>OX421493.1:2955000-3337500 GCA_949126835.1 Anisus vortex | reverse complement strand
GTTCTTAATAAAAAGTATCTGTTCACGCAGTCAGCACGCAGGCTTGATTAAAATTCTCGTGCCACTAGGCTGTCGGGTTTTTCCAACGATTGACCCGTAATATATTTCTACGCGATTCGACCTTTTAGTCAGTTCTTGGCTTGCATTCGATCTAGTAACATCAAATATTCTCCGCTCTGAGTATCGTTTCTATTTGATTTGTATGATGGAAAATTTATTGTTCTACTATTAACTACAATGCTATATGTTCATTGAGGATATTCATTACTAATTGGAATATGTGTATTTCTTGATTGTGTATATAATATTATTTGGATTCCTACTGGATTGATGTTGTAAATTAAACCAAATTTATCGTTGCTTTCTACACAACTTGGTTAACGTCAATATTTCAAAGTTATATACATGTGTGTATGTGTAATATTTATACAACTATTTTAATAATCTACACTACCACTCAACATCGAGGTTCTTGCTGTATAATATGAGCCACACCAATAATTATACATGAAGTAAATCAACTGAAAACTCTAAAGCTACGTTATGTGAATTGCCAGGGGATACTAAGAACCACGGAATACTCTAGACAACTACAAATAAACTTCAGAATGATATAATAAGATCTTCACTAATACAAGAATACTCACACTAATAATAACAATACTATAACTATTATTTTCATAAATTGAATGGGGGCTCTAGCCGTAATAACATTATAAATCATAATTATACTTGTGTGATATAAATAGAAGGTCTCATCCATAATTTATTATGGTGAATAAATTGCCTTGTAATAAAATGGGTTTTGCTCGTCAGTGATTTACTAACAAACGTTTAGAGGATTTGCTTCAACTTCAAGAATCGTTATACTATTTACACAAACTATTTACAACTGCCGTAATACATACTCGTAACTTGGATGGATTGTGTTGGAAAATATGAACAATATACAATATACTAAAGATTGTGATTGAATTGAACATTGCTATTGAGAATCGGAAAACTTAACTATTCAGCCTCTAAAATTATCTGGTGTATTATCTTATCAAACAAAGTAACTCTAAGAAAGTATTATTTTTATGACCTTGTTGTGACAAATCTGAACTGTGTGGTGTAGTGAATTATTCAAAGGACAGAAAGTAAGTTGGACTCTTTATTGTATTATTAACAAGATTTATAGTAACTTTTAATAATATATAAAATGGAAGCCACAAATAATCTTACATTGGATCCAGAGATATTTGATCTAACCTCAGAACAGCTTAATAAAATGTCGATGATACAACTAAAAGAATTGGCTAAATCATTGGGCATTTCTATCACAGAAACTAGGCCATCAAAAACTAAATTACTTCAAGAGGTAACTGAGTGTTTAAGAAAACAAGGTACACTAATTATTGAAGAAACTACTGCTAATGATAACATTAATGATGAATCAGATGATGAATTACCTTTTCCTATAAAACAAAGAGTAAAGCATACAACTGGTGACTTAAGTGAAGAATTGAAATTTAAACTTGAGTTAAGAAAGATGGAATTAGAGATGGAAAGAGAAAGAGAAAACAAGAGAATTGAGATGGAAAGAGAGAGAGAAAGCCAGAGAATTGAGATGGAAAGAGAAATAGCAAGAGAGAAAATAGCAAGCCAAGAAAGAATTGAGATAGCAAGGTCTCGTACGTCAAATCATTCGAATGCAAGCTCTGAAGCAGATGCAGAACTGTATAAGTTTAAGAAACATATTCCAGTTTTTGAAGATAATTCGGTGGAAGAGTTCTTCATGATTTTCGAGAGAAACGCTAGAGACTATCAATTTCCCGAGGGCAAGAAAGCTATACTCCTACGCTCAGCTCTGAACAAAGGAAAGGCACTTGATGTTGTATTAAGTCTTACTGAAGAGGAATTGTATGATTATGAACTGATCAAGAATAGAGTACTGCTAAGTTATGCATTGACACCTGAAAAATATAGAAAAGTGTTTCGTGAGTCTAAGAAAGAACAGGAACAATCCCATGTTGATTTTCTAAGACAGAAAAAGAAATATTTTGAAAGATGGATTCGATCCAAAGGTGTAAACAAAGACTTTGATAAATTAGCTAATCTTATGCTAATGGAAGACTTTAACAATAACATCAGAGGTGATGTAAGAATACATTTAGCAGACAAAGGTGTAGAACAAGTAGAAACAGCAGCAGTGATGGCAGACGAATATGTTATTATCCATTCCAGCAATAAATTTACAACAGTAGATAAATCTAAATTCCAGAATCGAGATATGAAGGTAGAAAAGAAAACCATGAATCCAAATGAATCCTATCAATCAAAGAGACATCAGCAGAGCAATGAAGGTCCAACTAATTCCAAGCCAACCTGTAGCCATTGTAAACGAATTGGACATACTAAGGAAAAGTGCTGGATATTGAATGGGAACCCGAATAAAAAGAATGTTGTCTTATCGTATGTAGCAATGCCAAAACAAAGAACTCATGTAAATGTAAAGAAGGATGTTAGAACTCAAACAGAGATACCTAGTGCTAATGCAGATAACCTGACAAAACACACGTATCTAGGAAACTTGAAACCAGAAATAGTTCCTGAAATAGAGACAATGGTTTTCAATAATTCTAATTCTAATCATAGCTCCAAGGAGTCTATATCAGATAGAATCACCATGAGTACTAAACATACCTCTTACAAAAATAACTTGGATACAGATCTCCTCGATACTGAGATACCAAGCAATTGTTTACCATTCATTGAAGAAGGTACCGTGTCATCCATAATAAATGGTGTCACTAGTGAAAAGAACATCAGAATACTCCGTGATACAGGGGCTGAGGTTTCACTACTTTTAGAGAATACTGTTCCTACGTCACAATCGACATATACAGGACAGGATCTCACTATTCAAGGTGTATCAAGGAAAAATGTACAAGTTCCTTTGCATCAAATACAGCTGAAGAGTGCGTACTTCACTGGAAATGTAGTTGTGGGTGTATACAAATCACTTCCGTTTAAAGGCGTTTCTTTAATACTGGGAAATGATATTGCTGGAGATGTGGTGCATTCCATATCCAAGAAAAAACAATACCTCAATAAAAGTGAGAGCTTTATCAAACCTATATGCATCGTCACGAGAGGTATGGCCCAACAACAAAAGTCTGTCGAAACCATGTCAAAGTCAAAAATAGAACCAGAAATTGACCTACAGGCAACTTTCCTGGCTGACATCTTGAGTGGTCCCTCAGTCAAGACTACTGAAAGTAATTTGTCACCTCGACAATTACTCCTATTAGAACAGAATAGAGATTCAGGAATTAAACACCTGAAGAAAAAGGTGATAACTGAACAGGAGGCAGAAACTAAAGGAAATGGATTTTTTCTGAAGGAGGGAATATTAATGCAAAAATGGAGAGATGTGAAATGTGATAATGACAATTGCAGAGAAGGAAGTCAGATTGTGGTACCAGCCATATATCGTAATGACATCTTACACATGGCTCATGACACGCCATATGCTGGTCATCTAGGAGTGAACAAGACTTACCGTCGAATTCTTCCGTACTTCTATTGGCCTGGACTACATCGTGACGTCACAAAATACTGCAAGTCATGCAATACATGCCAGATAGTTGGTAAACCTAACCAGACTATACCGGTAGCACCTCTAAAGCCAATACCTGCCTTTGCAGAACCATTTAGCCACTTGCTAATAGACTGTGTAGGTCCTTTGCCTAAAACAAAGACAGGACACCAGTACTTATTCACTATAATGTGCACTGCCACGAGATACCCTGAAGCTATTCCGCTACGCACCATTAACGCAGATAAGATATCTGACGCACTGATTGCATTTTGTTCAAGATACGGTCTTCCAAAGACTATACAGTCAGACCAAGGATCTAACTTTACATCAAAGCTGTTTAACCAGGTCTTAAAGAAACTAGGCATCCAACATGCAACTTCAACTGCGTACCATCCGCAAAGCCAAGGTGCCCTAGAAAGATATCATCAGACTCTGAAAACCATGCTCCGCACATACTGTTTTGAGAACACTGAAGACTGGGATCGCGGTATTCCATTCGCTCTTTTCGCGACTAGAGAAACTGTGCAGGAATCTCTTGGATTCAGTCCGTTCGAGTTAGTGTTTGGACATTCAGTTCGAGGACCTCTAAAACTGTTGCAGGAAACCTTGTTAAATTCTGATGAAGAGACTGGACTCGTAGCTTATGTGGAACAATTTAGCAATAGAATCTATCATGCTTTTAATCATGTTAAAGATAATCTTTTGCAGGCTCAGAAAAGAATGAAAGGGTACTATGATGTCAAGGCCAGATCCCGATGTTTCCATCCTGGTGATAAAGTCCTCATGTTGACCCAATTGTCTGGACAACCCCTGAGTGCAAAATATACAGGACCATATCAGGTTTTAGATAAAATCAGTGATGTAACATACCTTGTAAAAACCCCTGATAGAAGGAAAACACAGAGACTGTGCCATATAAACATGCTAAAACCTTATGTTGTTAGGGAAGAACAAACTGACATTAGGCCAGTGAGTGCTATCAAAACTGTTGAAACACCCCCGCCTAAATTTAAAAAGACAATCATAGAAAGTAAACTTCAGAACACTGAAGCACTTAAAAACCTCAATGATAAACTGACACATCTAGACTCAGGTGAACAGACTTCTATCAAGGGTTTAATCTATGATCATGTAAATTTGTTTAGTGATGTTCCTAACAAAACAACTTTGGTTACCCATGATGTAGTTTTTAAAGATGATAAGGTTAAACCTGTCAAACAACATCCTTATAGGGTTAATACCATACAACTTAAGAATAACTTACGTATTGGTAAAAGATCACATCGTCGCGGACACCCTATCGCGCATGTAACAAATGTATAAGGAAATAGGTAACTTCATGTATATATTCTGATAATCCTAACTAAGAGAATTGGATCATTTAAAATATAAATGCATGAATATATGAATATGTTGTGATTATTTTATGCAATATCTTATGCCTTATTTTATGCCATGAATATTTCCATTTGCTCAAACAAATATTATTATTGTTGTAAGAAAAAAGAAAAAAACCTAATAAGTTACTTTTAAGTATTATTGATTTATGGACATAATTTTCTTTATTAGTAAGATAATGAATGAACAGAAATGTACATCCTTATTTTGAAACAATCAAACTATAGTTGTGATTATGTAAAAACCAAAATAGAGTAATGTGCATACACTTCACATGCTTACACACTTAAGATTAAATTCTTACTCTTAAGTTTATTTAAATATTAATTTCATTTACGTTGAATTAATTAATGATTGAATTGTTTAATATGATAACATTAGTTATGTTGATTTTTACCTTATAAATAAGATGATGATGTTTATAAGGAATGATATCTCAGAGAGTATAATTTTAGAATAACGCGAACATGTGTTATGGTCTAAGGATAACTTAAGATCCTATATGATGAGGGTTTAATAGAATAAATTATTTCCCTTACTTGTCTTATTTAACGGACTACCCAGGTGGAGTCAGTTTTTTTTTGTATATTGTTTAGAACTAAAGTTAAGTGCAGGCGGTTCTAAAAGAAATTGCACACTTCTATTGTTTAGTATGCAATGTTCTTTTCCTTTTGGTACGGGCGACTGTTACGAAACGTAAATTCCCTACATTGTAATGTTAATAAACCAACTAAATCATTTAAGCGAATTGCGTTTAAACGATATAAAATATTTCTCAGCTCACGGTTTTCCCCGGGTTTTTCCTAACCTAATTAAAGCATTATTGTTTTTTTTATTAACCTCGATAAAAACATGAACTGTGCACGCGAATACAGCATGTCAAGGTCGTCCGGTCTCTCCTTATTTTATTAGAGCATTATTGCTTGTTCTTAATAAAAAGTATCTGTTCACGCAGTCAGCACGCAGGCTTGATTAAAATTCTCGTGCCACTAGGCTGTCGGGTTTTTCCAACGATTGACCCGTAATATATTTCTACGCGATTCGACCTTTTAGTCAGTTCTTGGCTTGCATTCGATCTAGTAACATCAAATATTCTCCGCTCTGAGTATCGTTTCTATTTGATTTGTATGATGGAAAATTTATTGTTCTACTATTAACTACAATGCTATATGTTCATTGAGGATATTCATTACTAATTGGAATATGTGTATTTCTTGATTGTGTATATAATATTATTTGGATTCCTACTGGATTGATGTTGTAAATTAAACCAAATTTATCGTTGCTTTCTACACAACTTGGTTAACGTCAATATTTCAAAGTTATATACATGTGTGTATGTGTAATATTTATACAACTATTTTAATAATCTACACTACCACTCAACATCGAGGTTCTTGCTGTATAATATGAGCCACACCAATAATTATACATGAAGTAAATCAACTGAAAACTCTAAAGCTACGTTATGTGAATTGCCAGGGGATACTAAGAACCACGGAATACTCTAGACAACTACAAATAAACTTCAGAATGATATAATAAGATCTTCACTAATACAAGAATACTCACACTAATAATAACAATACTATAACTATTATTTTCATAAATTGAATGGGGGCTCTAGCCGTAATAACATTATAAATCATAATTATACTTGTGTGATATAAATAGAAGGTCTCATCCATAATTTATTATGGTGAATAAATTGCCTTGTAATACTGTTATCATCCTATCTTTTCCCGTGTCCTCTTGACTATTCTCTCTCTTCTGATTGTGACATGCAATAGCGTTTTGGCATTTGGCTTAGTGTAGTCATTGCCCAAATTGCATGACGAACTTTTTGGTATAGGCCTATTCACTAACTAGAATGGCTTTATAGCAGTTTCCAGAAGACGATTGAAAGCTTAATACATTAAGACATGAGATAGAGAGAGGATTTAAACTTTAAAAAAAAACTTGACACTGAGAAAACTTTCGTCTACACTGGACAGTCATAAAATTTCATAAGTTTATCGTGTAATATTTCTATGTTCTTTCTCTCATCTAAAGGTCCCACCGATTTAAGCATGAAAAAGTCAACAAACAAAGGCCAGCTAAGTCCATCTGAGGTCACAGCCATCAAACAACTCATTGCTGGGTACAGAGAATCGGCAGCTTTTCTCTATCGCTCGGCAGACGAACTGGAGCAACTTCTGCTACAACAAAACTAAACTTCAGCCAGAAGAAGTTCTCTTCCTGTTTCTTTGTTTGTCAATCGAACAAGCTTCAATATAAAACCCCAAAAAACACTCAGCTGTACTCAACAGTGTATTGGATAAAGGGTAATGATAAAAACCCAGACTGTCACTGGTTTTTATTTAATCTGGGGTTTTACAAAAACAAAATGTTTTGCTCAAGAGTAAAAATAAAACAAGCTTGTTGTTCTGTTGAATCTTCCTGCCCTTTAGCCACATTAGGAAGGAACCCCCCACAGGAAAAGTGGCTGATTTGTAATGCCTGCAAGAATATTTTCACTTGCCAGTATTGTCAATATATTGAGGCTATTTCATTGTGTGTTTTTTTTTGTTTTGTTTTTTTATTGTTGTCTGTTGAAACAGAATGGTTTGGTATGTTTTGATTTTATACGAGAAAAATTCCATGATTTGTCAGCAATGCCATGACAAACTCAAACTTGAGCAGCAAAATATTTTGTAAGTTTGTTTGGTTTTGACTGTGTTATTGCTATTTAATTTAAGCTTACATGAAATATAAATTATAAAAAATATAGAAATCCATGAAAATGTCATAGTCATGTCATTAACAAGAGAAATGTTATTTTGTTATATATTTGTTGTTATTTTTTTCTTCATTCCCTAAACATATTTTATATTTTAATTTGGTGGATTGTTATGAACAGAATTTATTTTAATTTCATGTAAATATTGAATCTAGTATTGTCTGGCAGTTGAGTCAAGTGAAAAGAAATGATAAATGTCAATTTATATTTTTCTAAACGGAAACACATTCTTAAATGACATAAATATTATATATGCTATTTGCCCCCGGCACAAATAATTCCAAATAAGAAAGAAAAAAGAAATGTTATATTTTCATAAGTTTCAATCTTTTAACTACATAAGATAGACTTGCTCAGTTTTGATGAAGTCCCAACTGCTGCTATTGTTGTAAGAATGTGCATAATGGAACATAATGGAACATCGGAGAGAGATATAATGTCAAAGGGAGAGAGAGAGAGGGGGGGGTACTTACAGAGTGAGGGGAGGAGGGACAAGTTTTGCATATGATAGCAAAATTACAAAGCTGCTGCTACTGGGTTTTAATCCCCAGATTCGGCAAATCGTACAAGGAAATGCTCAGATTCGGAACACAGTGGAAATTGTCTACTTGTTTAGGCCCTAGTTTTTACCTGTATATGCTGAACATCTTTTATAACGACTGTCAGTTAAAATTATCAATCACAAACATTTACTGATTCAATATACTATTTGAAATTAAAAACTGATGACAATAATATAAGCTTTAAAATGTAAATGAAAGTAACACATATCAGAATAGATTACCCAAAGAGGAACCTGTCTGCCTGGTTTTGATATTCAATCGCTCAATTTTGATTTAATATTTTTTTATAACAACAGTTTGATCATGTAGAGAGAAATTTGTCATTTAAATTTTATTTTTCTTGATGGGTGCAGGGAGGAGAGTGATGGGGTTGAATGCAATATATCAAACTAGTCTTTTTTTGTTTTAAATTCCTTCCTTTCAATTTTATGTTTTTACATGTTAATGTATGCTCATGTACACAATTTTCTGACCCGAACTGACTGGGTGTATAAACCTGAAATAGTGCTCTAATTCATGTGATTACAAAATGTTGTTGCTATATTGTTGTATTTCTTCATTCAATTTATTTATTTTATTATTCTGATACAAAAAAAAAACAAAAACAAAAAAAATGGCTTCTCTTTTGATTTCATCTCATGGTGATATGGAAAACTATTTAACAAGAACAGTTGTCAATGTGCAGTCTTTTTGTCATTCAAATCAATATTTTTGTTCTGAATCGCCTGCTTATTTTATTGTCTAATAATGTTTTTGCGTTAAATATTTATCTACATACAATAAGATTGATGTAAATCTTCACAGTTTTTATTTATTAAGGATTTTTTAAAAGTTCATTAGCTTATTAAAGAAACCAATTTGTGTGTTTAGCAAATGCCTATGGTAAATACAAAAAAAATATTTTAACAATAGAAATGAATATAATAATAAATATAAAAATGGTGTATAAATATATGCATCTTTTAAAGCAGATTTTAACATGGTTTCTTTACAATCAAATTGAATGTAATCCTATTAAAAACTGATCTATTATTCTATTATTTACAACACTAATGTATGAAGTCTTAGAAATGGATGTTAGTTTATTGCATTCATAGTGCGTTTGACCAAACTTGTTTAACAGCACAATATTGCGCAGCTATAGATCTAGAAGTAATCATTCCCATCAACACTTTCATTTATTGTAATTGTACATTTCTTATAAGGGTCAGATTTTTTTTTTTATATTAGATTCTGGAGACCGTGAAACTGTAAACTTTTTAAAATGCAGTGAATGTTAAAAACTGGTACAAATACTTTTTTTTTTTGCCTTTTTCATGGGTTGTGCAATACAGAAAAGCCTTTCTCTATTATTTGTGCTTAAATTTTTTTTTTTCATGTTTACAGTAACAAATACACATTTCTTATTTCTATTTTTAACAATATATTTCTCCCTCTCTTACTTCCCTTGGCATTAGGTAGCTTTATTTTCATTGTTGTTCTTCATTACTGGAATATCTGGAAATGTTTCACTAGTTAAATAGCTCCTGAATTTGATCTTAGTTGTTGCAATTTAACTGACAACATCTCTCTGTGTGTGCAGTTATTGTTAACTGTAGTGAATTAAAAAATCTTCTTTGCTCTGGATTAATCCATCAGTTTTTTCTTTCATTGACAGTATGACATAAATAAATAGAGTTTGAATAATAAATCATTTATGATGATAAGTCATGTAATTAGTTACCAGATTTTATACCATCAGTAAAGGTTATGACTTAGAAAAACAATAAGTGTAAAAAAAAAAGGGTTTTCTGTCATGTCTTGCTAATGCAAAGGGGAGGTAATCCATAGATAGTGGGCCTACACAGAGACTATCCAGGATCACTAGATTGATTAGTTAAAAATACAGTTTTATTGGATAACAATCTGTACTCGAATGATTGTTAGCTTCAAAATGTTGCCAATACTACCCATTATAAGGTAACAAAACAAGTAACAATTTAAGTTTGGTTGAAAACTTAGTAAAATAATTATTTTTTTTGTAACTAAAACATTTTTTGAAGAAAATTCATTATGAATTTGATATTAAATTTGATGATTAAATAGATAGGCCAAGTTACATATACCTTGTTGCTTTAAATTAAACAATATTTAAAAACTGTTAAAATCTAAATATTTTCTTATTGGTATTGAATATATGTTTTTTAAATTTACTAATCACACCTTGTTCATATTTTAACATTACAAATTTATTTCTTTCATACATTCCTAGTATAAACCTTAATGTCAAGCTAAGAGTTCTATTTTTTTAAATAGATTTTTCTTTGCTTTTCTTGAAAAGTTCCATTCTTGTGTCTGACCGGCACGACAATAAATGATAAACAATTTCATGATCACTATTTGTATTTATTGCTCAATTGTAAACTTTATTTTGCCACATTCACTTTGACCTTAATTTGGTATCCCCATTATTTACTTTTAATCATTAGTTTTCTATTTGGTAAGTAGAATTTTAGAATTAGTTGATTAGAATCTGTTTCCATCTTTTTTTTTTAAATTAAAATATCATGGTACACTTTTAATTGTGAAATTTTTTTATTAGGGAAACATTCCAAGAGCCTTGATAGATTACTTAAGCATGACACATAGAATTACAGAAGTTTTAGTAAAATGTTAAACATTTTCCCCCAATCTAAAATAAAAATAAAATTTTGTAATAAATTATTTAAAAATTTAATGTTAAGCATTTAACTCTTGTCTCTAATTAAATCCATACATTCGGTAGGCTTTTAATAAATTCTACTATGAGTTAATATTTCTTTCTCATCATTGTGCTATGACTGGCATTATTGTTTTTGTTAGTGCCATCATAAGTCTAATTCTTGAAAAACTTTTTTTTAATGTATTTAGCAAATAACTAAAACCTATTTTCTTTTCCTTCAAAAGTCTAGGTGTAATTCTAAAAAAAAGGATATCTCAAATGTGAAAATAGAACATCTCTGCAGTTTTTCTAGATTTATTAAAATATGTGTTGTTAGTTATTTGTCTCAATTTGTTGACAATATTCAATAATTTCCCTAAGGAAAGGAGAACCATGGATAATTTTTGTTTTCTTCCATTGTTACACCAGGAAACTAGTTTTAGTTTGACATGTTTACATTTCTTTCATTTTTCTATTATTTTTTTTTTGTTGCTGTTGTATTATTAGTAATTATTCCGTTAGTCTATTCAATATTAACAGTTTTTGTTTTTTGGGGGAATGTAGACATTTTCATTACAATTTCTTTTACATACAAACATTCCAATTTTTTTCACATTTTGGTTGGCTAGTGTTTTTTTGTTTTGTATATTTTATAGCCTCTAACCGCATGCTATTAGCTTAGATGTATCACATGATAAACCATAGTGATGATTAAATTGTAAAAAAAAAAAGCTTTCCCCGTTCCCAAAACTCTAGAATCGTTTATTGCATTTGCCCAGATGACTTGTAAGTTTAAAGACGTTCCTTCTAGATAGAAGATTATTATGTCCTAGGCCCAAAACTGGGGCCTTGGATAGAACCCGGTCTGTATTATTGACAGTCCGGCATACTAACTGCCGGACCAGCTGGCCTCACAGATTGCCCAGTGTAGCAGTTTTTTCCTCTCTGATTAAATAGTTGTCTTTCCCTATATCCATGTCAATCAATGATTTAATTTTGGAGTTATTTGCCTTTTTTTGTTTTTACATCATTTTAGGATAAACTAAACTTTTTTTTTTAATTTAGTTTAGTAAATATTTATACAATTTAAGATTTTATTTTCTATTCTTGATTAATTTTTGGCTCATGTTTGTATAAAATCTGTGTTTCTATTTGAACTCAACCATCATTTGTTTTATAAACAAAGATTTTTTTTTTAAATATTCCAATTTTTCAAAGATTATTATATTAACATTTATTGACTACATGTATACCTGAAGCAACAACTATATTTGTCAAATAATTTTTTTAAGTTTTTAAATTTTCCCCTCATTTAAAAAAAAAAAAAAATAATACTTCCATTACTTTTTGAATCATTTAAAAATCCTTGTTCACAATTTTGGATGAACTATAACTAAGGGAAGCAAATATGTAAGAAAAATCTAATTTTGTTTTAGTTACACTGTGAGAAATATTTTTATACAAGATATGCCTCCCCTCCCCCCTTATACATATTCATATTATATATATATGAAACTTGTATGTGCTGCGTGATGTATGTATATTATATCTACTGTAAATAGAGACTGTTCATTGACCAGTACAATTGAATGACGCAGTGATTCTTATTCATCTTAAATATTGTAAAATTATTTTTTAATGTCATTTTTTTTTACTGTTTAAAAAAGAAAACGTTGAGACATGATATTTTATTTTTATTCCCTCCCTTTTATTTGTTCGGGATACTCTCCCTTCCTAAAAAAAATGTCAATGTTTCAAATAAATATTTCTATGATGAGAAAAGAATAAAGATGAAATCTATGTATTTATACTTTGGTTCTGTTATTCTTGTAAGTTGTATGTGGTTGGTTGTCTGTGTGATTTCAAGTCATAGTAACCAGTCTTGAATGTTATTTCAGTTGTTTTTTTAAGCGGTGTGTTATTCACTGTTATATATCCGGGTTTTCTGTCGTGTCTGTCTATGGTCTAGTTCACTATGAAATAATACACTCAAACCACTTGACGAACGTTTATTGATTGAACTTATATACAGAAACAACATTTAATTTCACTGGTGAAATAACATTTAATTTCACTGGTAAAATAACATTCAATTTCACTGGTGAAATAACATTCAATTTCACTGGTGAAATAACATTCAATTTCACTGGTGAAATAACATTCAATTTCACTGGTGAAATAACATTCAATTTCACTGGTGAAATAACATTCAATTTCACTGGTGAAATAACATTCAATTTCACTTTCGCGAATTTTTCAGAGTAAAAGAAAAAGTTATGTACTAGAAAGCTGTAAACACTACGTAGAAAACCTATTGGTGTTATTACTTCACAATAACTATTTATAGGGCCTAAACTTATACACACAAAGTCGAATCTCGACGCCAAAAAAACAACTCTTAATGAATTATCTATATAATTCTAAATACTACATGAAACATATTTAAATATGCTACACTCATGTAACAGTTGTGTCAGGGAGGGTGGCGTAGAACCGCCTACTTATTCCCCCTTTCAATAGACTTACTTACTGCGCCTATCTCTTGTTGGCGTAGAGGAGAACTACAAAATAGAAATTATAGTCTTTGACTGCATAGAGCTCCAGGATTCACTTTCCAGGACCCTTAGCCTATATTTACTAGTGCCCACGTCTGCCTTGTTTCTTCATATCAGTTATTCTGAATTATTGGGACAGGCGATATTCACAACTGACAAGAGTAACATCATTAGTTAAATCACTAAACCTAGAAACACTAGCGGACAGAAGGGCAAAGAGTAAAGTAGTATTAATATATAAGGCTCTAATAACTCTAATTTAGAAATGCAACACAATAACAATCTGTTAGAATGCTCAGATAAACATAAAGACAAAAACACTTTCCTTATCCCTTATGCGAGAACAAATGCATATAACTACTCTTACTTCCCGAGTGGCATCCGGGCACGGAATGGGTAGCCCGAACAAACCAGGAAAACCAGTAACTTAACATCATTTAAGACACTAATAGAAATGCAGGGCTAGACTCAAACTGCGGATGAGCGTAGGAAGCAATAATATTCTTTATAAATCTTTGTGTAATGTATAAGATAAGCAAGTCATTGGCCCATGATGCCTCTCTAGTAAAACGTTTCTTTGCTATAAACATACTAAATTGAACTAGAACCTAATGTAAAGATATATATTTTATTATAACACCCTGTCGCTTTTATATTCTTATTAAACAACATCTAATGAAAACTTGACCTTATGAAATTACTGCACCAACACTGTAGCAGAGTCATCAAGTGGAACAGTTATTATCAATTAGTTATGTCTTGCGGTCAATGAGTTATATTATTGAGGTTATTGTGGGTCTGTTGAACATCCAGGTGGACATTAGTGAGACGGCGGGACGTTCTCCAACTAAGAAGACATCATTCCCCCAAGCAAAAGGCGGCACTACGAAAACCTCTTATGCAACAGTAATAGTGATGCGCAAACTGGAATCGAAGGGTAACTCCATATCATAAGACCACGATGACTTGCTAAGCACTCTTCTGCAGAGCACACTTCTGCGGGGCACACTTCTGAAGGGCACACTTCTGATGGAAGGGGATAGTCGACCTATAATACGATGCGCACCAATTGTCCAAAATCAAGGGGCTTCTATGATCTAAAATAATCTATATTATAATATTATAGAAGGTGGTGTAAATTTTGGGAGGGAGCAAATGATGCAAAAAAAAGTTTGTGAGTGTGTGTGGGGGAGGAGAGGGGGTAATAGTGCACTGTTTGAAGTGAGTGGAGTGGGGGCAAAGTATGCACATTCTGAATTGATGCACTCTTTTACTCTAAACTGTTGATAAAATTTGATATTGAATATGTAGGCCTACATATAGATACATATATATAACTATTTAATATTTTAACGGATTATCAAAAGTTGAACTGTAATAATTATATTAGTTAGGCTAAATAGTTCAAAATTAACATTTTCACTTAGGCCTACTTTAAAAAAAAATATGTAGCCTAGACCTAGAGACAAAACGTCTCATTATTCTTATGAACCGACTGAAAATCAAGACAACAGTGACAATGTAGATTTCTAGTAGATTTCAAGATTCCTAACAATTGAGAACAGCATAAATGGTCATTAATATATAAATAGAAAATCTAAAAGAATTTATTAAAGTTATATATTTATGCAAATTGATGTGAAATCTACAAATCCGTTAACTAGATAAAACTATCTTTCTGTCCTTATAATTTGTCAAAAAAAATAATTGTTTTAAGTTTTAATCCCTCGTGTTTCGAAGAGGGGAAGGGGTAGGCAACGGTAGGCTATAGACCTACATGTCTTTGACATAATATATACTGTCGTTGCATATAATTACCTCCCTTTACAACTACGTCACTAAGCACAGTCATTTCTGGCGTTGGGTCATTTATTGAAGAAAAAAAAATAACGGCTGATATCGACTTACTGGTGAAACGAGGTGCGCTCGTCATTTCTTTTTGGTCGCTCCATTAAGGGGGCGTATTTGAAGTGGAACTGTTCGATTTCCGCCTGTAGCTCTAAGTCACATATTTTATCAGTTTAAATATATCTGTGTCTGGACTTAAAGTATAGCCTATACTAATTTACGATGGCTAGCTGTTTTGGAAGGTAAGAAAATTAACATTAAAGGCTTAAAGTGTTGGTTTATTTTGATGATTTCAACATAAGAAATTCTAAGCGAATTAAAGCATCGATTAGAAGTAGGTCTAGTATAAGTGAAATTTTGTTTCATTCTTTTGATTTTTTCTGTATTGTAGACCTACTAATCGTATTATATTTTGGATTGGTCCTTATTTACTATGTAATTCATGTATAGGCTGATTATAGTATTTATTATAACTAAAACTATTTATAAGGACAAATAGGGCCTAATTGTAATGGCTACACAGTTAATTAGGAATAGCCTATAGACGTTTACATCGATTGGGTCAAATGCTTTACTAACTGAGACAATCTTTATATTGATACATTGATAATATATAGGCCTCAATCATGATTTTGTTTTATGTACACTATATTATGTCTATCTTACTCTATAGAATATACTGCACTTAAAATGTTCCAAAGTAGGTCACAAAACACGTTAGACCCAACACACTTATATTTATACAGCATTCAGTGTCACAGACTCGGCCAGTTTCTGAAATGATCACTAATAACTGGCAGAGCAGGTTTTCGTGATATCTGTGTTGACAAAGAGCACGGTCGATCTGTCAACACAGCAGTGTGTAAAAATACTGTTTTTTTTTTTTAATGTGAGTAATAGGCCTACCTTTTGTTGTTGTAATAGTGGAAAATCGGAGGATTGTGTTTATGGCGAGGGTGAAAAAGAAAGAGAGTGACCAAAAGGCAGGAAGTGTTTTGTCCCATTGGGGATATATTTCGTGTTGTATATATCTATCTATCTATCTATAAATCTATCACCTATCTATCTATCTATCTATCTATCAACCTATCTATCTATCTATCAACCTATCTATTTATCTATCAATCTCTAGATTTCTATATCTGTTTCGTCTGTCTGTCTCTCTCTCTCTCTCTCTCTCTCTCTCTCTCTCTCTCTCTCGCAGTATATATTTTGAAATATGTTATGTATTAATTTTTATCATTTCAATTATATTTACATGTTTTTGTTATTATATTATAAAGTTTCCGTCAATTGTTACGTTAATTCAAGGCAAAATATTTGTCCACTACCGGGTTAGAACTATAAAACTTTTAAGGACTCTCTTAGATAAATATAATATTTATTTGTGAATAACTGTGTAGGCCTATGCTTAACCTACTCTTTAAAAACGTTGCAACCTTTTGTAGGGAGAAAACTCACCACATTTTTTGACGTTTTTTTTTAAAACACTTTTATAACAAATGTGAAGCATATTTAAATTATGACTATTTAATTTATATATGTATCTGTTGTTTTTAGTTTTTATTGTGTTTTTTTTTTCAATTTAGTCTGCAAACGTATCGTTATTCAATCTAACCCTTTGTCAACAACTGTCAAACTTGTTGGAACTTCTTCCTTTACTATTTGGTTAGCATAGACCTCGTTTATATTATATTCCAATCTTATATGTAACAGACGCGCCTTCTATACATAAGCTTTTTGCGTATAATTGGAATACTATTACGTTTGAATAAATGCGACATAACATAGCGCCGACTTATTAAACTTAACATATCTTTGTGTGTATGTGTCTATTTCAGGTCGACTCAGAACAAGAGAAATGCTGAAATGGACAAAACATGGACAGATTAAAGACAAAAGGAACGAATTTCATGGCAATCTAAACCGCGAGACTTGTGACGAGTTCAAATCCGGATACAATAACTGCAAGGCTGGTAAAGACAACGACGAGAATCGCCCGCATTCATTCGTTCCATGTGCTCACAGTAAGAACTGGGATGGTGACACGATCCTCCCGCACCGCATTGATCACACCAAAAACGATATACCGGCCGATTACCCGCGGAGCGCCGGTGGCCTTAATAGCCAGAGCGAGCAGTTTGAATTAACGCAATCAGACTACGGCACTGTCCGTTGTAGTATTTCATCCTGTTTCTTTGTGAAAGCATCCTCACAAAGTAAGCCAAAGACTCCAACGCTGAAAAGGTCAGCGCCAGTTTCCACGAAGCCTGAAATTACTCGCCATTCCCATCTTAAGCCAATCTCTTTAGAAAAGCTGTTCAAGGTTCACGAGTCAACAAAACCAGGAGACCATCGCAGAAAGAAGGATAACTCTGCAAATTCTAACAGTAGTACCGCGTCTGGGCAGGTTCGCTCCCTTTCTGCTGAGCGGAAAATGGCATCGGAATTACCGGATATCACCGGTTTGGTTAAATTGAACCGTGACGTCCTGGGACCTGAGGTGACCTGGGACGAGCAGGATTTGAGCCTGGTGCAGCTCGTGGAGAAAGACTGTTTCCCTTGCGTGTGCTGCTACGAGGAGTGCGTGACGGAAAATGACGGCCAGTGGGATAAGTTGCCGCCTGGGCTGAAGATCTACTCACGACAACCGGTGCTGATGCACGCTGGGGTGAGACAGATACAGGCAAGAGCGAGGACAATCTTCAAAGACCCCAGTGGAACTTACTATGAAGTGGGTCAAACTATGATCATTCCAGGAGATTATCAAGGTAAGATTTGTTGTCATGCTCCAAGCCCCCACCCCATTGTCCCTCAAAATGCAGCTCTTTTGGACACCCCCGCTTACAACTCCGTTATGCGCCCTTGCTCCCTTGCTCCCTCCTACTTGAATGCAGCCATAAATTTTCCCAGGTCTGAAGGTTGTCTCTCACTCTAAACAGCTCAAATGAGCACCTAGACATTAATTGGAGAAAAGTAAAGGTGTCTGTACCAGATAATACTTTTGTATGCGATAGCAACGTAAACTAGAGATTGCTGCCTTCCTAGTCCCATGGACCAAGAGGCCCAAGAGAGAAGGAAACTGTATTTGAACATGAAAACAATTAATTTAGTCTTAACTTAAAAACACAACTCACCACTCTGATAGACAAAGGATATAAAGACAATTTTACTATTCCATAAGCAAGGTCTAATTGAGATAAATTGTCTTTCTAGTTAGTTGCTTTCGGGCACTAAATGGTTTTAATGAAGAGATCACGAACATAGTTAAAACAAAACTTAACATCATTGAAAATCGTTATCATTATTCAAGACCAGACTTTAGAATTACAACAGCAAAAAAATGCTTAGAACCCTTCAAGCTTATCTTTAAAATGAGGGTCTGTTAAATATTAGGCATAGATCAAACCTTAGTGCAAACATCTGTTATTTATTAGGCATAGATCAAACCTTAGTGCAAACATCTGTTATTTATTAGGCATAGATCAAACCTTAGTGCAAACATTTGTTATTTATTAGGCATAGATCAAACCTTCGTGCAAACATCTGATATTTATTAGGGCATAGATCAAACCTTAGTACAAACATCTGTTATTTATTAGGCATAGATCAAACCCTCGTGCAAACATCTGTTATTTATTAGGCATAGATCAAACCTTCGTGCAAACATCTGTTATTTATTAAGCATAGATCAGATATTAGTGGAAACTCTGAGCCTTGTTTAGTTGAATGCTTTTTTTTTAATCAACAGGTTGGTTCGAACTGGTCCCTACAGATTTCGCACGCGCCTCTTGCTTTCTAACAATCGCTGAAGTGGCCAAGGCCATGCCCAAAAAATTCTTCACACGGTCCAACATCAAGGCCATCAGAACGGAAGGTGAAGGAGAGAGTCAGAAGTTTCTCGAAAGAAAAATCCCGGCTGGATCAGTGCTAGACATTAAAGGTGAATATCACATTAAAATAATAATATAGTTTCTTGTTCACAACAACATGTTCAATGAAAAAAAAAACAAAAAACAACTAGTAGTGTACTTAAGGAATGCGTGTAGCCTATTTATTATGATCTATTTGTAGTTGTGTGCCAGCACTTTTGAAGAAGAATATTGTGAAATAAAATGCCAATTTTAGTATTCTTTATGAATGTGCTATTTTCAAAGACTGTAATAAGATGGAGCACTTGCTTTAAAATATCTATTTGATTACTCGAATGACTTCTTTTCGGAATTCCCGATTTCCTTTTGTACTGTGCACTTCCGTATTATTTAATCGCTATGATTTTCTCAATGAAAAATTAAAATTAAAATCGAAAGTTGTATACAGCAGAAACATTAGGTAAAGGTAGGAGCGAAGAAGCCATTTAAGACAGCGTTATTGGATGCGCACGGAAAAAGAACATATTATTATAAGCTCTAAAAATAGTCCATCTTATTATAGTCTTTGCTATTTTCTATGCCATATTAAAAACTGTGATATCAAAGGTTAAAGAGTTGCAATTGACTAAGTTTAAGAAGAAGCAATGTCTTAAGCTTTCGACTAGATTAGAGCTACACTTATACTGGTAGTTAAAATCATGCATCTTTTTAAGATCCTTTTGTATTAAGTCTAGAGGTTGGGCATGGTGCGACGACTAAGTATCCCTGTAGAGATTAACGAAACGTGGGTTCATTGCCTAGCGCCGTCAAAGCTCAGAGAAAGGTAAACGTTATAACAAATTCAGTTTAAATTCGTGTAGCTTTAGGTCTTTTGCTCTATAAAAATTCACATATATTTGCAGGAACATTTACTGCCAAGTGGAAGACAGTTGCTGAAACTGGTCTCTTGAAGAAGAAGAAAAAGGAATGGGAGTTTCAGGAGGTGACATATCTCAAATGTCTCGACGCGGACCAGTCAGAGATTTTAGTACCCTTGACCCACAGGGGAAAATTTAATGCCATCTACGAAAAGGGTCATCTGACCCAGAATGCCGTCTACAGCATCAAAGACATTCTCACCGACTTGTCGCTTCCGGTGAAAGTACGCTTATTGTTTGGAAAAGCCCCCGTTGTGCCTTGCATCTTCACAGGTAAATAGATCTAGAAAAATCTAGCGTTGTTTCACGGAGAGAGGCGTAGATTAATTGTGACTTTGGCAGACATTAGAAGAGGAAGGGAAAGATCCAGGTTCATGGCCAGATTATCCTTCCCCTTATAAGCATTCTTATCCACAGCCTTAAAAATGCCAAATGCAAATCGTTTACACAGTAAAACTAAGTTGATGGGTTTCTCAGTTATCCAAAAGTCGATTGTCTAATAAGTAAAAACGGATTTAAAAAAAAAAATTGTAAGTGAATTAAAACCTTGATCTATTAATACTAAGCGAGTATAACCTAGACCTGTACTTTAAAACAGTTTATTAAATGTAGAAACTAGTAGTCTCAATAATGTTCTCATAACTTTAGAATACCAAAAGAAATATTTTTGTTGTTGTTGCTGATAATGCTGTTCATTGATTTATTGTAATTATTTATTCCGCATATTTTTAATCCGATCCAGGTATGTTAATTATTCGAAGTGCCAGTGTAATGGATTCTGTGGTTGGATGCACAATCTTAAATAAAAGAAACGTTCTATTTGAGATTCCAGTCTCGTCACCAGTCAAGGTATGAAAACTGTCCTTAAGACTTAACGAAACGTCTTTTATTAATGTTTATTAAAGAGCTGTAGCTATTCTTCTTAAGTAGTGGAGGTGTTATAAAAAAAAGGGGAGAATAACTTGCTCGTCCTAAGCCCCCTAGGTATTTATTCCGTCATGCTAATGTTCTGTTGATAGGTCTTAAAAAAATGTTTTTTCTACCGGGAGAATGTCCAATAATACCATTACACATTGTTTGTTAAGGATTTCTCACAGGGCTTAAAAACATGTTTAATTGCCACGATAGTAAAGGACGTAAAGTTTCTAGAGGATTCTCGCTAGTAACGTATATTAGACAAGAAAAAATCAACAACGTTAACAATGGAAATAGCAAAACATATTATTAGAGGATGCTTATACAACTAGATCTATAGCGCAACCAATTATCGTCTCTTCCAGTTTAGATAATATATTTTGTTTCTTTTATTGAACTATTTTTATATTATTTGTTAGACTGTTCGATTTTCATGTACAATAAAGAAACAAGTCTTTATTATCTTAGTAAAAAAAACACCTGTATTTTAAATTGGATATTTAATTGGAAAAATATTCTTATCGTAGCTGAAGTACCTGATGAACGACCAGCCGTTCTCTGAGATGAACACCTACAAAGACGCCCAGAAACTCTGCAAGAAATTTGCCAAGGTCTTCAGCAGTATGATCAAGCTGGCTCCTGACATGGACACTGGTCAGAAGGTCATACTTCACGTGCCCACTGACCCATCACTCATGAAGCAGATCGACGAGTCCCTCCGCGCGTTGGACCTGATCACAGACATCAGCTTGACCAGCGAGCCCAGGGACCATCTTCTGGACACGGGATCGATGGACAGCGGTGACCAAGTGATCTTGCCTCCCCCAGGGACATTGGTGGAGTTGACAGAGTACAGGGCGAGAGAATCACAAACCTTTGTTTGACATTTGATATTCACTTACTAAACAAGAAGAACAATAAAACGTACAAAATGTGTATATTTTGGAGCCTTCAGGAAAGAGACATTGGTATACAAACCTCTGAAGCCAAGTCCGCAAAAGGTGCTTATTACTTAGACTGACAGTTATAGACAGTTTTATTCGTTAACCATATGACAAGTAGATGTTTTAGGACACTTGATTCATTTTTTCAATTACTGTAACTATAGTAACACAAACTGGTTCAAGGTTTTGAACTTAAATTTGTCTTGATTGAACTTTTGAGCTTTAGTGTTTAAGCTGATGGTTGTTAATGTTTTCACTATAGTTTCATGTTCTTATAAAGTCTGGTGTTTACACGTGAAAAAAATGAAATTGTGGATGCTTGCAACTGAGAAATTCCCATCAGTTCCATTCACGACACCGGCATGGAGGATAACTAACTCAATTCATCCTAATTATTTCCAAAAAGAATTCTGGGCTTTAAAATTTCTTATCATTGATAAATGTATAAGAAAGGGGTATTAAGCATACAAAAAATATATATCGATTAAAACAAAAATATATTTGGATTTATAATATTTTTTCACTGTTTTAATATTTACAAACATGAATTATTTTGTTTTTTGTATATTTATTAGACTTACAAAACAATACAGGCTTTCAACTTGTGCCAACGATATCCCTAACAGCACGCCATATTGACCCAATATTGACCCTTATTTAAATATTTACAAAATTGTGGACCAATATTGAGCCAATATAGTGTGCTCTAAGGGTTAAACCAAATGACTGTTTTAAAATTGACCACAGTAAAGATTTATCTCATATTATATATAGTTTCATGGTGATAAGATTTATTTTATTTATTTAATGTTTGAATTAATAAAATTATTAACATTGACAGACTTTAACGTTGCATTTAACTATTATATTTATATTCTATTATACTGAATAAATTGTCATTTATTATATAAGAAAAAATGAAGAGTTTTTTTCTTTATTTTGGGGGACTAAAGAAAAAATTAGCAGCAACACACATTTAGTTTGAAAGGTTATTTTCATTGGTCATGCTAATTCATCATGGGGACTCATCAAGGCCAAGCAAACCTTCACAAGGTTTCAATCTGTGTGGAGAAACAAAGGCTGTATCTATCTGACGAATATAATGGATCTTCAATAGCAGTGTTATAAGTGTCATAAGTCATATGCATGAAAGATGTAAAAACGTGTAGGCTACTACAATGAAAAAGCAGACAGAAACCTTCCCAAAGTGGTCTTAACAAGCATCCTGAAGATGTCCTTAACAAACTATTTTTAACAATTTCCAATGAGAAATTCTGGGGAAGAAAACATAGGCTAAAAATGATACCTTTAGAATTTAGAAGAAGTCACGTAGGCAAGGCGGAAGCGAGGGTTTAGACTTTAGACTTTAAGGCAGATTGCCAGCCTGTTCCCTTCCAAGAGCGACACTGAGGTGGCAGCAGCAGGGGAAAAGGGCAGATAATAGATACTGGCTAAGATTTCAAAGATACAAAATATCTCAAAGTCAATGAATTTAACTTTGATGAAACAGCCTCCAAAATCATATGTTGCCTTGATAAATGGTCTTTCCCTGATAGCACACCAAGTAGGCAATGTAAAGCTAAGAACTGAACAACTCGCTGGTCTGTGTAACAATCAACTTTTATTCTCATTCTACAATTCTTTTAAAGTTCTTTATCACAGTCCGTCACTTAGTATGATTTTTAAGTCCTCTCTGAAGGGTTGGACTAGCAAATGAAACTTCGTCGTCTACTTAAGCTTAAAACTCTTGTTGTATGTTATAAATATTATAAATATATATATTATATTACACGTAGTAATGCACACTTTTGATCGCAGAGCATTCGCAATCAACTTATCCTTACATTGTGGACTTTTTCCTCGGGCATAACTACCCGGGTCTTCACAGTGTAATGAAGAAAAATAAGAATTTATAGAGTCAAACAATATATTAATGAACACAACTAATTAGGTTCAGACAGTCAAATTAACAACAACACACATGGGGTCACTAATTTTAGCCAACACATTACAATAATACAGTCCATTACGTGTTTCACTAAATTTCCGTCAGTACATAGTCAATTACACACTTACAGTTACTCAGTCACTATTTCTGGAAGTGTACGTTACCTGGGTAACTATGTACATGAATTTTAAGGAAGACCTCTTTTAAAACATAATTGAAACATTACGATATCATACAAAGCAGAAATAAAAAATCTTTAAGAGAAGTAATTAAACGGTAATTTAGGTCTGGCTGACGACCTCATCAATCCCATAGTCTTTCTTGACCTTGACCCTGCCGATGTAGTTCTCGCTCTCCAGTTTGGCGAACTTGAGGCACTTCTGCTGCATGTCGCCGAGCTCAAAGTCCTTGGAGTTCCCAGCCACGGTGAAGAAAGGCTCCAGGGTCACGGCCATCTCGAACAGCCTCGGCGGCGACGTCATGGTGCACACAATCACCGTGTGCTCCTCGGTCACGTGGCTCAGCTCCAGGATCCCCGTGAACTGGCACGCCTGCTGGGGCGGCGCGCCGTGCATCAGGCGCGCGCGCATCCCTTTGATCCTCTGGGCGTCGAATTCCGTCCAGCGGAAGATCCTGCAAGACTGGTTGACGGAGAGGCTGGTCTTCGCGAAGGATTTGCTCAGCTCGGCGATGTAGAAGACGCCCTTGCACTCCAGGTGAAACAGAACATGCTTCCCTCGCTCGTTCTCGCACCGCAGGCATCGGACGAGCTTTCTCTTCTGCGACTTCCGTTTATTTATATAGGTTATGGTGTCTTCGAGAATATTCAGTGGGCGGTATAACCCGATGGGTAGTGTTGTCTTTTGAAAGAGCTCTCCCTAGTTGAGAAGTAAAAAAAGAAAAGTGCATCATGTGATTTAGAGCGTTAAACAAAATTATTAGAAACAATTGTTACAAACTGTTACAATTTCCGGGTGTTCTGCAGTCCGTCTAGGATCCTGTTCACAATGAAACAATAAACTCAAGCCACTCGATGAATGTTCAAAGAAGAATGTAATGCTTGAACGTATATACTATAATAAAATTAAACTTGACTGGCTAATAATAAGTAACACTTGAAGCTATGCTATAAACAACAACCAGCCTAACTTTTAAATGCGTGCATTATATAGATTTTGGTGCAGAAAGTTCTAGAATGGATTTTTCCGAAGCTTTCTGAATTAAAAAAAAAGACGTAGGCCTACTAGTAAGTCGAAGAGACTACGATAAAGTATATTGATGTATTACGTCATAATTAATAAATATATACACAAATACTCTCTGCGCCAAAATTAAGTATCAATAAATAACTCTACATGAACTAGCGAGACAATTTCAAATACTATATAAAAACTATTATTACATGCTATGCACACTTAACACAATGAATAGAAGGCGTTTACTCAGATGTTCATTCAGATGACAGTAGGCTAATGACTGCCTAACATAATTATATGCGTCACAGGTAAATCGTTGGTTTAGCATTTTGAAGATGTCATGAACAGCCAAAATAGGGGAGTGAAATGGAGTATCCAGTCGGACCCAAGTTATCCGTAGGGCAGATGAAGCAGCGTTCATCAGTTTCTGAGACCTTGGCGTACTAGGTTATTGTGTGACCAGTATAATGCTCAGCCTTCGCCAGGATTCGAACCCAGTACCTTCGGTACGCCAGACGAACGCACTACCGCTCGGCCACCAGGCTTCGTGAAAGAGGGAAAGTATTTTTTAAACTTTATATATTTTAACAATAAACCATTTAAAAAAAATTAAAATATGAAATATCATTTAAATTTTATAAAACGCACCAACACACACCAATGCGCGTGACAGGCAGACAGACGTAGGACACAAAATTCTAACCTCGAGTTGATCGATCCTGATAAAACCTTCAACCTCCCTGGAACATAGAAATGATTTTGGCATGACCCTAGTGACGTCTGCTATAGTCATCAAGTAGTGATCTTTTCTGTCAAGGTCTCTGAAGAAACCTGCAAGGTTAAAACCATAATAATATAGTTCTAATAGCAAATTGTATGGGGGGGGGGATGTAGACAAAACTTATACAAACTTGTGATCACGACTTTTCCCAAGATAGTAACAATATTTTTTTTTCCATTTTTGTTATTTCGTTAGTGAAACACATTTTTTTTTAATTCTTCAAAAGACGAGATATAAATACTTAAACGACAATCGAAACATTTAGCCTACAGATTTAAGAACTAGAGTCAAACGGCGCAAACTGACATGGTTCGGTCATGCGTTTCGCCGCAATAACCTCCCAAAAACAATCCTTCAGGGCACAGTAGAAGGTCAGAGAGGCCGTCAGCGGAGACGCTGGTTCAAAAATGTAAAGTATTGGAGAGGGCTGCAGTTGACTCAACTATTGACAACCGCTCAAGATAAGCACAAGTGGACAAAAATGAATTATAAGGTGTCCATTCGCTCCCCCCCCTCCCCCCCCCCCTCCAACGACCACAACGGTCATGGGATTGATGATTATGCGCATACACAGGTTTTAACTAACAACTATGAAAAACGTTGTTTTTTTTTTGTTAAACTTATCAATTATCTCCAATTTGTGTTATAACTGTATAGATGATAGAAGGAACTGCTTAGAATCATAGGCTATTTGTTCAGCCCACTGGAAATCAGCATTTTAGCAATACGATCTACCTATTGTTGGAACTCATTGGTTAGCCCTTGAATATGTGGATGAAAACTATTATCAGTGGCGATCCAGGCCTTGAACCCCAGGTTTGAAAAATATAAGAAGATAGAGCGAGATACATGGGTGTGTAATTAGAGAGGGTAAGTTACATAGGTAAGTTTCAGGAAGAGTAAGTTACCTCAGTATGTTTTTTATGAGAGTGTGCTACCTAGGTATGTTTCATGATAGGTAAGTTACGTGGGAATGTATTATAAAGCGTATTTTAGATAGGTATTTTCAGGAAGGGCGAGTTACCTGGGTATGCGAGTTACCTGGGTATGCGAGTTACCTGGGTATGTGTCAGGAATGGTGATGGCAGGCCCAACTGCAGTGTGGATGATTTTACTGGCGTCGTGTGACGCGGGCGAGGCTTTGATATTTCTGGCGTGAAGTTTGACTCCTCTGACCTCCTTGTACAACAACAGAGGCTGCTGCAGGTCAATCGGGGCCTCGGTCTCTTTAACCGTGTTGTCATTACACAGCTGAAATGTGGTCAACACATATTTACTACAGAAATTATCATTCAATAAAGTGTTAAACTCATTGCAATATATTTTGTGGATGGTATCGTTTGTAAGAATTTAAAAAAAAAGACAAGAAGTGTGCTTCTAACATTTGAGCTAGTGCATTATGTGTAAACTAATGTAATGTGATTAAGGAAGTGTAAACGTATAGTTTTACTTTAAAGTGAAATTAATTTCGAATGTGCCCTTTTGTGGAGTGTATGAATAACATCCTGGTATCAAATGTTCACACTGCCATACTGACTCACAAGGTCAACGAAGTTCTGTATTCAGTTACGGATTTTCAAGCCAAGTCTATTTTTAGCAGGAGTCATTTTAAATCGCTTTGTAAAATCATTTTCATTGTAAAAAAACACAACAACAAAAAAAATAGTGTTGTGTCCAGGGTCTTCTGTTGTCCAACTAGGTTCTGGTTCACTTTGAAATAATACACTCAAGCCACTTGATGAACTTCTGAAGAATTTAATACTTGACCTTATTTACCATGGTTAACTAAATGTTCACAAGTGAATAATAAGTAGCGTCTTTAACACAAACGACAACTAGAATGTACACATCTGCGTGTCTTATATAGGTTTTGGTGCAGAAAGTGCTAGAATGGATTTTCCCCGAAGTCAGACTGCGGAGGATAATATGTACGGCGTACGGTAACAAATATATGACTACACAAATAATAACACAAATAAGCCATAATTAGATATGAATTTAAAAAAACAACAAGTCTAAATGAAATATAGATAGGGTCTACAATTATTCTATTTACGCAATTTGAAAACTATTTAAACATGATAATATAGTCTACTCATATAACAATAGTCTTAAAGTACATTAAAAAGTACATGTAACAATATGACATAAACAAAGGGAGATTACAAACTGATAAAATAAATGAGTGTAAGAAATCTTCACCTTCACCACCAGAGGGAGCTGGTGGTCTTTCAAAATTTCGCTCAGGCTCTGGGCTCTTTCACGCCAATCGTAGACGACTTCCGGGTCGTTGAAAGAAGCCTTGTAAAGGTCAATGCCAGGCGAGACCAGTGTCGGGATCTCTGAGTCAGCTTTCTGAGCAGACAGAACACTGTAGTTGTGCCCTGACATTTCTGGAATAATAATAATAATAATAATAATAATAACGGTGCTTATATAGCGCATATCCCGTTGGTGACAGTTCTATGCGCAGACGACAGTTACAGAATACAGACAGACAACGAAATATATAGTAATACACTAATTCTGCTGACGAAATAGGTGAGTCTTCAGCCGGCTCCTGAAGGTGTCATAGCTAGGGCTCTGGCGAAGCTGTAGTGGGAGGTGATTCCAAGCGGACGGTCCTGCGTAGGAAAATGAATGTTCGCCAGCGGACACTAGCCTCACACGAGGGATCCGCAGAGTAAGCGCGTCAGATGCCGAACGAAGTGGGCGGGACTGGGTGTAGAGCTCCATACAAGAGCGAAGATAATCCGGGGCGCAGTTATTCAGGCACCTATAACAGAGGGAAGCCAGCTTATATGAGATCCGGTTGTTGATGGGTAGCCAGTGCAGAGATCGGAGCAGAGGATTGATATCATTTGACTTCTTCTTCTTGAGAACTAGTCGGGCTGCGCAGTTCTGGATACGTTGGAGAAGACTCAATTTTGACATAAGTTTACAGATGTTCCTTCTAGAATCTAGATAGAAGATATTACGTCCCCTAGGCTCCAAATCTCCTGCAGGGCGGTAAGGATTGGTCGGCGACAAGGCTAGAAACCGGGCCGTTTCATTGACAGTCCGGTGAACTAACCACGTGACCAGCAGCCGGCCTTTTGAGATTCCTTAACATTATTTTTTATTATAAATCGGTCACAAAATTCTCATATCGTTGGCGACAAGAAGAGCAAGTTTTCCCATACATTTATTGGTGTATTGACAGATTTCTAATTTTTTTGTTCAAAGAAATACATTTATAGTTAAACGAAAATTAATCGATCCAATTGGAGGAAGCAGAATTCACCAGGACCATAGGCCACCCAACGGGCACACCACATCGTATCGACTGGGAAAAAAACGTGGAAACCATGAAAAAAAAGTTTATACGACGTGGTGTGACCTTTGACCGTAAATATGAGGGGATTGTGGGGGGATGGAAATGAAATGATCTAAATCAGAGCTTGGTAAATTCATCGACATCCTTCATAGCCCGTAGAAACAAAATGTGTCGTTAGAGCACCAAACTATTTATATTATAAAGAGCAACATGCATTTGTAGCCTATACAATATTCCAATTGTTGGTAACGTTCAAACGTTGGATTCGTATTAGATCTAGGCCCTATAGCTTAAACAAAGTAAGAAGAATAGGTAGCATTGTTGATTGTATTTGTAATATTCTATTACAAAGATTATACTAAACCATTTTGAATAGTTTGAACTGCTTTAGAAAAAAAAATGGGGACTCTGCGAATCCGCAACTCTAAACACGTAAACAGTGTGTAGGATTTGCTGTTTTAGAAGGGGGAAAATGTGACAGATTGGCGTTAGCGAAATTTAAGACCATGTTTCATAATCCGAGCAAAACCCTTTTTCATTGAGATTACTATAATCAGTCCTTTGAATCATTCATCCCAAGCACGTTGTTCCATTTTTGATTAGCTTTGTGCTCCATTCCCTGTCAGGCTGTCTGTTCCTTTCTGCAGCTCTACAACTCTACACCGCGAGGTCGTAACGCGGGATAATGAAAACAAATCAACAACGAAGAAAACTTTACTGTACAACAAGACGGTAGAGAAAGTTGTGAAAGGAGTTCAAAGTTCAAATGTAGTATTCGAAAGCGGTTAAAAATAGATTCTTACGGGGATTAAGAGTCTATTTTCTTATCAATACACTTCCCCCCCCCCTCTTCTTCCTCCGTTATGCCTTACGCTATTCAAGCTTGGAAAGGTTATTCTTTTCTGTCAGCGTATAGGCCTAATAATATGTAGGCCCCACAGCTGAAAAATAGTCGTCTACTTCTATAAATAGATTTTATTTCACCTTCATGTTTGTTAATAAGCTGTTATTAAAAACAAAAAAAAATATTCATAAACTAAAAAAAGAAATCTCATTCACACCAACTTAACATTCAGGAACATTCTGAATGAAGTAAAGAAAGAGTGATGAAAGCTTCAATTAGTAGCAGGGACAAATATTATTCAACATCATTCACAAGCTTTTATTTAACTTCACTTTGTTGTTGATGTTGTTTTCATTATGTTTTGTAAGATTCATTTGAAAACGCAAGATAAACAGTATATGTAATATTAGACGATGGGAATAATAACCAGAGTTGTCTACAGGCTTGTGCATTATCAATTAAATCCATTGTGAGTCATAGGACGGTATTATCCATTGGGAACAGTATAAGGCACTGTGCCTAAGGCCTACGAACTTTTTAGGGGGTGGGGGGGCATGCGAGTATTGAAAACATAACATGGAGTGTTTTAAACTAGAAAAATATGACAGATACTGAAGTTATATTACAAATTTAATAAATGTATATACTAGTACTGTGAACGAGTGAACGGTGTAAGGTGATACTAGTACTGTGAACGAGTGAACGGTGTAAGGTGATACTAGTACTGTGAACGAGTGAACGGTGTAAGGTGATACTAGTACTGTGAACGAGTGAACGGTGTAAGGTGAACGCTTGATCTGTGTTGTAGTGCTTTCAACGTTTTAGTTATTTGCATTAGCAATGTCACATATGACATATGACATCTTTAAATGCCATTTTCCGTATCGATTTTTTTTTTCAAAATGACACGAAGGATTATAGGAAGGAAGGATTATAGTTGCGACTGTTCCCAGGACTGGAGGGTGTCTCCTGATGAATACCTGACATATTAGTTGGCGTAAAGTAAAGGCGGCTGGGCATTGTGCTGGCGACAACCCCCTAAGCATGCCATGGCCACAGAAACTTATGAACGCTGCTTCATCAGCTTTAAGATCAATTTGCCCCATTGGCTCCATAGTCTCGAAAGACGATTAGATTTGCGCTTCTGTGATTTGGCCAGCCCTGCAAAATTGACTGTGTCTGTGGAGACCTATCCTTGAGAGACAGGCTCTAGCGCTATTTGTTGACGCTAAACAGCAAAGCTGGAGTGTCCTCTCCAGAGCGCAAGCCTGGGTAGTGTGTTAAGGAGAGGCTGATGTTACCCATGCATCAGTTCCCCTATCTCCACGCATCAGATGTGTACAAGGGAAAGGCTTAGCCGATAGGCAGCGTGGCATCTTTTGCGTCGCAGGAGTTGCCAGTATGCTACGTGACGAGCAGTAAGCGTACTGCCTAAGGGACTCCGGCTCCTGATTTGTTTTTGAGGTTTACTCCCCTAATATTTCCCGTACATGGGTTTAGCCACAAGGCAGTGGGGTTTGTGATCAGAGTTTTATACTTCCAATTAGCCCCAAAGGGTACGTAACTACTAGGTGTCATCGTTGACCGAAGATACGATTTTTATCATTTTAGCTTGGAATACAAATGTTCGAATTCAGAACTTGTTCTAGAAAAAGTGAATGGTAGATTTTGAAAGAAACATTCACACTGTGAAAATTTTTAATAACCTATTCTCTGTAGGCACGCCCATTGTTATTGTTATAATACGATCCAAGAGATGTCAGTATTAAAAAGTTTGAAATGTTTTGTTTTCTTTCAATAGGTATAAGCTTACAACGCAGAATTTAACTGATATAATTCATGTAGGCCTATTTTTTTAATTTTTTAATTTTTTTTTTGGGTGGGGGGGGGGGGAGGCACGGTGGCCGGGCAGTGCGTTCGGCTAGCGAACCAATTTTAAAGGTCCTGTGTTCGAATCCTGGTGGAGGCTATGATTTTTTCCCAGGTCTGTAAGGTGTCCCTGAGTCTACCCTGCTCTCATGGGTACCTGACATTAGTTGGGGCAAAGTAAATGTGGCTGGGCATTGTGCTTGCCACACAATCCCCTAGTATGCCGTGGCCACAGAAACTGGTGAATTCTGCTTCACCAGCCCTATATGGATAAATTTGGTCCGACGGAATTCTTAACATTTGCATTCAGAGTGTAATTATTGTTAGACCTATTTCACAATTAATTTAGTTAAATCTTAATCATTATTCATAATGAATAACCGAAATTAAAAAACGTATACAGACAATCACAAATATATAGGCACATATATGTAATTGTGTCACTCACCTAACACTGAAGTTTAACCTGTAGCTTGACAAAGAAGAATTACACGTTCATGTGTTCTATAGATCCATCTAACGGCTGACACAGTAGGGCACAATAACACATTTTACGGCACAATAACACATTTTACTTTTTGTTCTCGCTCTTATAGAAACCTGTTGAGTGTCTTCTTCTTCTTGACAACAGAGTAGTTAGTTTTTTTTATACGTTAATTAGCAACACACAACAGACAAACACACTCACACATTATCAACCAGGATTTTATCCATGTTTAACGCCCCGCCTGCCGTAGCTAGCTGTGAACAAACACACAACATTTGAACTCCCTGTCGCCCGAGCTGGACCTTATGCATATTAATTAAAAATAAATAGAATTACAATATTGCACGGTTGCACAGGCCGTTCCGCGCGACTGCTCTTGTTAAGACTTAAATTATATTATTTGGTACAAACAAGGCGAGCGTTGTATCGAGTATTTGAAGCGTGAACGTAATTAAAATGGACCTTAGATCAGTGGGAGAGGGGTAGGTAGGCCTACCATTGCTCACATATATAATTATAATCTATTATGTGGCTCCCAGCTCCTTCCCATTCCCGGGAAAGTACATGTAGGCCTATTTATATTCAAGCCGCTAACTTAGGAATATACACGTAGGCCTACAACAACACACACACACACACAAATCTGTCACAATGCTCAGATAAACATAAGGACAAAAACACTTTCCTATCCCTTATGCGAGAACAAATGCATATTATATAAGTAGGCTACTCTTTCTTCTCAAGTAGTATCCTGGTAGCCTATGGTTGCCCGAAAAAAAGAAGGAAAACCTGTAGGTAGGCCTACCTAACTGAACAGCATTTAAAATACTAATCAAAATGCAAGACTAGACTCAGTCCACGGATGATCGTAGGACGCAATAATCTTCTTTAGGTTACTGAATAAAACTGAGAGGGGGGAGGCGGGGAGCACAGAGCGGGGAGGGGGTGGAGAGAAAAGCTCATTTAAATTTGTAGGACCTACTTAGGACGCAGTAAGGGCTCCCCTACGTAGGATCCAAAAAAATGTAGACCTACTGGGTGCAACAGAAGAGAAGGGTATGGAAATCAATTTATGTTTGTACGTGATCTATGGATAGGCCATATACCCTAACATAGGCCTAGTTATTAAAATTCGTACATTTTTTATTTGTTTAAATAGGTGACTTCAAAAAAGTCAAAAAATGCCTTAAAATAATTTTCACAGTAAAAGAGTTCGTCTTTTGTTCGAATTTTTATAAGTTGGCAAGTCTTTTTCATCATTATTTTTTAACTTGCAATGGTAAACAAACATGGCGGACGAGGGCGGACCTGATGCTCAAAACATCCTTTCGGATGAAAAGATAAAAACCATTTCTTTTGACATCGATGAGGTATTTAGAGGCTTTACAAATACACAAATAATCATGAAGAAACATTTTAATGAATTTGACTATTTTAAACGTTTTTCCTTCAAATGTCAATGTTAAACTTCATTTTTATAATATTATCATTATCATAATTATGATAAGTCGATAAGTCATTTATTATTTATATAATTATAAGTCATAACTCATAGTCATAACATAATCAATAATCATAGATTTAGGATCATGAATCATGATGATTATTAGGCCTATGCCTATGCCTTTAATCTTTAATTAAACTTTATGCCGGCCCAGTTAAGTCAGTTATATCAATTATCAATCAATATTTGAATATTTGACAATATTCAATAATATAATATTTCATTAATAGTGGAGAACACGGACCCCACGAGATATTTTCGTGTGTCATATATCAAATTAAAGGTCTAGGTAATACTTTGGTTCAGCTGCCTCACGAAAAGTAGGGTTCTAAAAAATTCCAACTGAAAATTTTTTCGCGTGGATCTAGGTATTGATAAGTGTCTTAGGAAGAGCGGCAGACTATTGAAAATGGAAAAAAAATATTTTTTCATCGAAACAAAAATTCATTTCCATTGTGTTTACCAAAGGCTTGTGACGTCACACAGCTATGAAAAACACGATGTCTGACGGCTTCCTAAGACACAATTATCAATAGCTCCGGTACTCAAATTTTCAGTGGGAATTTCTTAGAACCGATACCAAAAAGGGAAAAGGGGCGAAATAGCACGAAATGAATACAAAAATAAAATTATTCTTACCGTATATCATATGAAATAACACAAAACGACACAAAATCCTATTGTTACTTGTGGAGACCACATCGTGTCCTCGTCTCTTTTTGCGCATGCGTGCCATGTGCTTTTCTAGATTACTTCTTCCTGTCCCAAGATATGGCCAGGTTGGCCGATACTACTCATTAACAAATACTTAGAAAGCTTAGAAACTAACCGATAGTAATCATTAACAAATACTTAGAAAGCTTAGAAACTAACCGATAATAATGATTAACAAATACTTAGAAAGCTTAGAAACTAACAGATAGTAATCATTAACAAATACTTAGAAAGCTTAGAAACTAACCGATAGTGGGGAAAAATCTGGTCCGAGAAGCGCGTGGTACATGGAGTGTGTGCGTTTGATATTATAGTATAGGAATAAAAGAAAAAATAAATAAAAATAAACAAATTAAAGGGACGTAACAAAATTTAACACAAAAAGCTCAAGGGAAGTAACAATTTTTAATAAAACATGCAAAATTACCAAATTTTCAACATTAAATAAAAATCACACAAATGGAACCGCTCAATAAAACCTAGATTGTCGTATTCAGGACAAAAAGATCTTTAAATTGATATATGGCACTTAAAAAAACTCCGTGAGGCAGTTAAACCAAAGTATAGCCAAGGTCTACTTGCCCTGATTACAAAATAGTTGGTTTCATTTAACGATTGCATTTCTGTATTTTTTTTATTTAATTTAGAAATTTTGTTAATTTTGTGTGTTTTGTGAAATTTTTTGTTGTAAATAAAACTTTGTTACGTCCCCTTGTGTTTTTGTTAATATCCCATGATGCTATACTTATCCCATGATGCTATGCTGTGCACGAGGTCCTAAAAAAGTGAACCGCCATTTTGTGGCCAAAAAAATATTTTACGCTTTTTTTTTTAAATTCTTTATTTGGCTATACCTTAGGTTTAGTAGGTTCAGTAGGAATTAGTAGGGGGTCAGTAGGGGTCAGTAGGGGTTAGGGGTCAGGGTTAGGGGTCAGTAGGGGTCAGTAGTGGTTAGGGATCAGGGTTAGGGTTAGGGGTCTCTAGATATAGGGTTTAGGGATCAGTAGGGTCAGGGTTAGTTTCTAGGTTAAGGATGGATATGTAGTATTTTTATTTTTGAAAAAAAAATTATTTTGGCTTTTTTTTGGCCAACATGGCATATTGCACGTCACATCGCAAATGCGATATTGTATCCCATGATGCATCATCGAAGGCGACATGTCTGTAATGATGTAGACGATTTTTTGTTTTATTTCATATTAAAAAGGTATGAAAGTGATCTTTTAATGCTTTTTTAGGTTTTTAAATACATTTTTATATTGGTTCTAAAGAAATTTTACTGAAAATTTAAACTGCTGGAGCTATTTTAGGTTCGATTAAAAGTGATAGTATTAAAACTCTAGTGACGTCACATTACTAAAAAAAAACAAATGGCGGGTGTCGTTTTAATATTTCATATAAAATCTTCGTATTTTTTTCGTAAATTTTTTTTTTTTCAAAAAATTTATTGTGAAAAGTATCTTCCGTTGTTCATTAGACACTAAGCAATAGCTCCAGGCAAAAATTTTCAGTAAAATTTCTTTAGAACACTTAGTTCTGCGTGGGGCCGCTGTTCTCCACTATTACCAATATTTCAATTCAATATCAATGCATAAACTCATAAACCTAATTTTTCTGCAAAATAGAAGTAGGCCTATAACCTATAATTATAATAAAAATTATAATATAATTTAGTGTACATTTGAAAGAAAAAAATGTTAACAAAATTGAAAGCACTCTGACAGACTTTGGGCCTTTGTAATGATCAGCATTAAATTCATTAATAATATTATAATCATAGATTTTATAATTTCTGAAGAGTATATTAAAATCCGAGTGATTATAATCATTATAATTAAAATTAGGTAGGCCTACTATACTATAGACTATAGATACTATAGCCTATAGGTTAGGGCAGGGGTTGGCAACCTTTTCATAAAAGTGTGCCAGAATGAAATTTCTAATTCATTCAGCGTACCGACAGTTTAAAAGTCACAAAAGTCATTCTGTTCTAGCACTCAATTTCTTGTACAAGAGACTTAAATTGCATTTGGGAGGGGGGGGGGGGGGTCTTTGGCGTGCCACTGAAAATCGCTCTGCTCTGCATGCCAAGTCTGGCATGCATGCCATAAGTTGCAGACTCTGCTATAGGTAAACTGCTGTGTATAACACTCAGCAATATGCGCAGATAATTTGAGACTGGTTATGTAAAGTCATGATGTTTATCTACCAGTCGATTGGTTTACTGGCATGCATTAAAAAAAAAATGATGATTAAGAAAAGGATCGTGCATTGCTTCATTCAAAGATTTTCATGTTGCCCTTTTAAAAAGCACAAAGACGAGTGTGACTTGTTGTTTTTCACTGTTACTGCACACTAATACTAATAATATTTTACTCTGCACATGTCACAGGATAGTTTTTATGAAATACAAATTTATTATAAAGCAGTATAGTTATTATTATGAGTTATGTGGAAGCTGTTTTCATATTAAATATAACTTCATTAGTATTTTGCTTCATGCTGAATTAGTCTTGTTTTTTCTAACAGTTTTGATTAAAAATACACTTATTTATATAGTGTTGGTCCAAAATTGAAACTCAAATACATCCAGGTCTTTCATGTAGACGTTTGCTTACAGCTATGCATTGATTACACTTAGAAACATGGTTTATCCATGTGTACACAAAACCTTCGGATCTTGTCTTATTTAATCCAGATAGATGCAAGGATTGATCAATGACCCATTGTTTTATTGAAATAAGATTATAAAATGCAAAAATATCACTCAAGATAATGATGATACATATAATTTACTTTAAATAATTAGTTCTAACAGCAAAACAAAGCCTGTCAAGTAGAATATGTCAGACATTTACACATTCACAAATAAATAAAAAAAACACACCATTTTTTTAAATTTGCTGCTTGTGTTCAAATGTAGTCATAGATGTTGTTGCTTTGTGATCTGTGGTGTTGACCTGTTTTACTTTGGATCAATTCTTTAGCTTATTTTGTTGACAGTGTGAAGTAAGATAAATAATTTTTTTTTTTTTTTTTTTTTTTTCAGCTTGATGACTCAGAGTTTGACATTCCCAAAGTTGATAATGTGCCTACCCTGGAAAGCATTCTAAATGAAGTTAGTAATCTTTAATTCACTACATTAGGATCATGACTTCTCATTAACTAGATTTATTTTGCAAAGCATGTATATGATGAAATATTTTTTTAGCATATTTTACTTTCCATTGTACAATTACGCCCAGCCAAATGATTTTATTCCCTTTATTTATTTTTAAGGCTGACGATGATTCATCTATCCTTGGAGAGGATGATGCTCTATCAACAAGCATACCCCAAACTGGTTTGCATCTTCTTAGTGCTGGAGAATCTGTGGAGACGTCATCTTTGTCTAGCCAAGACAGCCACGATTCTAGGCGCAGAGATCGGTAAATCAATGACAAAAATCTTCTTTGTTTTCCTAATTGCATGCTTGTTAATAACATTTTTAAGTTCTATATCCTTTTTCTGACTATTTGGGGCCATATTTCTAGTGGAAGGGTGCTCACTAGTCTTTCAAAATGGTCACACAGGAAATTGTGTTGCCAATACAAAGCCTAGCAGCATTTACTTTCCCCAGCTAATGTTCTTCAAAGGAGTTCATTAAACTCAGGAACACCCGTTAGAACTGGGATAAAAATCCTGGCATATTCTCCCCAGACCTTGGCTATAACAATCTTGACGGGCTAGGCTATACCTTCTGTGTCTATTACCTTTCAATAGAGCGATTGCAATAGGCGTTGCTTAGGTTTTTTAGTGACGTAATTGTGTAAATATTAGCGGCCATCTTGGTGATAATGGCATTAATGGGGAATAAACATTGTGGATTTTAAACCCAAAATAGAAGGAATTAGTTTTTAATATTTAACTGTGATACTAGTCCTTAGTAGTCCGTCCACGAAATAAACAAGATCTTAGGCTTTTATAGTTTTTCAATAGCTCTTTTGAAACATTGTAGGCCTACAGTTTGCTTTATGCCTTACTTTTACTAACTTTTAGATAGTAAGTAATAGGCTAACTTTGACAATTGACATCTTCAATTAAATATTCAGCATCTTTTCCATTGATTTTTAATGGTTTAAATTTGAGCTTTGAATGTTAATTTACATCGCTTGACAGTGTTTTATATATGTTTTACGTTATATTATTAAAATGATCACATTTAAAAATAAAACCTTTTTATTAAAGACTATAGTAATACGGCTGCCATTTATAACCACTAGACAAAGTAAACAAACAGCACCTGCTTTTTGTCACATGATTGCAATCGCTCTATAGGGACACCTGAATAACTTCATAAAGAATGGCAGTGAAAATTTCAAAAGTAGTTAAAATTAACTAATTAAAAATTTATCACATTGCATTCATAACATAGTCACAATCAGCTTCTACTCTTTATATTTTGTATAAGTTATAGTCAGTTTCTACTCTTTATGTGTTGTATAAGTCACAATCGCCAACTTTTCATTACTTAGGACAAAAAAGCCAACGCCAACTGTCCATGGTTCAGTGTTGAGGCCGAGTAAATTAAAAAGTGTTTCTGCTCAACTTCTTTCTGCTGCTGTAAGTATTCTTCACTAGATTTGAAATTAAAGATGTTTTATTTATTCCTACAGTATTATTCATTCAGTAATATTAAAGCTTCGTAGTTATTGTTGCTTTAATTGTTTTATTCTTGGTATAAATCACAGGACAGGGTAGATGCTGGTATGCCCACTGCTCTGGTGAGTTTTAAAAATAACTTTTCTTAAAAAAAAACTTTAAGAAACATAATAAAACTTTTGCTTAAGCTCATTGATTTGTTTAACTTTCAATAATTCAACACGTAATATTTTCAGGTCGTTTCGTCTTTAATAGCGATAGGAACATCTCATGGGCTAGTTTTAGTTTTTGGTAAGATACTTTTTTAATGCATTAATTAATAAGTTCTCATTTTATACATTTGTAAAATATTTTTATAACAGACATTACATGCATAACAGATTTATCAGCTATTTTTCCTTCCTTTTCCCACAACTGACATACGGTTTCTCTTCAGAAATGTTAAGGCTAATATTTTCATACTCTGAGATACTTAGGGAGCAAAATTTCATTATTACTATTTTTCTAACCCATTTTCATTTTGTTCCAAAAACCCACTGTGCCTTCATTAATTAATTTGATAACTTGTACATTATGATGTTATATGTTGCCTTTTTTTTTTAAAACGTTGAACAATTCCTCATGATGTTAAAAAGTATTTTATACTACCTGCCTCTGTGACTAGACCCCAAACAGGTGTTGAAGTGGTGCCTGGGAAGTACTGCGGTCGGTGCTCAGTTCGGCTCGGTGTCAGCCCTAAGTTTCAACAGGGACTGCACACGTTTACTTTGTGGCTTCGCTAGAGGACAGGTAAAGAAGAAATTGAGCTGACCAACTGTATGTTTCATCCAAGATTATTGTACAATAATAGGAACAGTTTACTTTGTAATCACTGTTGTAGATGTTTAACATATATTAACCCTTACGGTCCCGGGTGCGTATATAGTCATCAACATAATTCTTTTCCCCCATCCCAGGCACGCATATTGTCATCAAAATACAAAATTCCCTGCATTCCTCAAGGAAGGGTGTCTATTCAAAGCACACAAAAAAAAAGGATTTGACCTTTCACCATAGTCTCAGGCAGAATATTTATTCAATTGCTGAATAGTTGAATTTTATTTTGCTTTTCAAATTACGAAAATTGACCAATTACTGAGTTTTTTTTGTGAAATTGAAAGTGCAGTTCTAATGGCCGAGCCTATAGCTATTTATCTTTTGCTACAATGGATCTATGTTCCGGTGAATTGTTTTCTTTTGAATTAATATTACGAATATACCCAATTATTTAATTAATTTGATTATTTTAATAAGGTAAGTTATAATGATTATGTTTCAAGCAATTTACTCTTTACATGTTATTATCAATTTTTACCAACAAAAAGGTAAAAAAATTATTTAGGAACCCTATTGATGTCTCAGCCATTATAAAATAAAGTCTGGGCCGTAGGGAATAATTAGTAAAATAATGGTAGCGACTGAAGGTATGCATAGCAGGTAAGTAAGTTGGTAAGTTTTTCTAACTCAGTAAACATTCTCTTTGTTCTATATAAGCCAACTTATTTATGGATGTGCAAAGAAAATATAGGTGACTGAGATATTTTGAAAATCTAAATAATACATTTCTTCTTTTTGTTTTTTTTAAAGTTTATTTTATAATATGGTTTTATTGTGTTGATCGTTTAGATTACTATGTGGGACCTGACTAATGGAAAACTTTTACGAACGATAGTGGACGCCCACCCGCCTGGGACTGCTATACTTCATATAAAAGTAAGAAAATAGTCAAGTTCACAATTTTAACCAATTCTTTTTCAGTACTAAATTATAAGTCTTCAATTAAGTGGGAAAAACAAATAAATAAAAAAGCTATGAATGCATTACAAAGTGTTAAGTATTAATATATTTAGACCCCCCCCCCTCCCTAACCCCCCAAAAAAACAACTTTATGGTAGACATTATTGTCTTCTTTCTTTCTTTTCAAATTTTGGTGATTGTCAGTTTACTGACAGCTTTGTACTGGCAGTGTGCAGTGACAGCGGGGGATCTGTTTTTGAGCTGGAGTTCAAGTAAGTATCACATTAAAAAAATTCCTACAACAGAATGGAAAACTTATTCTTCGCTTTGAACACTCTAAATTATTCCATTCAACTCATGTTCATTCAATGTGTCAATTTTTCAAGTGTTGAGAAATATTTTAACTAAAATGTGGAAAAAATTATTAATTTTATTTTTTAAAATCTATTTAAGCCTTATCTTTAGACCATTATATTAAATTTTATGAATTTGCCATAAAGTCTCATTTTAATTTTATATTCTTTTTATACTACTACAGGCGGCTTATTGGAGTGCGTACTTGTGAATCCCAGTGTTTGTTTTCAGGAAGGTAATTTTTTTTTAAACCTTATTAATTGCTTCTTACAACCTGGATGTTCAATGCTAGTAATATTTTTTGTTTATGTTTGAAATATTTATATAATTTATTTTATTTTAATTTGTGGTGCAGCCGCGGTGAAGTTTGCACCATCGAACCACTACACATGAACTACACAATCAAAGACCACCCCATGCAAGATGTCATCCTTCTGGCCATGGCCTCTCTTTCAAAGGTGTGCGTCATCATCCTTAGTATAGTCTTTTTAAATGAAGCTTTTTATTCTCGACCTTTGTGATTATGAATTATTTGGCTTGATAAAAATGTGAAAAATCTAGTAAATCTTGATGTTTCTAACACCAGGTTCTGCTTGTGACTCTACGACCTCATTTGAAAGTTATGTTCACACATCCCTTAAAGGTGAGTTGTAGTCTATATGCTTGATTTCAGTAGCTTTTTTGTTTTCAATGCTAAAAATATAAGCCGCTTATCCTATAACGAGCCGCATGTTATTACAGGGAGACCCGTCAACGCTGCCCTTGCTGGCCTGGCAGTTTGTCATCATTCAGGTGTCGGACCAGGACAGAGTTATTGACCCTGTCCTTTCCTTCGCGAGAGATAAGACAATCTATTTTTTTCAGGTAAGATAATGGAACATTTGTGTAAATTTAATTTGTTCTTAATTCTGTTCATGTAATTTCTGAACACTGTAAAGCTTGTACAATTGTGATCTCATTCGTCGATTCTCAGGTCATGTGTCATGGTCCACAAGATATTAGAACTGTGGGCTTACAGAAACTTGAAAGAAATTACCAACTCCTAAGTATAACGGTATGTTTCATAGTTTCTTTCCCAGCATATTTATATCGCCAGTTATACTTGATTTAGCATTTATACCTGCAATTATACTAGATTTAGTATTTATACCTGCAATTATACTTGATAGTATTTAAACCTGCAACTAGATTTGATTTAGTATTTATAACTGCAGTTATACCTGATTTAGTATTTATACCTACAAATATACTTGATTTAGTATATATACCTGCAATTATACTTGAATCAAGCCTGAATAAGAATCTTTTTGTAAGAAATGTTCATATGAAATACAATAGTTAAAAAACTGTTTTGTTTAACATCACTATATATGCATATATCAAACAGTGTAATTCTTGTTCATTCTATCATTTCTTCTTTTTAACAAGGTTTAATCTCAGAATATTATAAATATTATGTCTTTACATCATCACTGTTACTTTAATATGATGTTTATTAAAAAAAAAGAATTTTATGGGGGGGAGGGGGTACAGCAACTTTATAACGTAACAAATATAGACATAACTAATGACATGAATCTATTTTTGCATACATTCTAATACACTATTCTGCAACACTTTAAGTTGGTTACTTTGGTTTCATTGGCAACACAAGCTAAGCAAAAATTGTGCTTTACATGCAACATATGATATTATTAGCTAATGTTATATATTCATTCATCATGTCCATGGTGTTATTGTTTCACAAACAGTGGATGAATGCCAGGACATTGGTGTGTTTAGACAGATCAGAAAAGATTCATGTCATAGACGTCAGATCTGAGGAAGAGTTAGAGGTAAGAATGTTATCCTGATTTGTTCGATGCAAGTATTGAATAGCTGTCTTAAAAATATTTCTTTTACTTACACAACGTAAGCAGAAGACAGCAATAGACAAAAAAAATGGCACAATATCCACTGATACTCCTATTGGCTAAGTTTTTCTGGGTTTACCCAACAAACAAGACAACATAAATTTCCTCCCCACACAAATGCAATACATTCCAGTTAAGACTTGTCAATGCAGCACTCAACTTCTTACACATAATGATAAATAGACTAAACCTAACCCACCCACCCAACTGCAGACACTGTCACTACCCAAAAGAAACTGTAGACCACTTTTTACTTGAATGTCCTAAGCTAATCTACCTAAGGCACACACTACTCCATCATCAACCATCACATTATACAGCAAAACAGAACAACTAAAAAGGACATGTAAATATGTTTGTCTGGCATTGACTGCAAGAGAGCAAACTGCTCTGCAGACTGGCTAATAGAAGAAGAAAAATACTCCTATTTAGCTTCGAAAGTTTAAAGTTAAAACAAGTCATTAGGAAAAAAATAACAGTAAATCTGTAACTCCTAGCTACAAAACATTTGATTGTGCCATTGTTTTCTGTTTCACTATATTATGGTTTTTACCAAATAACTGCGTCATTTGAAATATTGTTTGTTTGTCATGAACCTTATTGTTGCCATATTGCTTTTTTGTTTGTTTGTTTGTAGATAATTGACATCTCGTCAATTCAGATGGTTTATGGAACAAGCTACTTCAAGTCCCTGGCCACAGGTGGCAATGTCAGCCAAGCTCTGGTAATGCTCAGGATTTCATTGTCTATTACAAAACTTTCTCTGCATTCTATTTAATTTTTTTAAGTCTTTTAGTCAAATAATTTTTTTTATGTTTTGCATTAGTTCAATTTATTAAAATAAAGATTCTCTAAAAAAATCAATAATTGCCAGAAACTAAAAAAATAAATATTTGGCAACTTAAAAAAATGTCACTTTTTGTTTGTTTCAGGCCTTTGCCGGTGACCAGGCCTGTTATCAGTCAGTGGTCAGCCACAGTGGTCAGTTGTTTCTGCTGGGCACCAAGTCTGTACATATGTTTTCTATTCGCACCTGGAGAGAGGTAGAATACAAAATAAATATTTAAATAAATTAGGGTTTGGCCGGATATGATTTTTTTTCACTATTTGCCGGATTCGGATAGTAGCCTCCAATACTTGCCGGATCCGGATATTTCCGGATGTCATTTCCACGAGTATGGGGGTGTACTTCAACAGTTTCTGATTAGAATTCAAAAGTATTTATTAAAGTATTTATTATTCAACAGATAGAGAGTATCTGCAGTCTACAATGAAATTTTGTTTATTACCTAGTTATATGTATTGTTTATATATTTTATATTTCTTTATCAACTTTATACCTCAGTATTACTTTATTTGTATTTGACCTTTGAAGTAATTCTTGACTACCGTGATATTCGCCCGCGGCAAAAATCCGCCGGTGGTATTTGGCAAATTCGGATAGTGCCGCGGCCAAACCCTTAGACAAATACTTGAAGTAATAAAAATACACAAGTTAAAGGTAAACAAAAACTTAATTCCAAATATCTAAAGAACTACGCAGTGGTAAAGTACCCGGCATCGGCCAAATTTATCATAGGGATAAAAAACTATGCAGTAAGCTGATAAATGCTGATTTATGACAATGGGACATGCATTTTATTTTTTTTCATCATTAGAGAATCAGTGTTCTTGTGAAAGAGAGTCGCTACCCAGAAGCCCTTGCCTTGGCGTTGTCCTTTTACAACGGCACAGCTAAAGCAGTGATCGGCCTCAGTGGTCCTCACGACAAAAGGAGAGAGGTCGTTGCCACAGTGGTAAGATGTTGCTGTTGAAATATTTTCCAACATGTTAAACAATTATAACACTTTTCATTGAAGTGGATATTTGGTGGTTTGTAAATTATAGTCTGCAAATAAGGAATGTCCTAATTCTTTTTTTTATGATATCTATTTGCACAGTTGAAAGAATTACTTCTGGAGTATGTTGAGTTGGCCATTTCTAAAGCACCGAAGAATGGCAAAATTGAAGACCTAGAAGATTATTACCAGGTATCATTTAAATTTTGTTTATTTACCTTAGCTTATTTGTAACAGAGGGTCCTTCTACAAAGAATAATATTGCGTCCTACGCTTATCCGTCCATTTATGAATGTTACGGACAGTGTTGGTATCGCACGTTTCCAAGATTTGGTTTTGTATGGGAGGGAAATGTTTACTTTAGGAATTAATGCTGCTTATTTATTTGTATAATTATAGTAGCTTGTTAAACAATATATAGTTTTAAGAAGTTGTACAGGTGAACAAATTAGATGCTATTTCTGTTTGCAATACATAACTTGTATTCTTAAGAATGAGTCTTATTAATGAAAGCAATTCGAAAGAATTAAAAAAAATATTTATAGTAACAATTTGAATATCCAGTAGGCACATAGGAACTGAACAATAACATTACAAAATGAGCTTACAAAATAATATAAGTTCTGTTTCCAAGGGTACAATGTACAACAATGTCCAATCAAAATTTACATTTGGCAGCAACTCATTCTTTAAAGCTTAAAAAAATATTTTAATTTCCTTTTTGATAGCTTTTATATATTTGTACCTCTTTACACATCTAACACTAGGAGATATTAACCTATCATAAAACATGAGAAAACGTTTCCTTTACATGTTTTTTTGTTTTTTTTGTCTCCTAGGAAATAGTACCCATTAGTGTTGATTACTGTCTTCATTTGAACAATTTGTAAGTATGTTGTTGATCCCAGTTGATATAATGTAAAAATTTAAGTAATCCTGGCAGACGAAATTGATCCATAGGGCATGTAGCTTATTTATTTATTAACCCTTAGTGTACCGACCTACTTATTTGCGATGTATACCTTCAGTCCCAGCCATTATTTTACTAATTGTTCCCTCCATCCCAGACATTATTTCAGAATGGCTGAGACATCGATAGGGTTCAGAAATTATTTTTTTACTTTTTTGTTGGTAAAAATTGATGATAACACGAAGAGACTAAATTGCTAGAAACACAATAACTTACCTTATTATACTTTATATTCATAAAGTAATTGTATTCATTCGTAATAATAATCCATAAGAAAAAGTCATATCAACATGTACCGCCATAATAACGGAAGGTAATTCGATAGCATCCATTAGGACCGCATTTCATTTTCACAAAAAAACCTAAATAATTGGTCAATTTTCATAATTTAAAAAGCGAAATAAAATTCAACTATTCAGCTATCGAATAAATATTCTGCCCGAGACTATGGTGAAAAATAAAATCTGTTATTTTGTTCTTTAAATAGACACTCTTCCTTGAGGGAAATATATGTGGCCGGGACTGAGGGGATTTCTTTTTCGGAGGGAAATATACGTGTCTGGGACTGAGGGAAAGAAATAGTTGGAGGAAATAATATGCGACCGGGACTGTAAGGGTTAAATGCTCAACTTAAGACTTATTTTTCTCTGGAAGCTACAAGAACTTTTTTTTGTTATATTGTTTTTCTAAAGTTTTACAATTTTCCTCTAGGGAGCTTCTGTTTGATCGGATCTATGAAAGGTTTTCAACTGACGTCATAGCCAAAGGGACCTTTTTGGAGTGCCTTGAGCCTTACATGCAGAGCGACCGCCTGACTTACATTCCGCCATCCGTCATGAAGGACTTTGTGGACCACTACGAGGCCAGGAAGCTCCTTGACAGCGTGGAGTCGTGCATCGTCCACCTGGACATCACCAGCCTGGACATTCACCAGGTTGTCAACCTGTGCTGGGGTCACGGCCTGTACGACGCCATCATCTACGTCTACAACAAGGGGATGAGTGACTTCACCAGCCCCCTGGAGCAGCTGTTGGCCCAGCTGGGCTCGGCACTGGCTACAGGCAAACAGCTGACAGGTAATGATTAACTGGTTCTTCTGTGTTCTTCTGAATGCTGAGTCACAGGTCTTAAGGATCTAATTGATCTGACGGGATACCTTACTTTTACTCTTGGGGGAGCTTTCATATCCCTGGTGGGGGATAAGAAAATTACCTTTAGATAAAAGGGTTAGCAGTGAATACTGAATCGGCCGTAGACCAACTGGTTTTCTGCCATGGAGGGTGAGGTGGGGTATCCCTAGGAGAAAAATGTGACCCGAATTTGACTATGGTACCCGTGGATCTATGTTATCCTGGTAAAATCCATAACTTATAGCTCACATTTAAGTTCGCTTTATAAACCCAACTGGTGAGTGTAGTATATTATAATTCACTCAACTCTAAAAACACCAATAATACACTAGTTATTTCTGTCAGAAGTATTAGGTTACAATTAGGTAACTCTTAAAAGTTCTTTTTTGAGTGTGCTTCTTCACTGAATTTCAATGATTCACTTTTTAATGAAATTTTACATTTCAGATGTTCACATCAAGTTAGGAAACAAACTGCTGGTCTATATAAGGTATTTGATTACATTGTTTGTCAACATTAAATCATGTTAAAATAAAAAAAAAAAATCTCAATAAAAACAAATTAAAGCAACTATCGCTGAAATAATAGCATATGGTATCTATATATATATAATAAGAGTGTTTGTCCGCATACGGATCCCCATTGGTCAATTTGACATCACGTGAGTTTTTGTCACTGACCTATTTAGGCCTAGGCCTATATACTGTCTAATAATTTTTCTCATTCAACATTTGTCTTCATTAGCTCATTGGTAAATGTAGCGGACTGCTATGCGGGCGACCCAGATTCGATTCTACAGTTAGACTATAGCTTTTTTTCAACAATTTTGTTTTCAAACTTTTAAAAACAAAAGACATTGTAAATCTATGGGCAATTTAGATTTTTGTTAAATAAAAATACTTGCCTTTTTTTTTACCCGATTACAATATTTATTTTAAATTGCTTTACTAAAAGTCTTCAGTGAAAAAATAATAATTTAAAAATAAGATTTATAGCCTTCTTTTAAGTGTAGTTTATACATTTTTTTATCTGCACCTTATACAGTCCTGCTTTTTTTTCAACCGGGCAACGCCGGGCAATGTAGCTTGTAAGAAATACAAAGATAGAATTAGAACAATAATAATATAAAAAAGGTGAGAAGAAGAAAAAGAAATTTTTGAGACAGAAATTTCAGATCCCTGTGACATTCTTGTTCTGAAATGAGGGTCATAACCCAATCCAACCTATAGAGCGTTCTCAGTGGGCGTGGCTTAGGTTTTTAGTGACATATTTGTGTAAATATAAGAACCCACCGGTATAAATGCGGCAGAGGGCAAACTTCGCCTTATGGCGGAGGCTAAACGAGCAGCGAAGAAAAGTAGGCTGCCCCTAACAAGCTCCAACGGTCCAGCTTTCAAGTGCCAGAGATGCGACAGAGCCTGTCTCTCAAGGATAGGTCTCCACAGACACAGTCAATTTTGCAGGGCTGGCCAAATCACAGGAGCGCAAATCTAATCGTCTTTCGAGACTATGGAGCCAATGATGATAAGAACCCACTTGAAGTACAAATGTAACGTGGTGAAAGTGAAGTACTTCTTTATCATGCGAAATTCACATCTGAATATTGGCTATCCTCCTCAAAAATAAGGAGGTAAATAGTAGTACTGTAGATTAATTGATTAATGTGATTAGGCTAGGGTCGGCTAGACCTATTTACAATTTCAATTTCACTTTATTTGCCTACACTTTTAATGTTTCGTAGGCTAGGCTACAATGTCAAGTGATAGTGTTGGTGAATAGGCTATCTAGTCAAGTCACTAATAGGCTCACATCGTCTATGATCTATGTCTATGATAATAATAAAATAGCCTATTTTATTTAACATACATAATACAGCTTAAATCTTAATAAGACTTAAAACACAACACATCATTTAAAAAAAGCTCGAGCCTATATGAAACTTTATTAATACAGCGACCATTATTACTTGTGCACCATTACAGAAAGTAAACACAAATCACGTGTTTTTTGTCACGTGATTGCAAACGCCCTATTGGCATAGTTATTCTTGATTTATAGTTTTGCATACGTCCTTAACCCTAGGCTATAATGATATGCATGTTATAGTTTAAGGGTTACTTTTGCTTGTAATGTTTTTGTGGCATTTAGTTGCAGTTATTGTATCGAGCTGAGAGCATTATAAAATGTGTACATCAGCTGCCATTTCTTTTGGTTTGCCTGTTTTGTTTTTAGTGTATTTTTGGGCACAACTGAAAAGAAAATGTATCATTGTTATAAAATGATTGGATGACACAAGTTAATACTATAATTCCCTATTCTTCCATCAGTTGTTGTTTAGCTGGCAGGGCTTACCCTCTGGGTGACATTCCAGAAGACCAAGTCATGATTGTCAAAGATCAGGTAACCCATTCACTCAATGGTCCTCAAACATTCGCTGTTGTGTCTATATGTCATTTTTAAATCATTAGGCCCTATTCTCATATAAGTGTATTACATTAAAAAAAAATTATGTTGAAATGAATGAAAAGTTAAATTTTATTTTGGCCAGGTATTTCGTTGCTTGACATGTCTTCACACCAACACTGCCAAAGATGGTAAGTTCGGCTCAAGTTTCTGTTTTATTTTGTCAATTTTGTCTGGGTTTTTTCTTTTTCAGTTAAAGATGAAGTTTGTATTCTGAATGCTGTAATCTAATCTAGAAACACTAGAGGACAGACAGAAGGACAAAGAGTAAAGTTGTAATGAAATTCTAATTTAGAAATACAACACAATAACAACCTGTTTTGTTAAGGACAAAGATCAAATACATATAAGTACTTTTCCATCTCGAGTGGCATCCGGGAAGGGAATGGGTTTCCTGAACAAACCAGGAAAAGCAGTAACGTAACATCATTTAAAACACTAATCAAAATGCAAGACTAGACAGACCACGGATGAGCGTATTACGCAATAATCTTCTTTAGAGAAGGGGCATCCTTAATTACTGTAATATAAAATGTAAGAAAGTTAACCTTTATCTTTTATTTCTACCCTGTCGATCAGATGAACCAATTTACCCATACTTACAGACCTTGTTGAAGTTTGATACTCGAGAATTTCTGAACGTCTTAGCATTGGTGAGAACCATTTTTGTTCAAATAACATTCATCTGTTTCCACTTTCTATGATTTTGTGTCACATAATAAATCTAATAGTGCTACTTTAATAATAAATCTAATAGTGCTACTTTAATAATAAATCTAATAGTGCTACTTTAATAATAAATCTAATAGTGCTACTTTAATAATAAATCTAATAGTGCTATCTTTAATAATAAATCTAATAGTGCTATCTTTAATAATAAATCTAATAGTGCTATCTTTAATAATAAATCTAATAGTACTACTTTAATAATAAATCTAATAGTACTACTTTAATAATAAATCTAATAGTGCTACTTTAATAATAAATCTAATAGTGCTACTTTAATAATAAATCTAATAGTGCTACTTTAATAATAAATCTAATAGTGCTACTTTAATAATAAATCTAATAGTGCTACTTTAATAATAAATCTAATAGTGCTACTTTAATAATAAATCTAATAGTACTACTTTAATAATAAATCTAATAGTACTACTTTAATAATAAATCTAATAGTACTACTTTAATAATAAATCTAATAGTGCTACTTTAATAATAAATCTAATAGTGCTACTTTAATAATAAATCTAATAGTGCTACTTTAATAATAAATCTAATAGTGCTACTTTAATAATAAATCTAATAGTGCTACTTTAATAATAAATCTAATAGTGCTACTTTAATAATAAATCTAATAGTGCTACTTTAATAATAAATCTAATAGTGCTACTTTAATAATAAATCTAATAGTGTTATCTTTAATAATAAATCTAATAGTGCTACTTTAATAATAAATCTAATAGTGTTATCTTTAATAATAAATCTAATAGTGCTACTTTAATAATAAATCTAATAGTGCTACTTTAATAATAAATCTTATAGTGTTATCTTTAATAATAAATCTAATAGTGATACTTTAAAAACAATAAAATTGACAAGTTGTTCAGCAACATTTAAAAAAACAAAAACAAATGATGAATCAAATATTTTATCTTCTTTATATAAAAAAAAAATGAAATAATGAAAAGAAGATGGAGATGGCTGGGTCACATCCTCCGCATGGACAAAATGAGGCTCCCAAGCAGCGCATTGAAATGGACACCACCAGGAAAAAGACGAAGGGGAAGGCCAATGGGAACGTGGAGGAGGACAATGGACGAGGAAGCAAAGGCCACAAATAAAACATGGCACGAAATCCGATGGCTCGCCCAGGATAGGGAGGCCTGGCGGAACTTTGTTGCTGCCTTATGCTCCACGGGGAGCGATAAAGACTAAGAGAGAGATATAAAAAAAATACATTTATAAATGTTACAATTGTGTGTTGGCTTATAGAAGAACTGGAAAGAATTAATTCTTTTTAAATATGTATTTCCTTAACTTTGCCTTCTTGGAAATTGTACCAGTTTGTATAGAATTTTTTTTATTTTATCCTCAGGCTTTTGAAGAGCCAGAATTCAATTCGCATGAAGGGTAAGGAACATACCTTTATTATATTATGATTTCTCTTTGCCATTCAGGACAGCATTGTACCGCATGTGTTGTTTCCAAATGGTTTTTGTTTTTATTTTCTCAGCATTCAAAAACGACAGAGAGTTGTGGACATTCTTTTGAAGGTTATGGTAGAAAGTGTGGGATTTACTGTAAGTAACTAAAAAATAGGTATCTCACTTAACTAGTACACTTAAAACTATGTTATTATTTTTATACGGCAAACAAAGGCAAAAAGAGATGTACTCATTACATTCTGTTTTGAAGCGTTTTAATTACGTAACAAGAGAATTTCTGTCTTTCCTCTTTCCACAGCCGACACAGATTGGTATTCTGTTTACGTTCCTTGCCAGACAGATGGCCAGACATGAGAATACAATACATGTGAACAGAGTTCTCTTTGAACAGGTTCGACTCTTGCTAGAGTTTATTTTTTATACAGACTGCATGCCAGATTTAGTTTTTTCAAACTTTTGATTAGGCTTTATTAATAGCATTCTTTTTGGTTGTTGTCAGTAATTAATAATAATAATAATAATAATAAAACTTGTATAGCGCATATCCCGTTTGAGTCAACAGTTACAGACATAGTACAGACAACGAATAAAAGACAAAAATGTATAAATGAGAAATAATAAAATAGTAAAATAATAAACTGTTCATTGAATAGGTAGGTCTTCAAGGCTTGGGCACTGTCCAAGTTGTAGTGGGAAGGCATTCCATGCGGACGGGCCCACGTATGAGAATGCCCGTTCGCCAGCGGACACCAGTTTCACACGAGGGATCTGAAGAGTTAGCGTATCAGAAGCGGAGTGGACGATTGAGTATAGAGTTCGAGACAGGTGCGAAGGTAGTCGGGGCAGAGTCATTCAGGCACTTGCAACATAGAGACGCCAGCTTGTAGGAGATGCGGTGGTTAATGGGTAGCCAGTGCAGAGATCGGAGCAAAGGAGTAGTATGCGTCAAATTCTTCTTCTTGTACTCCTGTTAGTTGTTTTTGTGTCTCCAGGTTCTGGAGTTCTTGGCTAATCCTGAAGATGAGTCCAGACATGAAGAAAGGCAGCAGGCATTGATGGAGTTGCTGCAGGCCGGGGGCTTGTCCCAGTTTAACGAAGGACGTTTGCTGAGTTTAGCACACACTGCCAAATTGTAAGGAGTATTTTCTTTTGTGATGGGACAAGGGAGTTGTGCTTTTTGTTTGAAAAAAATTTATAAAAGCCTTGCTTATGTTATTATCAACCCATGTAGAAAACAGATTTGATTACAATCCAGTGTTAATGATAATGTTTAATATTACAATTTATTACAGTTATCGAGTTTGTGAATATTTATATGAAAAAAGAAGGAGCTATGACAGAATTCTCACTTGTTATTTGAAAGATCCTGCTCGGAGGGTAAATTTTTGCAATTCTTTTACACAGGACAATTTAACAACAACGACATATTAATCTAAACAGAACATAATTATATAGACCATATTTAACACAATGTTGTCAAAATCATCAAGCCAAATTTGAAATGATAATATTGTTGATGTTTATAAAATTAAATTATATTGTGTTTTTTTCTCTCCGTGTCCAGTATCATGTGTTCACTTTTATAGACAGTATAATGCAAAGTTCAACATGTACACCAGAGGAGAAGGCTGCACTTCAGGAGGAAGCATTAAAAAATCTAGAGGTCAGCAAATGGAAAACTGGACATTTTGTGTTTCGTATCATTTCTCCCAAACTTTACAATAATTTATTAGTTAAATGTTTAATCAATACAAATTTATATGCCCATATGAAATAAATACCAAATGAACATGCTTTATTCATTAAATAATTAGAAATTAGGACATTTTATAGCAGATGCTCTGATGTTTTAAGTGTTAATGAGTATTTTAAAGAGTCTGATTTAAGTTGCATTGTCCAAGATTTTGAATTTAGATTTCATGTATGTGTCTGTTGTGCCATCCTAGGATCTGGTCAGCATTGACTGCAAGCAAGCAGCCTCTACTGTGATCTCTTGTTTATCCAGCGGCTTACTGGACATTGCCAGAAGGCTCAGCTCGAACCAGACTTTGCTGTTTGAATTCTTACAAGGGGTCATGGCTTACAGGTAAATAAAGATGGTACAAGGGGTCATGGCTTACAGGTAAATAAAGATGGGCCAAGGGGTCATGGCTTACAGGTAAATAGAGATGGTCCAATAAGCTGGGTTCAATGTACTATAGTAAATTTGGGTTTGCCAGAAGTTGTTACATCATCAGTTGCGGGTTAATACAGTTATGTTAGTGTATGAATCTGCTTAGGCCAGTGGCATAACCAGGGTAACTGGCACATATTTAGAATGTCAGTTTTGATTTATTAGTAAGCAACGGTTAAGAAGGTGTTGAGTTGGCATCTATCCATACTTTGCCAACAACATTATTTATCTCTTTTAACTTAACTGACCGTTTTTTTTTTGCTATTAATAGTTTGATAATTTATGCTAAAAATGGTTCGGTAAGGCTAGATTAGATGCTAAGTGGGTTTCCTAAACAGATACTTTTAAATGTATATATATATAGATATATCTCTATGTAACTAAACAGATACTTTTAAATGTATATATATATAGATATATCTGTATGTAACTAAACAGATAGTTTTAAATGTATATATATATAGATATATCTGTATGTAACTAAACAGATACTTTTAAATGTATATATATATAGATATATCTGTATGTAACTAAACAGATACTTTTAAATGTATATATATATAGATATATCTGTATGTAACTAAACAGATACTTTTAAATGTATATATATATAGATATATCTGTATGTAACTAAACAGATAGTTTTAAATGTATATATATATAGATATATCTGTATGTAACTAAACAGATACTTTTAAATGTATATATATATAGATATATCTGTATGTAACTAAACAGATACTTTTAAATGTATATATATATAGATATATCTGTATGTAACTAAACAGATACTTTTAAATGTATATATATATAGATATATCTGTATGTAACTAAACAGATACTTTTAAATATATATATATATAGATATATTTCTATGTAACTAAACAGATACTTTTAAATGTATATATATATAGATATATTTCTATGTAACTATTACAGCAGTTCTGGCTCTCTTTGTCATTCTTTGGCATTATCTGCAGTCAGTCACACTTGGTTTTGTACTTGCTCTATATGTTTATATCTGATGAAATTGACCGATGCGTCTTTGTTTTTGTGACAGGGATACCCAAGGGAGTGCCCTGAAACCAGAGAAACAGATGTCCATAGAGCCGCAGGTCCTGGAGATGTATATAGACCTGATGTGCACTTTCCGGCCGCAGGATGTCTGCAGTTTTATCAAACTGAACGAAGGCTACAGGCTGGAGGAGACTTTAGTTGTAAGTGTTGTTGTTTAACCTCTACTGCAGGTGAAGAAGGGTTACAGAAAATTGATTGTGTGGCCAGCACATTTTTTAAAGCTACCTTTCTGATTGATGTACCATTAGGTGCATGCAGGAATATCCCATAAATGATACCTGGGTCAGATTTAAAACCTGGCTATGCTCTACACCCAATTTGAGTTATTAAATAGATATTGTATATATAATTTATACTACTAATAATAATAATATTTGTATAGCGCTGCCAACAAACATAATGTAAGCTCAGTGTAAATTTATCATACAACTAAGAACATAATCTATATATATAAAAAGACAGTGTTAAGCCCCGCGAGGATCCCCATTGGTCAATTTAAAAACACGTGTGTCACTGACCTATCTAGGCCTAGCCCAATTTACCGTCTAATAATTTTTCACATCGGACATGTGTCTTCGATAGCTCAGTGGTAAACGTAGTGGACTGCTATACGGGCGACCAGGGTTCGATTCTCCAGTTAGACTATACTTTTTTTTTTCGACAATTAATTTTTCAAACTTTTAAAAACTAAAGACATTGTAAATCTATAGGCAATATAGATTTTGTTAAATAAAAATATTTGACTATTTTTCTTACCCTATTACAATATTTATTTACTTTCCTAAAAGTATTCAGTAAGTGTAGTTTATAAATTTGTTATCTGCACCCCAGACAGTACTTTTTTTTTCACCCGGGCAACGCCGGGCAATGTAGCTTGTCTAATATAATCTAAAGGCTAAGAAATATAAAACTAAATGATGATTTAAAACTTTACAAACATAGAACAAAACAAATAAATTAAGCAAAATAACCGACCTAACATATAGGTGACACAGTAGGGGTTTAAAGCATGTTATCTAAGGTAAATATTGAAATATTGAGTTCTTAAGTTTTTTACTACAGATAATAAATGAAATGTGTGAAGTAAAATATACGTGTAGACTTCATTACAAATGAAACTTTAGAACCTTTATGACACTTATAGCTGGACTATCCTGCTTCTATTAATGTAATGTAGACAAACTGTTTGCTTGCTTATTGATTCAATTTAACCTCATTTAACCTTTGTTATGTTTGACCTTTAGATTGTACGCAAGCACAAAGCCTGGGAGGCCACAGCATATTTACTGGAGAAAGCTGGAGACATCCAGGGAGCATTTAGGATTCTACTGGAGGTGAAACTCTTACTTCTGTTATGCTAATTATGTTCATCTAGAATTTGTTGTTTTTTACTTTGGATAGTAAAATACAGTGAACCCTCGCTACTTTGCGGTTCGACCTTTGCAGATTCACGACTTAGCGGATTTGTTCATTATATTTATAAGAAAAAAATATTGCGGATTTTCCCAAAAATTCAAAAATAGTCTCGATTTATGAAGACACAAAAAATTTAGTTAAGTCCTCAAAATTTTTCTTTAATTCCTTTAAAACATTAATAAAAATATTATTTCCTAGTCTACAAGCAACAGTATGCAAAGGGAGGGTTTTGAAAGTCCAAATACATGTTAAACAAATACTGTAAATATGGTGTTCCTACTTTGCGGATTTTCATCTATCGCAATAAACGAAGGTTCACTTTATTATTTAACCCTTTCTGTCCGTAGTTTTTTTCAGGTTCTGCCGGAGTTTTTTTTATAGAGAAAATGCATACGTCTTAAAAAAATATTTTAATATCGTTTTCTTTATTAAATGTACCAAGTGTTATATATCAAAATAAAGGTGAATAAATACTGAATCTAAATAAATATGTTTTGTTTTGAAATTCTTTGCGTAAATAATAAAAAAAGAAAAAATATTAGTAAAAATTATACAAAAAATGATATTTTTCTAGTAAAAAAATAATGAAAAAAAATTGCTAAGTACAAACTATAAGAAGTATTGAAATAAATCTTCGTTTATATCAAATATATACTATTAGGCTATCAATATAATTACAAAAATTGACAGGTAATTCTTTTAAATAATGTCTGTTACCGTTTGAAAAAACATAGATAAATATGATATTTTCACATTTCTTATTAGTACTAGGCCTAGCAGTGGTTATGTTTTCAGAAAATAATTATTTTGTTTTTAAAATTAGGTACATGTTATATATCAAATTAAAGATAGTAAAATATAAATTTTAAATATAAAAGAATAAACAGTGTATAGAATAAATTAATGATGAAAAAATCGGAAAGATTAGGTCCTAGTTTGACCTTGTTGATGACGCTTATTTTTCACCGGTCGATGCTCCCGACTCGATGTAGTCTTAGACCAATATAATTATTTATTTTATTATAAATTGTATTAAATGTGTGTCTATAATAAAATAAGATAAGTTTGTATCATTTCTATTAAATAGTGTATTCAAAAAAGCTTAGCAGACAGTATTTTAGATGATCTTTACTAGGCCCCCCATTATGTGTACTGGTGACCGTCGTAACAAATCAATAGTCACCACTATAAACAATGAAAAAAAAAGCATAAAAGGTCGTCAAATCCCCTTTAAACTTATGTTAAAAAGAGTTCTCATATCTATAAATAGTCAGAGGAAGTTAAAATTAATTTTAGAAAGCTGGTTTGGATTTAATAGCGAAACAAACAATGTTACCCAAATCAACGCCAATGGCGTTCTTACGGCAGAATAGCACTGCCGATCAACGCCAGTGGCGTTCTTACGGACAGAAAGTGTTAAGATAAAGAGATATTTAATTTGTTGCTGTATAATTATTGCACAATTTTGCTCTACAGAATCTGCAGAATCATTTGAAAACTTTAGCTCAGCATTTGCAAGAGCCAGTTGTTGATTTTCAGGGTATGGAGCTCTATAATTTTATTAGCTTTTAGACACAAAGAAAAAAAAGTAAAATGAAATGAGGCTTGATTTTTTAGTTGGCCAATTCATGGAAACTTGTTTAGCAATCCCCAAGATTTTTATGTAAGAAGTCTCTTTGACTTCTATAATATAAGCTGCTTAAATAGATATGTGACAACGAATTCACAGGTATCCAAGTTCTCTTCTCCAAGGCTGAGACCAGATTGTACATCATTGTTCAGCTCTGTCAGAGAAACTCTGCTAAAATTGATGAGGCAGCAAGGGAGGTAAGCTAATCCATCTCCTTACCAATCATAAAATCATTCCAATGTGGCAGTATCTAGGCAGTATCTATTCACTTACCTCCCCTGGGTCAATATTTGTAAAAAAAAACAATAATTCAGGAAAGATTAAAAGTTTAATAAAAGATAAAACAGAAGAATTTTTTTTTTATTTGGTTTTATCTAAAAAGTTTCAATTTTTTTTTTCTTTTGGCAACTCCAAATTCAGATGTAGTATTTGATAACTAACACAGGAATGTATAAAAAGAAACTGTTCTTTTTTTTCTTGAGAAATTAAGTTACTTGATTTTTTTTGAAATTATGTGATTGTTAAATTTGTTATGTTCCTTTTATTACCTTCAAAAATTGAATTGAAATTTCATGTGATGCTTGCATAGCTGAACTTGTAGCATGAATTATTTGTGTAGGCTTAATATTTTACTTCCACTGTTCCTAGGCGTTGTGGTTTCCCTTGCTAGAGGCTATCGTATCACCACAGAGAAAATTGAAAAATTCTGTGGATAAAATTACATTGGATAGTAAGTACACTGTAGAGAGAGAAAATTACATTGGACAGTAAGTACACTGTAGAGAGATAAAATTACATTGGATAGTAAGTACACTGTAGAGAGAGAAAATTACATTGGACTGTAAGTACACTGTAGAGAGAGAAAATTACATTGGACAGTAAGTACACTGTAGAGAGAGAAAATTACATTGGACAGTAAGTACACTGTAGAGAGATAAAATTACATTGGATAGTAAGTACACTGTAGAGAGATAAAATTACATTGGACAGTAAGTACACTGTAGAGAGAGAAAATTACATTGGACAGTAAGTACACTGTAGAGAGAGAAAATTACATTGGACAGTAAGTACACTGTAGAGAGAGAAAATAAATTACTAACACATTTTTATTGGCATTGAACTGGATCTAATTATTATACCGGCTATTATACCATTACATTTTTTTGGTGACTTTTTGTTGAATTTTTCTCAGAGTTAGAAGATAGGATAATTGTTTTGTTTATTTTAATCTCCCGGTGAATAAAGACATCATGATGATTTTATTTTTCGTCTCGTGTTTTAAAGACATCACAATGTAACTTTAAAAGACATCACAATGTAACTTTAAAAGACATCACAATGTAACTTTAAAAGACATCACAATGTAACTTTAAAAGACATCACAATGTAACTTTAAAAGACATCACAATGTAACTTTAAAAGACATCACAATGTAACTTTAAAAGACATCACAATGTAACTTTAAAAGACATCACAATGTAACTTTAAAAGACATCACAATGTAACTTTAAAAGACATCACAATGTAACTTTAAAAGACATCACAATGTAACTTTAAAAGACATCACAATGTAACTTTAAAAGACATCACAATGTAACTTTAAAAGACATCACAATGTAACTTTAAAAGACATCACAATGTAACTTTAAAAGACATCACAATGTAACTTTAAAAGACATCACAATGTAACTTTAAAAGACATCACAATGTAACTTTAAAAGACATCACAATGTAACTTTAAAAGACATCACAATGTAACTTTAAAAGACATCACAATGTAACTTTAAAAGACATCACAATATAACTTTAAAAGACATCACAATGTAACTTTAAAAGACATCACAATGTAACTTTAAAAGACATCACAATGTAACTTTTAAAGACATCACAATGTAACTTTAAAAGACATCACAATGTAACTTTAAAAGACATCACAATGTAACTTTTAAAGACATCACAATGTAACTTTAAAAGACATCACAATGTAACTTTTAAAGACATCACAATGTAACTTTTAAAGACATCACAATGTAACTTTAAAAGACATCACAATGTAACTTTAAAAGACATCACAATGTAACTTTTAAAGACATCACAATGTAACTTTAAAAGACATCACAATGTAACTTTTAAAGACATCACAATGTAACTTTAAAAGACATCACAATGTAACTTTAAAAGACATCACAATGTAACTTTTAAAGACATCACAATGTAACTTTTAAAGACATCACAATGTAACTTTAAAAGACATCACAATGTAACTTTAAAAGACATCACAATGTAACTTTAAAAGACATCACAATGTAACTTTTAAAGACATCACAATGTAACTTTAAAAGACATCACAATGTAACTTTTAAAGACATCACAATGTAACTTTAAAAGACATCACAATGTAACTTTTAAAGACATCACAATATTTTTACTTTATCTTATAGTTTAATGATATCATGATAAATGTATTATTTTAATTGTTTAGTGTTCATGGCCACCTTGACAATTTTATTGTGTTTTTTTTCTCAGTGTTTAAAGACATGACGCACCATGTGCTGAACAGCATGATGGGATACATCTCACCACCAGCCATACTGCAGAAAATTATGCAAGTGAGCTCCCTTTGAAGTGTTTAAACTCTTTTTGTGAACAGTTTTTCTGTTTTTAATGCTTAAAACTCTTTGAATTCATACAGGGGCACTTACTGTCATTTTTTGAAGTAAGAATGAAAGTTAGTCAAGAGAAAACAACAACACAATATCAAAACCTGTTCTACAATAAACTGTTGTGTTCAATATAGTCAGAATTATGTCTTTGCCTATTCATTCCTTCTAATGCTAAATCAATATTAAAAGTAAACTATCCCTTTAATCTTACCATGTGGCTAGTTACACAGCCTTCACTATTTTTTGTGTGGTCATGGCTTATAAAAGGGGATTTTGTTGCCAGCCCAATACCCGGCTGCCTTTTATTTTTCCCCATGTAATGTCAGATTCTCATATCTGGCTAGACTCAGTCACGCCTTTTATTTCCTGGGCGAAAACCCTTTCTTGACATTTAACCTGAATTCAAACTAGAGACCCAAAAGCTTTTTGATGTACCTTGTAGATTGCTAATGCAGGAGTGGGCTTGGGGTTTGTCTGCCAGTCAAGCCCTTCTCATGCTAAATCACTATTTCCTCCTACCAGGATCCAGCGTATAACACAGGAAAATTTGGCGAGGTGAAAGAGTTGATCATTGGGATGCTGGAGAACTACAATTATGAAGAGGTTAATAAACTTTAATAATGATATAATCATCAGAGTATTTATTGTTTATAGTTGTTAAAATGAAAACAGTTCTTAGATCTAGTTTGCTTATAAAATAAATGAAAGTTTAAAATATTTTTGAACCTTAAAATCCGTAGACTCTGATGGAGACCTGCAAGAACCTCCTGTACCATGACCTCCACGTTCACCTTCGGAGTCTGACCCAGACCGCCATGAGGGGCTTTGTGCCCCGAGAGAACTCCTGTAACTTGTGCAACCAGACGTTTACAGACTCGGCACCCTCGGATATGATCATAGTTTTCAGGTTTGGGTTGTTTCCCTTTCACAATGGTCAGTTTTCAGGCTTGGGCTGTTTCCATTTCACATTGATCAGTTTTCAGGTCTGAGTTTTTTCCCTTTCACATCCTTTGTGGCTGAACTTGCAACTGTAATTAGTTGATTTCTTATTCAGTTAAGCTTTTGTTCAAAAAACTAATTGAGCAGTTGAGGTTTTTTTTCTGTTTAAATTTTCCTATGGTCATTGAAATTTTTATTCACTTCAAAAAAGTAGTTTAATACTTACTCTGTTCGATTATATATATATAGGCCAGGGGCCATAACTTTAAAAAATAGGCTACTAAATGGGACTTTTTTTCCTGTGTAATCATCATATACATATTAACCCTTACAGTCCTGGGCGCGTATATAGCGGAACAGCATAGATAGAAGTAGGTCGGTACGGGAAGGGTTAAAAAAAATATTTTTTTGCCATAAAATTCATGCTTTAAAATTTGTTTAAAATATGTAAATGTAAATTTATTGTAAAAGTTTGTATTAAGAGTTTTCTGTATTTTGAAAATATTTAAAGAATTATAATTTATATGTCTATCCATTACTTCTGTAGACATGTCAAGTCATTTTCTTTATATTTTTATACAAATGTTGTTGTTGTTTTTTTCTTATCTACTACTGGCTCCTAAAGATGTGGCCACACCTATCACACACCTTGCCTGCGTGCTGTGGGTTCCATACACGTGATGGAGGGAGAGGAGGTGTGGGTTTGCTACCAGTGCAGCAACACGCGGCGCTCTCGCAATGTGACCAGCACCAGGTTCCACCGGTCCCTGTCCAACCCAAGCCACCAGGCCGCTGTGGCGGGGCGCAAAGACAAGAAAGAGAATCAGGAGGTAAAGTTCTTTCTTCGTTTGTAAAAACTCTGTAGGGCTGGTGAAGCGTAGCACTTCAGTGCCCGTTGGCCTCAAAGCTGGTGAATCCACTTCTTCTTCTTCTTCTTCGTTCTCAAATGTTATGATTGGGAGGATTCAGACAACAAGTCCGATAGCTGTAATGAACTGCGCCGTGGCTGTCAGTTGCTCTAGTCCACCGAACAGTTTGTCGTTGAGGGTAGCCCCCAGGGGCCAAAAGGCTGACCGGGTAGAAAGATACAGAGGGCAGGTCTGAAGGACATGCTCCGCATTTTCGGGAGCTGTTTCGCAGGGGCACATTTCGCTTGCTCCGATTCGTAGTTTGCGGAACATATGTTGCTTTAGCCTGTTGTGACCAGTCCTTAGTCTGAAGATGATGTTTTGAAATTGGCGGGAGAGTTTGTAGTAAGCATCAATCTTTGGGTTGTTTTGTTGCAGCTCAGACCATCTTTCGGATTCATTCCTTTTGAGTATTGCCTTTATTTCTTCGGGGTGTAGAGATGGGTCTGTCTGGTTTTGTCTGCCTCCAGCTTTAGCTAAGGTGTCGGCAGTGTCATTTCCTTCATTTTGTATATGTCCAGGGATCCATTGGAGAACCAGTTCTTTAGTTATTTTGCTCAGTTTTAAAAGTTCTGTACTGAGTGACTGGTTGATCGGGGCATTTTGGTTTTTTAGAGACTGGAGTACTGTTTTGGCGTCAGAGAAGATGACAATCCGGCTGTTGGGGGATTGAGTGTGGCTTGTTAGTATATTTGCAGCAAGCTCAATTGCTTTTCTTTCTGCTCTAGTGCTATCTGAGAGGCTACCTGTGACAGTGGCTTTTTCTAGGAGTTCTCCATTTGGCCACTCTATGAAAATGCCGGCTCCTCCATTTTTCAAATCTTTTCCAGTTGACCCGTCAGTATAGACTCTGGTCCATGCATTTTGAGGGTATTGTTCTCTAATGATGTTGTTTACTGCTTCTTTTAGTATTTCGGGCGTGTAGTCAGATTTTTTTCCTATGTTGCTTAGTTCGTCTCTGATTTTTAGAGTAGGGCTTGGGTCCCAGGGGGGGAAGTGGCTGTGGGGTTGGGTAGGTTCAATTGCAATGTTTTCTATTTTATATTTACTTTTTAGATGTTTGGCTTCTTGTATAAAATTGGATCTTTGAAGTCTTTTTGTTGAGGAGGTTTTGAGTAGCTTGGGTTTTAGAGGGTGATGACCTGATGCTTCTAACTTGGTGAAGTGAGTAAGGATTTTGGTTTCTCGTCTAGTTTCCATAGAGCTTAGGTTGGTTGCATCCTCCATTGCTCTGATCGGGGTAGTTTTCATTGCTCCTGTTATGATTCGAAGTCCTAGGTTTTGAACTTTGTCTATTTTTCGGAGGTTTGATTGGGCTGCCGTACCCCACACTGTGGCTCCATATTCTAGGGTAGGCCTTATATAACTGGTATATGTTTTTTTCAAGATAGAGTGATTTGCACCCCAGTCTGAGCCAGCAAGTTTTTTCATCAAAGCTAGTCTTTGGATTCCCTTTTTCTGTGAGTTTTCTATTTGACTTTTCCAGGTTAGTCTTGGGTCAAACGTAACTCCTAAATATGTGGGATTGTCATTTTTTTCAAGGATTGTTTTATCCAAGGTCAGTTTGAGGCTTTGTACTTTAGTAGATAGAGAGAAAATTGAGTATGTAGTTTTTTTTGAGTTTATGGTCATTCCCCATTCTGTGGACCATAGGTTGAGGTTGTTTAGTGCATCTTGTAGCCTAAATTTTGAGGTGCCTATATATTCTTCTGTGCTTATTAGAGCAAGATCGTCTGCGTACATGCTGCTTTTTACTTTTCTAGGAATATGTTGAATTAGGTCATTTATGAAAATGAGAAATAGTGTGGGTGACAGTACACCTCCCTGGGGAACTCCATTTTGTATTGTTGCTATGTTGCTCCTTTTTCCTTGCAAGTTGACTATGGCTTTTCGATTTGTTAGGTATTCTGTAATCCAGTTTAACATTTTGTGGGATATATGGTTGTTTAATAGCTTTAGGATTAGACCTTCTTTCCAGACCTTATCGAATGCTTTTTCTAGGTCGACCCAGACAATGGTCGTTGGTTTCTTTTCCTGGAATCCATCTTCTATTTCTTGGGCTATATAAGCTATTTGGTCTTCTGTTGATCGACATTTTCTGAAACCTGCCTGTTCATCTGCTAGTATATTTTCAGATTCAAGAAGCCATGTGAGCCTATTGTTGACCATTCTTTCCATTAGTTTGCAGACGCAACTGGTTAAACTTATTGGGCGGTAGCTGTCAACTTGGTTTCTTGGTTTACCATGCTTTAGTATAGGGATCATGATAGCTTTTTTCCAGACAGTTGGAATTTTTCCTGACTTCCAACTAGCATTGAATATTTGCAGTAGTTTTTTCTTTGCCAGAGGTCCTAAGTGAATAAGCATATCATTTGAGATCTTGTCTGATCCTGGAGCTTGTTTGGGTTTGAGGAGTTTCAGTGAGTCATCAAACTCTTTCATGCTGAGATTTGCTGTCATTCCATGAGAGTGTGGTATGGACATTTTTGGAGCTTTCTCTATGTGGTGATTGACTTCTCTGGCTCTTTTTTCGGTGATACTAATATTTCCTACGCTGCTAAAGTGTTTTATAAATTTTTGAGCAGCTTCGCGGCCTGTGAGCTTTTCTTGGTCTGCGTCTAGGACTATTGGCGAAGATTTGTTCTCCTCTTGGTTCAGACTTTTGGCGATTTTCCACAGCTTATGTCCATCTCTGTCTGCATTTAGTTTTTCTGTCTTTTCATGCCAGCTCTTCCTAATTGACGAGAGATATTCCTTTCTGAAGATTGCGTTTGCAGCTTTTAGTTGTATATTATTTTCTATCGTTGGGGATTCTTCTGCTAGGTTTCTTGCTTTGATGGTTTCATTGTGGAGGAGTTCTAAGTGTTGAGACCAGTTTGGTATATAATTTTTCCTGGCTCCTCTTGGGATGGATTCCTTAGCTGCTTTAAGGAGAGCTCTAGAGAATTCAGTGTAGGATTTGTTTATCCGATTTGTTTTGCCATTGATGTGTGTCACATAGACATCTGTTAAGCGTGCAAAGAGTGAATCCACTGTTAATGCTTCCATTAAGAGTACACCAGGACCATTGCACAGCAGTGGATAATGTTATGGATGAGAGCACACCGAGAATCAGTGGGGAGGGAAATATAGGCGCAACAATACCCGTCTCGCCAAGCCTGGTGTCTGGAAGACCAGGTCTACTGTATGGAATTTGTACTACTGGGCGAAAGTGCAGGTACACAGGGTACCTCATTTAATGATCCTAGAAAATTGAACTAGGGGTGGAGTGAAAGTGTAGTGCATGTTCAGATTGTGGTACCGAAGGACTCAGGATCAAACCCAGGGCCCTTTTTCAGGACTGGAGTCTACCCATCTCACATGGGTATCTTGACACTAGTTGGGTAAAACTAAATGCGGCTGGCACACAATCTCCTTGTATGCCATGGCAATAGAAACATATGAACACTGCTTCACTAGCCCTATGGGACTCATATGGTCTGCTAAGGGATACTTTACTTTTATTTTAAAGAAATACCTAGTCTTTATTATATATATGAACATATTTATACGTAGCCTTTGTTTTGCAATTTTAAGAAAAAATTATTTTTTTCTCTTTCAGCTGTTTTCTGATCCACATAACTTACAGGCATTTGAAGCTTTGATCAAATCAATGAAGACACCTTCCAGGGTAAGTTAAGAAAAAACAACACACAGACAAAAAATTTAATCCAGTAAAATATATGTCAGGACTTATTATAAGTTAATCAGACTTGATCAGTGTATGGGTAAGGAAATTATTTGCCAAAAACATTAATGAATTTTCAGGAAATAGTCAAAATCTCTAATTTACAAACACAAATAAAAATTATAATAAAAACAAAATTTTTTTTTCTTCATTTTGTTAACAACCTAATCACATAAATTGTGCAAACCAAGAACTTTTATTTCATGCATTTGTAAAAATTCCGCATTTTTCAATACTTTTAATAAGAAGCCATGCATGGTTACAGTTAAACACAGTTGTATGCAGTGTTATATATATATCCTCAGAAATGTATCTTTCTGGTTCTGTATTTTATGGGTTAAATTCATTCTTTTATTATTTTTCTTATATCTATTCTATCTATTATTCTATCTTTTTTTTAAATCAATTATTTTCTCTTTTTCTCCTTCTCTCTATCCTTCTCTCTACCAAAAATATTTTTCTGCTTTTTCTATTATATTATATCTTTCATTACCTCGTTTTTTTATCACTCCGATTCTTCCTGTTTGTCTAATTTCTGATCTGTCATCTTCTACCAAGGCATGCAGAAGAAGTAAATTGTTTAAAGTCCAGAAAATTGTTTGAAGTCCAGTTTTGATTTCAACTCTGATTTCTTCCCACAGCTGGCAATCCTGACTGAGTTGGCCAAGCCTGAGGCCGCCAGTGGCCGTCCATCCAGCACGGGTCTACTTAAGCACGAAAACTTTCAGCTCCGGGTAGCGGCTCCGTGTCCGTTCACCCTGGTCTAGCGGCGGGGCGTTACGGAGGAGCCATTATATCGGCATGAATCGGGTAAATCTCATTGTTTCAATACCTGCTGTAATTAAAAGCTCTCTTGTTGCATCATTTGTCAACAATAGGAACCTGCACGAGTTTTTCTTCATGGTCACTCAATGGATCAGAGGATAATTGTGGCTTCAACTTTTCTTCATGATAAAAAAACATTTAGCTGCAGCTTAAAAGCTGAAAGTTTCCTCCCATGGGTAAACGTCTGTGATTAATTGGAGTGTTAGCACAATTAAAAAGAACTTATTGAAATTTGATTGATTGAAACCTGTGATATAAAAAACCATGTGTACATTTGTTCTCAGCTAAGTAAATAAACATAAGAGTTTTTTGTAGTCAGTGTTAGGTCATCTCACTTGACTAATGTTAGACTTTCAAAGGAATAAAGTTTTATTCAATGGTTTTGATAGAGAAGTGTTAGGTCATCCTCACATGACTAATACTATGCTCCATTGTTTAGTTAGTTCAGTGACAGATCCATATAGAGAACGAACGTTATGCTATAAGCCCTTTTAATAGGCCAGTGATAGGTCACTTCACAGAACTAATGTTATCATTCAATGGTTATGCTAGGTCATTTCACTTGGCTAATTATACACATGGTTTTGTTAGGTCAGCTTAGGAAATTTTATTCATGATTTTGTTAAGTCAGTTCAGGTAATTTTACTTAGCTCATGTTATAACTCAATGGTTATGTTAGGTCACTGTTAGGTCCTCGCCACAGGACTAAAGTTACACTCAATGTTCATGTTGTTGTTGTTTTAGATTCTGTTCATCATTCCTATACACATTTCTGTAAAGCCGCTATATTTTTGTGTATATCTGCGTGTAATGATGCTTGTAATTAGGGATGTTAAAACCGGTTTGTTTTCAAAACTGGTTTTCAATTCTATAAAACCGGTTTAAAACCGGATTTTGATTACCCCCCCCCCCCCCCCCCCCCCCCCCCGCAACGTCACAAGTAACAGGCCGGAAAATCAAATGAGCGAAGTTTTGTAGGTGTATTTCAAAAATATTTCAAACTTAATAAAAGTTTGCATAGCATTCAAGAGGTTGATTTGTGTGAATACATTATGATTTTGTACACTTTACCATAACATTCTTTAGAACTAAAAAAAATATGGGCTAATTGATTAAAACCGATAATAGCTTTCAATAGTGATAATTTGAGCACCGTGGACTTAGGCTTGTAAAATAATGTATTGAATTATATCACTTAGCACTTAGCGCCAATCAAAGGTCAAAAGAATATGTATTTAATGCTGCCGTTCATAATAAAGCACAGACGCAGAGTCTAGCCGAATTGTTCAGGGTCACAGGACAAAACTAGTTTGCTCTCTCCATTGCGTACATCAAAGAGTCGTCGTCGGCATCCTTCCGTCTTGAGAGACGATGGTGTAGCTTCATGGGTGAGGTATCCAACTGCACCGCCGAGAATGGCTGTGTAGGCCAACCCGGGAGGGGGAATCCCTGCAGCACTTGAGGCAAACAGTAGCGCACATCTAAACGATGAGCCGACATTTGGTTTGGTGTTGTTTTTATCGCAAGCCATAGTTGGTATTAGGAGAAAAAAAACAAACAATATCTAAGACTAAATAGTATTAGCAAGGCATTTCAAGAATTGTTTTGCGTGAATCCAATTTTTTTTTTTTTATATTTCCATCAGAACCAATTAAAAAAAAAAAATAAAGGGTTTGCTACTTGAAGTAATGATTACCTTTCAACCAACAAACCAAAATCCGGTTTTAAAAATCAAAACCGGAATCCGGTATTCCGGTTTTCGTTTAACATCCCTGTAATATCGTCTGTTGAAGACACACAACTTTTTGTCAGCTGTTATTACAAAACAAAACAAAGCTGAATAAAAGTGTCCGCAATCGCTCAATATTTTAGCCTGTGTTTGTGTGATAAAACACAGCGATCTGTCTGCTCAGTGCATTAAACACAGCGCTCTGTCTGCTCTGTGCATTAAAAATTTCAATTGGTGGATAACGATGTATCTTTTTCCTTCGATATTGATGCAGGCAAATTTATGACAGGTCATTAAAACAGTTTGTGCAATAAAAGAAGATCAATAAAAAAAATATCAATACACCTTCAATTTTTAAAATTGTTTCTTTCATTTTTTAATACATTTTTATTGCTGTTTTTTTTTAATTATCATTATATTTTGTTTGTGGTCAATAATATTGAGCAGAAATAAAAAAGTAAAGTATCCTGTCGGACCAAATTGTGAAGCAGCGTTCACCAGTTTCCGTGGCCACGGCATACTAGGTGATTGTGTGGCCAGCACTATGCACAGCCGCCTTTACTTTACCCCAACTAAGGTCAGGTACCCATCAGAGCTGGGTAGACTCAGGGACACCCTCAAATCCTGGGAAAAAATCCTAGTCCTCACCAGGATTCGAACCCAGGACCCTTGGATCGCCAGTCGAATGCGCTGCCGCTCGGCTACCGGGCCCCCATTGAGTAGAAATACAAACTAGCAAAATGTTAATGTAATCTCTCTCTCTCTATATATATAAAGTAGGATGAGTGTGTGTGTGGATTCCGATTCACATTGGTTAATTGGAAGACACGTGACCTTATTGCCTCATATTATTTTTCTTTTTGTGATCTCAGCCAGGGATAGTTCTAACATATTTTAATATTACATGTTTTGGAGTCACGATAGCCGAGCGGCAGCGCATTCTGTAATAACAAAGGAGGCTCATTAATACCCCTTGCAGCGCCGGGCAGTTTAGCTAGTATATTTATATATAATATATATATATATATAATATATTGCAGCTTACTTGGTTTCATGATATTAAGGGGATTGTATAAACAGTACAATTCCCCTGATTACCTTTTATTTCGTTTCTGCAAAACGTTTTTTTGAGGATCTATCATCAGACTAGTGGTCACCCCCAAGACAGAGAATGTGAAATTTACGATAGTCTTGGGCTAACACCCTCCCCCCCGTTCCCCCGCCCAATGTCCACACAGCAGTACAATAGCCAACCGGCAGACTGTAAATAAATAAAAGTTATTATTATAGGTCTACTCTGGTAAAGATGACGCACGGGGTAAACCCTCTGCTGTGCGTCCAAGGATCGCTGCACTACCGAAAGCCCCCCCCCCCCCCCGAGATTCGGTGGGGAGGAAACAATGTGCACAGCAGTCCCGTCTTAAACCCCGCCCTGGTGCCTGGGTGTCTAGACCTATAGTCTGGGAATTTGTGCTACCGGGTGACAGTGCAGGTATACAGAGCGAGCCACCCACGTTGATGATCCGATTGGAATTCCGCAGGTGGGGAGAAAAGTGTAGTGCATGTACTGCGGAAACTGTATCCCGTGTTACGGCGACACGCCTTTTGTGCAACACGTCGTATCGGCTCGTCTCGGACATGATTTTGGTGTGTCCCCGTCCTCCTTAATCCACCCCTTCATATCGTTACACACTGGACTGTAGAGATACTTATAAATCTGTAAGATGATTGGACGGATTCAATGAAATGTATTTATACATCTAGTCAAGAAACTGTTGGGAATTTTAGTCAAGTGGCTCAGTAAAAGGTAAAGTATTCCCGTTGGACCACATTGATCCATAGGGCCAGTGAAGCAGCGTTCACTAGTTTCTGTGACCACGACAAACTAGGTTATTGTGTGGCCAGCACAATGCCCATGCCGCATTTACTTTACCCCAACTAAAGGCAGGTACTTATATGAGCTGGGTATGCTCAGGGACACCCTCCAGACCCGGGAACAAATCCTAGCCAGGATTCAAATCCAGGGCCTTCGGTACGCCAGCCAATCGCGCTGACGCTCGCTCATGCCCCTATTCAATTTAACATTCTAGTAGAATAAGCTTACATTTGTTGTTGGAATTTATATGATAGGTCAGAGGCGTATTTAGGCACGTTCCACGTGTACGACGGAACAGTGGCTCCCACATAAATTTGACCCATGGGCACAGGGTCCCCACAATACTAAATTGGCCCTGGATAGGATACAGTGTCATTACGTAAGAGAGCTTTTTTTTTATTCTGAGAGTTAAAATAAATACCTGTTAAAAGCAGATTTTTTCCTTTTTTAAAAATCTCCTCGCTAAAATGACGGTATGATAAAGTAAAGGTAGCGAAAATTTATGCTGGCCACGCTATCTTATCGTTAAGAATATATGGGAACGGCAGATAGAATGATTATACTAATTATACGTCACACTTTTTATTTCAAATCAAGCCACTTTCAACGACTCTGTTGTTGTTTTTTTACTTTATTTTCACAATTCACATATTTCTGCCGTGCCTAATATCTTCTAAGTTTACAGACGTTCCTTCTAGATAGAAGATTATTACGTCCACTAGGCCCAAAACTCCTGCAGGGCGACAGGGATCGGTCGGTGGCAGGGATAGAATTCGCGACTTGGTTTTTGGTTGACAGTCCGGTGAACTAAGCACTGGACCAGCCGGCTTCAATATATAGGGCAACTGACATCAAAGGTTTCTGCTATTATGGGCCTCAGCTATTGTATATGGTATATGGTCCTAACATATAAACACTTTGCTTTTATAGAGAGGGAGAGAGAGGGGGGGGGGGTGTACATTAGCACTGGCTAAGCAAGTAAACAAATGTCAACGCTTCGGTCGTGTCTCAGGCAAACACGAACAATACTCAAGATATTTAGACATAAATCATATCAGGAACATGTTGATCTAAAGTTCTTTACGTACACGCACATTTATTTTTACTGCGTCGGCTGCGTGGTTTTATGGGGGGGGGGGGGGAGCCTTATAACAATATATCTAAATAAAGCGCCTGGTTCTATTATAGGCAGCTGATATATAAAATACTAGTGATTCTAATGTGATTCTCTTGGATTTATTGTCTTATGGACTGTTAATGTATACGGAAACGTTTAATAAAATATAAACATCTCTCTACACACATTGTTCAACTTTCTCCTAACGACACGGGACACTCGACTCCCCCTTGTACCCTGGATAATACACACTCTTCTCTTTTACCACCTAACTCTCCCCTTCACATGCCGGAACCAAACTGGTCATACCGCTGTCAGTAACGCAGTCCTAGTCACGATCTGCTGCCCTACTTTGACTGTTGTTACACCGATATATAAGGTCTCATTAAAAAAAAAAAACTGGACGAGCCCGATGGGCACTTTTGCGCAGGGCATAACGTAGGGTTGAGCACTGGGGGGGGGGGGGGGCAAGTTCTGTCCTGGCTCCAGCCACCCCACGACGCGTGGCGTGACGTGTAACAGTAAGGATTCCGCCAGCAAGCGATTGTTCACAGCGGTTCCCCTAAGAATTATTATCGTGATGACTCGTCCGTATACCTGCATTGTCACCCGGTAGCACAAATCCTATACTTTAGGCACGGGTATCCAAGCACTGAATAAAAGTGTCCGCAATCGCTCAATATTTTAGCCTGTGTTTGTGTGATAAAACACAGCGATCTGTCTGCTCAGTGCATTAAACACAGCGCTCTGTCTGCTCTGTGCATTACAAATTTCAATTGGTGGATAACGATGTATCTTTTTCCTTCGATATTGATGCAGGCAAATTTATGACAGGTCATTAAAACAGTTTGTGCAATAAAAGAAGATCAATAAAAAAAATATCAATACACCTTCAATTTTTAAAATTGTTTCTTTCATTTTTTAATACATTTTTATTGCTGTTTTTTTTTAATTATCATTATATTTTGTTTGTGGTCAAGAGCCCATCAGAGCTGGGTAGACTCAGGGACACCCTCAAATCCTGGGAAAAAATCCTAGTCCTCACCAGGATTCGAACCCAGGACCCTTGGATCGCCAGTCGTACGCGCTGCCGCTCGGCTACCGGGCCCCCATTGAGCAGAAATACAAACTAGCAAAATGTTAATGTAATCTCTCTCTATATATATATATATAAAGTAGGATGAGTGTGTGTGTGGATTCCGATTCACATTGGTTAATTGGAAGACACGTGACCTTATTGCCTCATATTATTTTTCTTTTTGTGATCTCAGCCAGGGATAGTTTTAACATATTTTAATATTACATGTTTTGGAGTCACGATAGCCGAGCGGCAGCGCATTCTGTAATAACAAAGGAGGCTCATTAATACCCCTTGCAGCGCCGGGCAGTTTAGCTAGTATATTTATATATAATATATATATATATATATAATATATTGCAGCTTACTTGGTTTCATGATATTAAGGGGATTGTATAAACAGTACAATTCCCCTGATTACCTTTTATTTCGTTTCTGCAAAACGTTTTTTTGAGGATCTATCATCAGACTAGTGGTCACCCCCAAGACAGAGAATGTGAAATTTACGATAGTCTTGGGCTAACACCCTCCCCCCCGTTCCCCCGCCCAATGTCCACACAGCAGTACAATAGCCAACCGGCAGACTGTAAATAAATAAAAGTTATTATTATAGGTCTACTCTGGTAAAGATGACGCACGGGGTAAACCCTCTGCTGTGCGTCCAAGGATCGCTGCACTACCGAAAGCCCCCCCCCCCCCGAGATTCGGTGGGGAGGAAACAATGTGCACAGCAGTCCCGTCTTAAACCCCGCCCTGGTGCCTGGGTGTCTAGACCTATAGTCTGGGAATTTGTGCTACCGGGTGACAGTGCAGGTATACAGAGCGAGCCACCCACGTTGATGATCCGATTGGAATTCCGCAGGTGGGGAGAAAAGTGTAGTGCATGTACTGCGGAAACTGTATCCCGTGTTACGGCGACACGCCTTTTGTGCAACACGTCGTATCGGCTCGTCTCGGACATGATTTTGGTGTGTCCCCGTCCTCCTTAATCCACCCCTTCATATCGTTACACACTGGACTGTAGAGATACTTATAAATCTGTAAGATGATTGGACGGATTCAATGAAATGTATTTATACATCTAGTCAAGAAACTGTTGGGAATTTTAGTCAAGTGGCTCAGTAAAAGGTAAAGTATTCCCGTTGGACCACATTGATCCATAGGGCCAGTGAAGCAGCGTTCACTAGTTTCTGTGACCACGACAAACTAGGTTATTGTGTGGCCAGCACAATGCCCATGCCGCATTTACTTTACCCCAACTAAAGGCAGGTACTTATATGAGCTGGGTATGCTCAGGGACACCCTCCAGACCCGGGAACAAATCCTAGCCAGGATTCAAATCCAGGGCCTTCGGTACGCCAGCCAATCGCGCTGACGCTCGCTCATGCCCCTATTCAATTTAACATTCTAGTAGAATAAGCTTACATTTGTTGTTGGAATTTATATGATAGGTCAGAGGCGTATTTAGGCACGTTCCACGTGTACGACGGAACAGTGGCCCCCACACATCCCAAAACACAGGCTAACACAGAAATGTCGGAAGGCAGGGGCGAGGTCACGAGAGGCTCCCACATAAATTTGACCCATGGGCACAGGGTCCCCACAATACTAAATTGGCCCTGGATAGGATACAGTGTCATTACGTAAGAGAGCTTTTTTTTTTATTCTGAGAGTTAAAATAAATACCTGTTAAAAGCAGATTTTTTCCTTTTTTAAAAATCTCCTCGCTAAAATGACGGTATGATAAAGTAAAGGTAGCGAAAATTTATGCTGGCCACGCTATCTTATCGTTAAGAATATATGGGAACGGCAGATAGAATGATTATACTAATTATACGTCACACTTTTTATTTCAAATCAAGCCACTTTCAACGACTCTGTTGTTGTTTTTTTACTTTATTTTCACAATTCACATATTTCTGCCGTGCCTAATATCTTCTAAGTTTACAGACGTTCCTTCTAGATAGAAGATTATTACGTCCACTAGGCCCAAAACTCCTGCAGGGCGACAGGGATCGGTCGGTGGCAGGGATAGAATTCGCGACTTGGTTTTTGGTTGACAGTCCGGTGAACTAAGCACTGGACCAGCCGGCTTCAATATATAGGGCAACTGACATCAAAGGTTTCTGCTATTATGGGCCTCAGCTATTGTATATGGTATATGGTCCTAACATATAAACACTTTGCTTTTATAGAGAGGGAGAGAGAGGGGGGGGGGTGTACATTAGCACTGGCTAAGCAAGTAAACAAATGTCAACGCTTCGGTCGTGTCTCAGGCAAACACGAACAATACTCAAGATATTTAGACATAAATCATATCAGGAACATGTTGATCTAAAGTTCTTTACGTACACGCACATTTATTTTTACTGCGTCGGCTGCGTGGTTTTATGGGGGGGGGGGGGGGGGGGGCCTTATAACAATATATCTAAATAAAGCGCCTGGTTCTATTATAGGCAGCTGATATATAAAATACTAGTGATTCTAATGTGATGTCTTGGATTTATTGTCTTATGGACTGTTAATGTATACGGAAACGTTTAATAAAATATAAACATCTCTCTACACACATTGTTCAACTTTCTCCTAACGACACCGGACACTCGACTCCCCCTTGTACCCTGGATAATACACACTCTTCTCTTTTACCACCTAACTCTCCCCTTCACATGCCGGAACCAAACTGGTCATACCGCTGTCAGTAACGCAGTCCTAGTCACGATCTGTTGCCCTACTTTGACTGTTGTTACACCGATATATAAGGTCTCATTAAAAAAAAAACTGGACGAGCCCGATGGGCACTTTTGCGCAGGGCATAACGTAGGGTTGAGCACTGGGGGGGGGGGGGGGCAAGTTCTGTCCTGGCTCCAGCAACCCCACGACGCGTGGCGTGACGTGTAACAGTAAGGATTCCGCCAGCAAGCGATTGTTCACAGCGGTTCCCCTAAGAATTATTATCGTGATGACTCGTCCGTATACCTGCATTGTCACCCGGTAGCACAAATTCTATACTTTAGGCACGGGTATCCAGGCACCGGGTGGTTAAGAGACGCGGTTTCTGCGTCCATTGCTTCCTTCCCACCGAGACCCCGTGGCCTATTAAATTATGTATTAGACCAGCTCTAGATGTACTAAGCTTTTATAATTAAGATATAAATTGTCTTTATGTTTATCTGAACTTTGCAACAGGTTGTAATCTCTGCAGCTGGTTCTGGGGCAAACCCCACCGGCAACTATTGCAATAATCCAACCGTGACTGGATAATAGAGACTGCTACAGTATTGGCCTTCCTTCAATTGTACGCCAATCGGTACACGGGATGCCCATTGTTTGTCTGTTTTAAATTCAACTTGCTGCATTTTAAAATCACTAATAGCCGTCCACTTAAAAATATCCTGATCTAATTAGGTAACAGTACGGTCAAGCAATTTCAGGATTTGATTTAAATTATGAATGAAAACATCTGTCAATGAATTTGAAAATCTTGCCTTTGGTTAGAAAATTCCGCTTAGAGTGTTTCAATGTACTTCTGAAACAGCTAATCAATATTTAATGTATATTGATCTATCAAGGAAGTACTTAAATGTTTTGAAACTGATTTTACTGCAAGATATGACTAGTTTCAACGCACATTCAATCCCTTGGCTAACAAGTTTAAGTGCTGTTTGACATTGTACTTGTAAATACATGTTCAACGCATTGAAATGTATCGCTAGATCTATTGTCATTCAGAAACAGCAGCTTCAATTGCTAGTTCTCATTCAACTCTGGAAATTGTCGATGTTTTATTCAGCAAGAAACACCTTAAATGCTTCTAGAAAAAAAAAATCTATTTGAGACTTAACCTCGTTTAAGACCGCGAACATTGTGTGCAACTGCAGATTTTTAAAATTTAGTATCACTTTCTTGTCGAAGAGACTTGAGTTGAATGTAAATCAATAAAATGTGAACAACTATAAAATTGACCATCTTAACATCACAGATCGTAAGTCCAATGATGGGATCTTCCAACACAAGTTTTTTTTTAACATTAACCCTTGACCTCCAGTGTGTTTTTCATGAATTTTGCCTCGTAACAGCCATTTAATTATGCTGACGTACGTTGTTTTGAATTACATCGAAAAAAAAATCTCATGCTTAGAGGTCTTTAGCGTGCCATTGAAAATAGCTCTGCGTGCCAAATATGGCACGCGGGTCTTAGGTTGCCGATCCCATTGATATAAGTGATGCGCTATATTAAATACATATTATTATAATATACGAAGAGAATAACTCATTTGTTTATTGTAAATTTTTGTAATAGCTGTGGAAAGGGGGGGGGGGGATCTTAGTGACGCTGTACCGGTATTTAAAAAAAAAATGTGGGGGAGGGGGGATGACTTTTTGTGACGACTTCTGATGACAAGGTGGGGCGATAAGGAGGTAGGTGCTGATTAAAAATGTGGACAAAATATCGTGACGTAATTTATGGACGGCCCCTTATTATCTCTATGAAAATGTGGTCTCTTAATGTTAAGCTGAAATTGAACTTTCTCGAGTGGGTATAGGGCAGGGGGTTTCAAGTCTGCCTGCATTGAAAGGGGCAATGATGCGGAGATAATGCATGTTTGTTGAAATATTTTTTTTAGCCGTAAAGGCGAAGATGTTAGACTTTTTTTTATCTTCTTCAAATATTTATTAAAAGATTTTTTTTTTTTAGTTTAAGGTAAACCGGTTTGTTTAGTTTAGTAAGCAATATAGCATCGGGTAACGATAATGTAAAAAAAAAAGAACAGAACTTGGGGGACAGCACAAACTTTAACTTCCACAAATGCTATTATTAGATTTGACAAAATGAAGTTATTTAGCCTATATTATTATGACTAAATGTGTATATTTATAATAATGGTTCGCGTAGCACTGACGTTGCAAGGGATTGTTTCACTAATGCCTTTCTTCATAGCACCAAACCGTGTACCATGCTGATAAAGGTAATAGTAAAGTATCCCGTCGGACGAAATTGATCCATTGGTGAAGCAGCGTTCACCAGTTTCTGTGGCCACGGCATTTTAGAGGATACAATGGCCAGCCGCCTTTACTTTACCCCAACTAAAGTCAGGCACTCATCACAGTTCAGGGACACCTTCCAGACCCTGGAACAAACACAAGCCTTCACCAGGATTCGAACCCAGGACCTTCGGTACGCCAGCCGATGAAGGTACAAACTAGTATATTGTGCGAATCGTTGTCACTGTTGTTAGTTCTTTGTCAACATAGACTCATTTATTTCTTCAATAATAATACAAAACCTGTTAGTAGTGTTACGGTCATGACAAGTTAAAAATGTCAACTTTATATTAAGTGTAACACTGTTATCTTATCTTCTTAACTTATCTTATATGTTACAGTATAACCATCAATATCTATGGTTACAGACGCTCTTTCTATACTGAAGATTTGTGCGTCCTACTAAGGCGATCTAGTTATGAAGTTAACACAGACAATTGTAGCCAACGCTAACACAGTGAAATAGTTAGTCAATTACACAAAGGCCTATATAAATATATACTCTATAATATGGCTGACACCTGCATTCTTATCCTAATAAACTATAATTGTTTACGTAGAAGCCTATTCTCTAATACACACACACACACATATTATATATAGGGCCAATATGTCGCATTTGAGGAAACAGCGAAGACGTGTAACCTGAACGAAGCGTAGCTAGTTCTAGAGTTTTCTGCTCTACATACCAAACACTCTAACATTCGATTTTTCATTTAAGTCACGAAACACAAATATAAAGGTCTTTAAATTAGAAATTATATGATCGTCCACGGTAGAAGAGCAAAAGAGGTACCGTATAAGTCGCACCATTAGATAGTCGCACCCACGTACTTTTGTCAAAAGTTTGGGGCGAAAAAAAGTGCTACTTATCCGCCAGTATATACAGTACTTGGCAAAATACCAGCATTCTTTTTCAATCGTCTTTCCCGGAAATCAGTTTACAGGTTGTGTCAATATTTAACAAGTACAAAATATATATTGAGTGCAATTTTTATATCATGTTTCAAGGTTAGGCCTACTACGCACAGTATTAACAAATTCTTTACCTACATTAGCCACATAATAATATAATATGTATAACTTTGAAATAAAATGAGTATTAGAAACCATTGGCGCAATTAGAAAGGTAAGAAAGAGAGTTCATTTGTAAAGTTACCTTTTGTGCTTCGTCTTAAAATTATACCCCCTCTCTCCTCCGCACCTCCCCCACCCCCACACACTTAACATCCCCAAGTACATTTTATAACCAAAGATGAATATATTGTATAGTGTTTAAGGTGAATCTAAGTCTTAATATTGTTTTTGGTTTTAAAATTGAAATGAGCCTGCTAGTAAATTCTAGGACTTTGGCATCTTATGTGGGTTTTTTTTAAATGATTTAATGGAATTTAACACACACACACACACAAATAATAACAATATAGTGTGCTAAAACTGCCTTTATTTAGACTGCTGAAACGGCATCCATTTAGTGTCTGAACACTGCATCCATAAACTTAAAATGTGCCAACACTGCAACCACGTAGAGTGCTGACCCTGAGCTCACATAGAGTGCCATAAAGACGGCCATATAAGCCTAGTCCCTTTCTTTTAGTGCATTCTTTCCCCCCCCCCCCCCTTTTCGTTCTTACCTTTTCCTCTTTTCCGGCTTTGGAATAAAATGAACTATGACAGTAGTTCTCAAATTTTTCCCATTCGCGACGCCTTTTTACAATTGTTCTTCATGTCGCCCTCTCGTAGGGTAAAGCCTTACAACACTGATCGGCAACCTATGGCACGCGTGCCTAACTTGCGTGCTGAGCGAATTTTCAATATCACGCAAAAAAACAAACAACAACACACACAACATAATTGAGATTGTCCCACAATGCAATCGAAAAGAGCACACGTCAGCATAATTAATAAATTCAGCATGTAGCAGACGTTCATACCCGTTCTTAATTTTTCTTGCATAACCTTGGTCAATGTAAGATTTTGCTGGCCACCTACAGGATGTATTCAAAGATCTTAGAATTAGAATAAAAATCAGTATATGAATATAGTATGAGGTCTTTGATTAGTGTAATCGTTAATGAATCTCAGCGTTTTAATCGCTTACCGATTGCACATTTACCACAGCTAGACGAGCTTTAGAATTACTTGGCCTGCATTTCAATACATTTACACGATAACGAAAATAAACAACTGTGAAAGCCCTTTCAATATTCCAGGCGTTTATGTAAAGACGCCATTGTCCAGTGACTCACTAAACTAGTGCCAAAATCAAATCGCTTTACGCTATGGTGGACAATGTGATCTTTACGTGACATGGCGTGAATGTAGGTGTGTCACAGTGAAACAAAGGCTGCAAAGCAATCACGAGGTAATGATTTACAGTTGTACAGTAAATAAAGTTACATATAGGTTTTAGTCTAATCAGGCTTATGGATCTGTGCGGCCCTGATGGAATATCGTTCAAAGAATTTCTAATCCACAAGCAAAATCAGAACTGCCCCTCATCCGCCACCTTCAGTGGCTTCGACTGAAGTGAAGGGCGCTTTCGGCTGGCGTACCTAAGGTTCTTGGGTTCGAATCCTGGTGAAGGCTAGGATTTGTTCCCGGGACGTGGACGGGGTACATGAGTCTACCAAGATCTGACGGGGTACCTGACCTTAGTTGTGGGGTGGGTAAAGTAAAGGCGGCTGGAAATCGTAATGGCCCCACAATCCCCTAGTATGCCGTGGCCACAGAAACTGGTGAGTGCTGCGTCACCGGCCGTATGATCAATTTGGTCCGTCGGGTACTTTACTCACTTAATTCCCTTTTTTTATTACTTCAATAGTCCTTCACCTTGGCCCCCTTAATCCCCACCAACAACAACAAAAAAAAACAACAACAACCAACTATCATGGTCGCAGAGTTATCCCGCTGTGTGTACGCCGACCCTTATGTCAACTTGTAGGTTAAATCTCGAATACAGTCCCTACTAAAGGCGGTGTCTTCTTTCTTTTCATCATACACTCGCCGTGTATAGTGTGTGTGTCAAACTAGACTACAAAAGGTTCCATTTAAAAAACGTTTTACGCTTCAATGCTCCGTCTTACGGTCTTGCAGGTACATTCTTCATACTCGACAAAACGTGGCCAAATGTTTTTTTTGTCGTCTGCAAACTATGTGATATGAACAAAAAAATACATTCGATAAAGCTTACAAAATGAGCACGGGTCTAAAGGTTGACATTTATGACTTTAACGCATTGGGGGCTTGGATTACTGTATCGGCAGCTCGGTTTGTGTTCACACTTAACATACTTGAAGACGACCTTTCATGAACCCTCGCCAAACGTAGCTTGATTGTTTATTGGCCTGAATTTGATGTTGGAGATTACCGTTGTAGTGTTTTCTTAAGGAAATATTCTTAGCTATGGTATGTAGTAGACTTTAGGTTTTTAATGTTAAATGTAGTTCTTATTTATACATTGTTGGTTTATGCTGCTATAATGACCTTCGGATATGTAAATATTATGTTCATACATGGATGAATTACATATATTCAGGTTATATATTATGTAGAGAGAAAGAGAGACAGATATGATCATATATATATAAGACTTAACATATATATATATAAATATGTATATATATATATATATATATATATATATATATGTATATACATACATACACTCATAGAAAAACACAAACCACAAACAGACAGACAGAATGGAAAGAGAGGGAGAAAGATAAATAGATAGATTAGGTAAAGATCAATTAATTAACATATACACATTAAGGTAGACTTATATATATATATATATATATATATATATATATATATATATATATATATATATATATATATATATAATATATATAAAGGAGAGAGAGCGAGGCAGAGTAAGAGAGAGAGCGAAGTGGGGAAAAACAGACACACAGATAAATAGATGAGTAACTACAGACTTATAAGTGCAAAAATTGATAAGATATTTGAATAAACAGACATAAGCACACATACAAGACCACACATGAACACACAAATATATGCCTATATAAGTTTGTAATATATTGACAAATAAATATTTAATATGTAGGTATATAAATATGTTATATGTAAATATTTAAATCTTAAAGAAAGCTAGCCACAGACGGACTGATAGCTATAGTCTATAGATAGATGTTTACCGGTAGGTTTTAAAAAATGTTTATGGTCTATAAGGCTAGTGGTCAGCTTGATCTTAATTGTAGATTGTGAGCCTAAGCATTGCAAGATACACAACGTAGATTTCCTGACTAGGATGTAAAACCTGCTTATTTTTCAGTAAAGCATCTGGTACCCACAAGTAGTTCCATGAATGAAATACAGAGTGTAACTATATCGTGATCAATACAATTGCAGGCAATTTTTTCCTGTGTCCTTTAAGTAAGTTAAATCTCAGTTTGAATATTACACAGTACACCAGATCCGCATTACGCAGTACACCAGATCCGCATTACGCAGTACACCAGATCCGCATTACGCAGTACACCAGATCCGCATTACGCAGTACACCAGATCCGCATTACGCAGTACACCAGATCCGCATTACCGCATTTCGGATTTCGTCATTCCAAGAATACTGATATCAAAGGCCACATGTTTAGAATTCCAAGACTGGGGAAAGAACGGAGGAATCGGGCGTACCACTATCAGCTTTGTAGCAGACATTTAAAGCCTGACAGTTCCATAAATAGAAGTTTGGTATCTTTGAACGCATTGAGGCGTAATGAGACTTTAACAATCTGACAGATAAAGATAAAATCTTGAGTGAAAAGATCCATGGCTCGTTTTGTATTTTTCTTTTCTTTTTTTGTTTTAAACCTCTTCATTATTTAGTTGGATATATTTCAAAACACTTCAATTAAAATGCAACCTATTTATGTCATGTTCTACAAAAGACGAGATCACGTTCGTTGTACACACAGCTGTGATAGGCTTTTGGAGTGTTACATAATTGATGTGGAATAATGAGGTCTTAGAAGTAACTATAACGCCAAGGACAGCAGGCCTAAGGTGGAATAGCTAATCAGCGAGAAATTCAAGTTATGTGAGTGAAATAAATCTGTACAAACAAAGCTACATTGACCAAAAACACACAAAAAAAATAGGCTTTGTTAAAAATATCATCTAAAGTTGAGTCTAACTCTAAACGCTATTCTAAGCTCTATACTATACTCTTTTGTAAACTCTTTTGTAAAGTACATTGTAACGAATATTCCAAAGTATATTCTAAAGTAGGCTATATTTTAAAGTATATTCTAGAGTATATTCTAAAGTAAATTCTGAAGTATATTCTAAAAACTTATTCTGAAGTATATTCGAAAGTATATTCTAAAGTATACTCTAAAATATATTTTTAATATATTCTAAAGAATATTCTAAAACTTATTCTGAAGTATATTCTAAAGTATATTTTAAAGTATATTCTAAAATATATTCTAAAACCTATTCTAAAGTATATTCCAAAGTAAATTCTAAAGTGGCTATATTCTAAAGTATATTCTAAAGTATATTCTAAAAACTTATTCTGTAGTATATTCGAAAGTATATTCTAAAGTATATTCTAAAATATATTTTTAATATATTCCAAAGTATATTCTAAAGTATCTTCTAAAACTTATTCTGAAGTATATTCAAAAGTATATTTTAAAACTTATTCTGAAGTATATTCTAAGTTCTATTATAAACTCTATTATATACTCTATTCTAAACTCTATAGACATTTTCTCTTATAGTATAAATATCTTTATTGTCTTTTGCTTTGAAAGCTACTCAAAAGTATAGGAGGGTTTTGTGGGCCTAAAGTAGACCACAGGTGAAAATAACATTCCATAAGCCTTTGCATTCCCTGCTAAATGCTGTAAGTTACGTAATTTCTATAATGAATAATGTGGGCCAGTGACACTGCTAATACAGTATAACTTACTGTAGTGCCGCATAAGCAGTGGCGTAACCACTGGCGTAACCACTGGCGTAACCAGAACCTTAACCAATGCAAGGTAAGTTGACTAGTGACTTATCATACGTCCAAAGCAAGAGGTTTCTAATACAAGAATATTAAACTTTTATAAACATCCTCATTAAGGGTCTTCATAAAAATTATACATCGGTCTCCTTAGAAATATTAATTCACTCCTGTTCTAGACCCTACAATGCCATGTCCTCATATAGGGAAGCTAGCGCTGAACAAACTATCGCATAGTCTTAGAATTTACATTTACTTGTCATTCAAACTATGTCAGTAATATTCATGTTCAAATATTTTTTTTCGTTTTTTTTTCAGAAGCTGCACACAATTTCTAATGAATCATCCGATCTATATCACAATCATTGACATTTGAGAAATAAAACAACAATTCTTAAAGAAAGGAATAACGTTTCAATATTATATTTTGATGAAATAAACTAATTTCTAGAATTAGCACACAAACATAATGTTATTAGATGTCTTACGGAACTCTTGTAGCTGGCGGCGCAAGTCAATATTAAACAAACTCATGCCTGCTGCTTTCCAAGTGTTTGTGGTCATCGGAGTCTGGCATCTTCTGAAATCACGTGACTCAACGGAAAACAGAGTATCGAGGTCCGTCAATAGTAAGGACGGGGAGAGTTTCTCGCCTCTATGTTCACCTGGTGAATACGCCACTGGCGATAGACTTGCTCTAGACACTTTGGTATCCCGTGACGACGAAGGGATGCTTTCCAGGAATCCCTTCCAACCTCTTGTCCTTAACGTGGAAGTATTTGTGAGAGACGCGGAGATGGGTACCTTGATATTGTATCCGGCTGGAACTCCAGTAACTTTGGGTGGGCTGTTCAGAAAAGATGTTCCAGCAAACGCTGGGGATGACTTGGTCTTCTTTGATGACAACGTTGAGGACAGGTTGAAGGACATTGTGGGAGAGAGTAACAAGCTGTCTAAACAAGATTTCCCAGATAACGATCAAGACAATGCAGAAATCGCCAGAGGTCAGATGGAACTGGAAACAGTTCTGGAATCTGGAGGGACAGTCCAGGATAAGCCGAACATCAATAAACTGTTGCTAGAAGATGAGATGCTGCGTGTTAGACCCGAGGATCAGAGAGGCCAGCAGGAAATGATAGAAGAATTTAAAGATGTCGGAAGCGTGAAAGATAAAGAGCAACGAGTTGGTGTGGGATTACAAAATTATCAGTTGAAGAATTCTGTTGGATTACGAGCTGGACAGTTATCACGAGCGAAGGTGACACCGAGAGTAGCCGTGAATGACCCTCATAGTCAGGATAGACAGTTTAATCAGCATGAAAAATCTACTTCACATAATCCTACCAATAAAGTCACCCGATCTACCTACGACGATGGACCTTCACGTGTCGCTACTAAAGAAAGTGCAACCGCTCTGCCTTCCAGTGATGGGAACTCGCCGTTTGCTGAAGGCTTTGTGGATCGACTCAAGAAGCTTAAGTACGAGTATTTCGGTCGTTACATCAATGCATCGCACAGAATGGGAAACGTTTCCATCCCTCACGTCATCGTCAACCCCCAGAGGTGTGGTTTCCCAGAGAAAATTGACATCCTCTTTCTCATCAATTCCTTACCCCAAAGCTCCGAGCAGCGTCAGAGAATTCGCGATACCTTCGTGGCGTCGAAGTTTTTCCAGCCCTTCACAATAGCCTACGTGTTTCTGCTGGGCGTGGGCTCGTCCACGTTTCAAACCAATCTGAAACACGAGAGTCTGATGTACGGGGACGTCGTGCAGGGAGACTTCCAGGACACGCCAGAAAACGCGTCGCTGAAAGGACTCATGGGCCTAAGATGGGTCGTTGAGTTTTGTCCCCAGGTAGAGTTTATCATGAAGATCGACGAAGGGGTGTTTGTCGACTCTGACAAACTTCTGAACGGATTGTTGCCAGCCGTGAAGAAACATGTAGGGAAACGGTCGATCTTGTGCGCTTTCAACCCACAGGGACCAATCCCACGAATAGGGCCAAACTCTTTCACGGCAGACATGTTCCCAAACAGAACTGTGCTGAGGCCTTACTGCAAAGGGTACGCGGTCATTCTAACTCAATCTCTGATCTCCAGTCTTGTATCCGCAGCGAGACTTATGCCCTTGCTGCATGTGGAAGATTTTTACCTGTACGGGGCGCTCCCTTTCGTGGTGGGTGGAGTTGATGTGTTCGACCTGGGAAACAAGAGGGCGTTTCACGACTTCGGTGTGGAGGCCGTCAACTGTTACGAGAACATGGGCGACAAGTGCCCGTATGTGGCCTCCAAGGCGTACGGCGACCGTTTCAAATCCCTCTGGGACATGATGCGGGCCAGGATGTCACATTCTGGTGAGAAAAGGGACGCCACATCATATTTATGGCACATTCCTAACTATAGACGAAATTTCTGATAATAACTGAATATGATAAGTAATTTCTATTGAAAGCTGGAAGGCTTGAATGAGAAAACGATTTGAAAGAAAATGTCTGAAAGCGATGAGACGATCATGTTGTTGTAGGTTGTTGTTGTTTCTCATGGAGATATTTTGTTCAATTTAATTAATTTATTTTATGTTTTTATAGATCTTTCAGACATTTTGTTATGATCAGAGCTAAGAATTATGGTACGCACAGGACCGGGTTTTTGACGCCCTAGGCGAAAACAAATTCTGCACCCTAATTAAAGTGCCTTCGGAAAGGGAGGAACTGAGTAGTGTTAGGGCATACTTTCCGATTTTTTGAGACAACTTAAATAAAATACCCTTCGCCTATCATTACCTAGTAATTCGTCTGCCTATGCTAGTAGCGCAGAAGTACTAAACTCAAATTGCGCATCCTAGACGGCCGCCTGGGCTATCTATATGGTTGAGCCGGCCATGGGTACGCAGGAAAATGACATGGCAATAGCCCCTTTTGACCACACCATAATAGAAACTGGCGGTGTGTCGGCTATCTTGTGTCGTTACATAGGCGGAGATTAGCAGATGTCTCAATACCTCTTAACCCTTCAGTCCCGGGCGCGTATATAGCGGAACTGAAGGCAGCATAGATAGAAGTAGGTCGGTACGGGAAGGGTTAAACCCTCATTAGAATTTTAAAATCGTAAACCCTAAAATGTTCGGAGTTCTTTAACACGGGCCTCTAAACTGCTTAGCTTAGTAATAGCACTTAAAGTGATATAAAAAAAAAACAATATCTTAAAGCTATAAATATTGCTGCCACTTCGTACAAAGGTACCTAACAGTTGATATAGGCAGGGGCGAAGCCAGACATTTTTTCCAGGGGGGGGGGGGTGGGTGAACTTTGCGTGACAAATATTTACCAAACTTTTAGCCTATTTAGAACATATAATAAAACAACTTGAAAAAACAGTCCCCCCCCCCTCTTCCTGTGGCTTCGCCCCTGTATATAGCATATAAGTATGGGTTTAATTTCAAAATTGTTAGTCTCCCCCTCACCCTTTGAATTCTAGCCTTTAAAGAAAGTGAAAGTACATTTAAAACTTCTCTTAAAGAACAATAGATATGGTTACTTGCGTTTAAACGCTACATATGCATTGAACACTTAGAGTAAACATAGGCCTATGTTCCAAGGAAAAACATTTATTTTAAAAAAGTATTTATGTCGCCAGTAAAATATACATTATATAATACTAGGCGTACCTAGGGTAGGGGATGCACCTCCTCCCTATTCTCAAACTTATCAATCACAATTTTTTTCAAAAATCGATTTTTTTTTTAAAACTTTAATTAAAAAATCCAATTAGTAAAAACAACAACAACAGATGTATAAGAAAGTCACCAGATGTGACAATTTCGTAGGCACATTGATTGTATTTTCATACCTGTAACAACATTTTATCCAACTGTCTAGGTATCAATAATATATTCACAGCACAATCGCCATAATTAGTGAAACATTTGTATCCGCCTTGCACAATTTGTGCCCCACCTCGAAATCCTGGCTGTGTTAATATATTATTGTTATATATATATATATAGAGAGAGAGAGATCTATATATTATGTGTGTGTATGTCTGTGTGTTTGAAGTATTTATTTTCAGAATTGCTGATTCTCTAGTCACCATTGTCTAATTATTATAACATTAGCCGAAAGAGTTATAGTACAGGGTCAATGTGCAATATTTTTACATTATGTTTGTATAATGACTGTCATTGTAACGCAGCGTTTATACTTATTTTAGCCTGTAAGTTGGAGCCAGTAGCCGTTGAGTAGCAGTGGATTGTGTAGCCTTAACAATGGACAAGAACCTGCCAGCGGAGTCAACTTTTCTTTTTAAAGCTTACAATGGAAAGTACCCCGTAATCCATTGCCACTCTACTGAGCGGTGGTCCCCTGAAGCTCAACCGCCCCGTTTCTTTCATTCTTCATAACATGTCAAAGAATCTAACGATATATATCATATCAATTATCACACAGACGCTCCTTTCTATTTAACTTTCAAAATTCAGACTGCAACGCTAGAGTTGAAGTCTTTTAAAATCTTTTGATTGGCAATTTCGGTTTCGGCCGAAAGTCAATATATATTGTTCGATAACGTATTGATCGTTAAAACAGTGTGTGCAATTGATTCTGTATAGTCTAATAGTTGATACCACTTTAATATCGAGTTTAACTTGTTTTGACTTCATGTATGGAATGTGATTTTTGTGTATGTTTTATATCAATATGGGTATTGCATTAAACTGATTAATAAAACAACGGAATATATATTTTAAAATCCAAAATTTTAAATATTTTTGTTTCATTAAATGTTTTTCTTACACTATACTTAAGTAAGACTTTTAAGAAAACCTCTTTACGTTTCCTGGCAAGATGTTTCAACCAAACAACGCTATCCTACAACAATAGACCAGGTCATAAAAATTGTCTTTTCAGTGAGACCTAAGCATTGAAACGCCTAGGATAAATACCAAGATATTACAGTTGTAAGCTTAGGAATGTTTAAAATGTATAGCCCTTTAAAGGCGCAAGTTGGGTCAGGCGGTTCAAGCTATTATTTTCGTTTATGTAATATGATATGGACAGGTTCAAAACACCAGGCAAGAGAAATGAGACACCATTGTCAGCGGATAAGTTAAACCCAAATATTCTCATCATATAAGTTTTACAGACGTTCCGTCCAGATAGAAGATTATTACGTCCATTAGGCCCGGAATCCATGCAGGGCGGCAGGGATCAGTCCGGAGGCAGGGATATACCCGTCCATGTGTCGGTTGACAATCTGGCGAACTAATTGCAAGACCAGACGGCCTCTTGGGTGTACAATATCGAGTCTAAACATTTGGATACACTATTAAATTGAGGACCTAAAATAATTAGCTTTCTGGCAAAGAATAAAAAGGATAAATAAAGGAACTATTTACCAACCATTTTGTATCATAGAGCTGAATAAATAGAGCATGTTAACCATTAACTTCTCATCTGTCTAATACCTCTTCAGTATCTATTAGCAAGGCTTTCTACAATTGTTTGTCTTTTCTGAGTACATTTAAGCCCACGACCCCGCACTAAGTCTTTAAGTAGGTCACGCCTCTTCTCTCACAAACGAAAACCTTTACGTGTATCACGCCTCTTCTGTCATACACGAAAACCCTTAAGTGTGTCAGGCCTGACCATTCATACACTGAAACCCTTAAGTGTGTCAGGCCTGACCATTCATACACTGAAACCCTTAAGTGTGTCACGCCTGACCATTCATACACTGAAACCCTTAAGTGTGTCACGCCTGACCATTCATACACTGAAACCCTTAAGTGTGTCACGCCTGACCATTCATACACTGAAACCCTTAAGTGTGTCACGCCTGACCATTCATACACTGAAACCCTTAAGTGTGTCACGCCTGACCATTCATACACTGAAACCCTTAAGTGTGTCACGCCTGACCATTCATACACTGAAACCCTTAAGTGTGTCACGCCTGACCATTCATACACTGAAACCCTTAAGTGTGTCACGCCTGACCATTCATACACTGAAACCCTTAAGTGTGTCACGCCTGACCATTCATACACTGAAACCCTTAAGTGTGTCACGCCTGACCATTCATACACTGAAACCTTTAAGTGTGTCAGGCCTGACCATTCATACACTGAAACCCACCCACCTCACCCGCGATGGTTTTCAATTTCAACAACTTGGATGTATATAAGATAATGTACTTCAGGACATTTCCAATGTGAACTTTAAGCGCACCTAATACCCCCCTCCCCCCTTTTTTTCTCCCAAACTAACTTATTTGTTTTCGAACACCTACCTATACACAACTTACCGCAAGTTCCAAACGACAATCAGTCAACAGCGGCCTACGTAAGGAGACAACTTGTCATTTGTTTTCAACTTTTTTTTTCAAAGCGCACTTTGTTTTTCTTCTTTGGAGCTAATATTCATTCTCACGAGGGTCTAGACCAGGGATCGGCAATCTACGGCACCTGTGCCTGTCTTAGCACGCAGAGCGCTTTACAATGGCACGCGAAAGACCCAGAAAAAAAGGCAATTCAAGAAGTCTCTTCTACAAGACATTGATTGGTGGAGTAGATTGACATTTTAGGCTGTTGGCACGCTGAATGAATTAGAAATCCTACTTGGCACACTGTTTACAAAAGGTTGCCGACCTGTGGTCTAGATCCCATATGTACATTGCCCCGACCGTCTATGTTTTTGTTAAACGTATCCGCTATAATATTTGTCTGCTGAAAAAACATGACTTGAAAACAATAACAGAAAACACAAGTAAAAACTAGAGTTTACTAATATCCTGTATTGTGGTAAAAAGCTGCTTGTGTAGCCAATACAATGGTGGGGTGACGTTGCTGTTGAACTGCATACAGTTTTATCTTTGTTCAAACAGCTCATTAAAAATACTACATTAAAAATTACAAAATTTAAAAAAAGGTTGACATTTTATGGAACATTTACTTACACCCTGTTATGTTTGTTTTTATATATCATCGGAGGTGTCACATGACGGAGTGTTAAGTATTGATTATGCTAAACATTAAAATCGATTATTTCGGGGTGGAAGGGGGGGGGGGAGGTGACGGCGTTGTTTGACCTAACGTAAACCCGTCCACATTAACACTGCTGCTCGGGTTGGGGAGGTAGGGGAGATATATTATATGCATACAATGCTTAAAGCACAATGCGTGAAGTTTCAGAGTTTAGAAGCAGAGTTGTGCGACAGAGGTGCGTTTGTTTTACCCGTCTGTGCCGCCGAGGCAAAATGCAGAACGGTTGGTAATACACTCTCCCCTCCCCATTCACCCCATGGATCATAACGTAACGCGTTGAAAAAAAAAAGGTAAATAGGTTACGGGGGCCATCCATAAATGACCTGCACGAATTTTTATTTTTTGTAGAGGCGGCTAAAATGTGTTTGATATGGGTGTGATGGTTGAGGGCGGGAGGGGTTGGGACGGTTAGGGAGAGGATTTATGATGCCTTAGTGTTACACAAGGATAATGGAACTTTAAAGTGAAAATAAAACCCACGATGCTGACTTAATAAAATGGAATTTTTACAACATCAAACAGTTTTCGTGCTTGTTATCCGAATGTCGAAATCATTGATTAAATGTTCAATAACTTGACTTGCAATTTTTTAAAGGAAAAAATTTATCCTGTATGCTAAACATTTGACTTTTTGTGTCATTTTGTTATATAATTTTATGATATTAAATGATAGCCTACATTTGTATGTCGTTATATCAGAATTTGTTTGTGACTTTATTTCAGAAATTTTGTGACATTGTATCATAGCTTTATGTGACACTATTTCAGTTTTTTTTTTTTTTTGACAGTTTATCATAAAAAAACAAGACAAAACGGACCACAATTGAGCGTAGGACGCAATATTCTTCTTTATAGAAGGATGTCTGTAACATATAAGATAGCTTTTGTGACAATATTTCACAATTTTTCCTGACATTTAATCATAACTTTACGTAAAACCTTTTTACTATATCACATCGTTTTGTAACGTCCTCTGGCTGTGAGGGTTGATTAAAAGAAAGACGTGAAACAAGAAAACTCTCATGACGTGATTTATGAACGACCCCTTACTAGAACAAATAGACAGAAACACGCTCAGTTAGAATTTTCGCGATGAAAGAAACAAATTATACAACAAAACGAAAAACTTCAAGGATTCCTTTCTGTTAATGTTTATTGTGTACACAATGAGGTCACTCGTTACATTGATGAAACTTCCGAGACACGGTCTCATGTATGAGACAAGATATAAGATGAACTTATAAGGAATATAATAAGATACAACTCCCCAATAGAAATGTCACATTGTTTTTGTTTTTTTTATACAAAATGCTTCTTCTTTTTCTTTGTGAACTGCGGTGGGTTGGGGTCGGGGTGCTAGTAGTGCCTTGGCCCGTTGTTGGTCAGGGCCGCGAGCAACGAGATGAAGACGATCATTATGACGAGGTAGACGGCCGTGCCCAACAGCAAGGCGCACATGGACAGCTGCCTGGCTAGCATGCCTACGCAGGAATCCCTCTCTCTTGGAAACTGTTGGAAGATTTGTAAAAAAAAAAAGCAAAACGAAGAGAATTGCTTCAGACGCTGAGAATGGTGACAAGCGAATCAGAAATACAAGCCTGTTTCCCCCCCCCCCTTCCCCCAATTCTTCCTGTTTTATTTTTCATATTTTGGTCAATTGCTATCCATCCCGTCCCCAATCCCCTGACCTAAGCCATCTTGGGATTAGAGCATCGCCACGTTAGGCATTTATATATTTTCGTAGTTAACGTAGTAGCGTAACCAATCTACGGTGTGTCGAAATTTGCGCCTCGTGAGACTGTCTGTTGTCATTTAATAGTAAGTTAGTGTACTTATAGTAAAGTATTTCCGTCGGACCGAATTGATCCACGGGGCCAGTGTAGCAGCGTTCACCAGACTTGAACCTACAATTGACCGAGGGGTGAGATTGCTCTCTTGTACCCCCACTTCAACACTTCTTAGCAGTTCACTTCGTAATCGTTAGTAGAACCGCCAGAAGCGTCGTCGTTGCGTCTTGTGCAGGGAGTTTAGTGGAACTTTGTTTGAAAAACCCATGTAGACGAGCACTACTACATAATCCTCTAGGGCTTCGCGGGGGCGCTTTTCAATCCTAGAGACGTTCGGACAGCCAATCTACAGAGCTTTCGATTGGACGCACAGCCGGATCTGTGCAAGCCGTATCATGTGTTTTTATCCCTAGTCTTCTGTTGGTGTAGAAGTCTTATACGACGGGGACCGTATACGCACATTGGCCCGTGGCACAGTCGATTGCTCGATTCGTACTCACTGAAGAGGCCTCATCAACCTACAGAGCGTTCGGTTGGCAACCCGAGAGCAGGGTTGAGCGCGCATCTCTGTTTGGCGAATCTGGTATTTGTATCCCTAAGTTGTTAAGCAACCTCATTCGCCGGGGGACCTCGTGCTCGTGCAACGATGTGGGACGGACGGACGTGCGGCTTTGCGGACTTGCGGGTTTTCCAGCTCATATTCAATAGCTCAATTGAGGGTTTGTATATGCATGGGATTCGTTCAACTTCTCCCACCTGGTACTACTTAGTGTACTCCATTTGCCTGGGGTCTCGAAGATGACCCCACATATTCGTCACTACCAACTATTTCTGGGACGTTGGATTAAGATATCAGCCTGCAAAATATACATGCATGGCTTAATCTTTCACCAGTTTCTGTGACCACGACATACTAGGAGATTTTGTGGCCAGCACAATGCTCAGCTGCCTTTGCTTCGCCCCCAACTAAAGGTACCCTTGAGGAGCTGGGTAGACTCAGGGACACCCTCCTGACCCGGAAACTAATTCTAGCCTTCACCAGGATTCGAACCCAAGACCTTCAGATCACCAGCCGAACGCACTGCCGCACGGCCACTGTGCACCCTTAGCGTACGTATACTATTTAAGAAATATCAGTTCAACTATTCACGTGTTGTCGATTGGGGCGCCCAAAACAACCACCCTCTCCCTTATACTTACGCTGATAATAATTGACATGTTTAATTTTAAATTGTGTATATTCATTGTATATTTTGAATAGAAAATCAAAAGTTGTACGTGGCAGTAATGAATGTATGTATGATGTATGGTGCCACCAACAGTGCAGGTCCTGGAGATGAAAGAAGAATAGATCCAGGTAGAAATCCTCCAAGACTTGTTTATGGTAAGCTGCATGGTCATTGGGGTAAACGGAGAACTGGTCGACCGCACCCCAAGGTTCAAAGCAGTCTGCTCAAGAACTGGTCGACCGCACCCCAAGGTTCAAAGCAGTCTGCTCAAGAACTGGTCGACCGCACCCCAAGGTTCAAAGCAGTCTGCTCAAGAACTGGTCGACCGCACCCCAAGGTTCAAAGCAGTCTGCTCAAGAACTGGTCGACCGCACCCCAAGGTTCAAAGCAGTCTGCTCAAGAACTGGTCGACCGCACCCCAAGGTTCAAAGCAGTCTGCTCAAGAGACAAGGCAGATGATGATAGAAATGTCCACATATTTAATTTAAGCCCTGGAGGTCAAGACGTGTAATTTCTGGTGCTCGGTAAATTTGGCATCGGTAATTTCGGTTGTGCTTACCAGTGAGGTGATGATCTTAGCAGCCAGTTTTGCCGAAATTATCGTTGCCGAATTTACCTTTGCCAAAATTACCTTGGACCGTTGCCGAATTTACCCTTGCCAAACGTAATAGTGATTCGTAATTTCCACCGATACGTTGCTAATTTGATAGTTAGAGTGTAAGTGTTAAAATCTGACTTCCTAAATGACCGCTAACTTTCCCTGTTAACCGGTCAAAATGACCTATGGTAGTCAGTTTCAATAATGACCACTGGACCTGTCTTAAAATGACTCTATGGAATTCGCTAGTTATCTTGCTATTGCCGATATAATATGAGAATCAAATCAATTTGCAATGTATAAGGACAAGCTAGACAACCTATCCTAGCTACCATGCGATTGCAATGCTTGACTGGAAGACCTTGGTACACGGGTTCAGTAGAAGATGGAAGCCCCACAACCTATCCTAGCTACCATGCGATTGCAATGCTTGCCTGGAAGACCTTGGTACACGTGTTCAGTAGAAGATGGAAGCCCCACCCTACTATGCTTATACCAATTGTTGTATAAAACAGTTTAAACAAAGGTACTCAGGTTGTACTTACCAGTGCAGTGATGATCTTAGCAGCCAGGCCAACGGGCCAACAACAGCAGCAGGCCATCTGCAGAAGTAGGTCATCTGGATCACAGTCCTTACTTCTCCGTCGTCGTTGGTTGTCCTAATAAACAAAAAAGGAGGGGCGGCGGGGGGCGGGGCGGGGCATAAAAACTCTAGGCCTATAGTGGTACGATATAATAGAATGAATTGCTAAAATAAAGAAGACTATACAGCGTCGGCCAATCAAAATAACAACGAACAATATCATATTTTATTGGCCTTTAGAAAGGATGGAGATCGGTAGATTTTTTTCGTCAATGTCAACTCTCTCCGACTTGAAAAAGATGTGGGAATCGGGATCTTACTCTAGGCCAGGGGTCGTCAACTTACGGCAGGCGTGCCAGACTTGGCACACAAAGCTATTGTCAATGGCACGCGAATGACCTCCAAAGAAGCCATTCAAGTCCCTTCCACATGAAAAGGACAGGATAACGTTTGGGTCTTTGGCACGCTGAATGCGTTAGAAATTATAGTTTGGCACGATGAATGCGTTAGAAATTCTAGTTTGGCACACTGAATGCGTTAGAAATTCTAGTTTGGCACGCTGAATGCGTTAGAAATTCTAGTTTGGCACGCTGAATGCGTTAGAAATTCTAGTTTGGCACGCTATTAAGTAAAGGTTGCCGACCCCAGCACTAGGCTATTAGTATCATTTTGGGAATCTACTATTCCAAGCGATGTCCAGAGCCAATTTTCAACCTAAAATACGCCAATTAATCGTGTTAGGATAATCAGAGAAACGACGAGGAGATCGCGTGTCTTTCCCAAAACATATTACAGGCGGTGTAGAAGGGATCAAAATATAAATCGATGCATGAAGTAATTTTCAAAAATATGGCTACTTCTTCCCGTGTCTCTACTTCCCGTGTCTCTACTTCCCGTGTCTCTACTTCCCGTGTCTCTACTTCCCGTGTCTCTTCTTCCCGTGTCTCTACTTCCCGTGTCTCTACTTGCCGTGTCTCTACTTCCCGTGTCTCTACTTCCCGTGTCTCTACTTCCCGTGTCTCTACTTCCCGTGTCTCTTCTTCCCGTGTCTCTACTTCCAGTGTCTCTAGTTCCCGTGTCAACACTTCCCGTGTCTCTACTTCCCGTGTCTCTACTTCCCGTGTCTCTACTTCCAGTGCCTCTACTTCCCGTGTCTCTACTTCCCGTGTCTCTACTTTTGTAAATTGTTTGTAAATTGTCGATGGATTGTTTTATGCCGGCCTAGCTCTTTACGTTTTACAGAGACAAATTCCACATTCATATCCAGTGGCGTAGCTAGGGTAGGGTGGGGGGTCCAAATTCAAAAGTTCTCCCGGGCCCCTAAAGGAGTGTCCGAATTGTTTTTTCCAATGTCATAATGTCGAATGTCAAAATCCAGGAGCCACTAAAGAGGCAGAGCCCCCCCCCCCCCCCCGGGGCCCCCAAATCCCTAGCAACGGCACTGTTCATATTATTTAAAAAGCAGACTAGATCTGTACGCTTCAACAGTTTCCTTTAAAGGGCCTATTGTATAGACTAAGTCCACGTGAATCGGTTAAGTCGTACCCACAGTAGACAGAATACAGATGACGCTAAAACTATGCTTATTGTTATGTATCTCGTATTTCAGGGAAGGAGGGTTCTCGGGGATCGGAGTTGAAAAGTGGGAGATGGGAGGGGGGGGGGTGGCGGTGGAAACAACAACCATGTTAGAGCAGAAGATCCTGTCGTCAGCAACAGTCAAAATTCGGTAACATGAATCATAAAATACATTTTTTTTCTCGTCATCTTTACGCCCAGTGTTATTTTGCGTCTTTTTGCCCTGGATGAACTTGACAGCTACCCCGGGGCAGCCACACAGCGGTCTAGCAACAGTTTGTGCCTGCGCTCTCCAATTTCACCACCCTTATTCTAATCCCTTCTCGAATAACAAACGTATAGTTTGTCGGGCACAGAAAAGGTCTTCATGGCTCACTGTCATTCTGAATATTTTTTTTTTGTAGATTTACTAAATGTCACTCACTGAACCGTAAAGAAAAGAACATTTTTCGCATCTCTGTTTGACAGATATTACATACATGTAATTTTTCATACGCTTATTCTTAGTGGCTCAAAGAAAAACGCTTATTTTAACTTAAGACCATTGTCCGCGCTCATAGACCCAGGGTGTTACCGGTCATCCACCATTTTAAGGGGACCTGCCTAGTTTAAAAAACGTACAATTATTTATTCAATACGCGTTTTTTTTTTGTTTTTTTTTTTACGCTTAAAAAAGCCCAGCATTTTTTTCCTAAAACGCAAGGGAACTAATTGCGATTTGAAGTTTTTAAAAAATAAATAACTTAGTTACTGCCCTTATTTCACAGAGACCCACCCAGAGCCAGAAAAAAATGTGTTGGGCCTCAGAGGGTTAACGCGTATCGTACATTTAGACCAGACAAAGTGAATCCACGCGACTTGACCTAAAAGACTTGAAGTATCAAGTATTGGAGGCTGACCGATGATCATATCCCTATACAAGACATTGGCTTCTTGAAGATTTATCTTTTTTTGCGGACGTTTTGGGTAATTAAAAAAAAACACGAAAATATCGGAAAGCGTGACACATATTTTTAGCACTGTAATTTGGTTATCCAAATAGAAATGTTATGACCGGAACTCGAGAGAGATAAAACTCTAATTACCAATTAAAAAAAAAACACTCTTCTAAAATAATCATTTAAAGATTGACACATTTTTGTTGCCCGTGTGTCTTTTAATTTTGCGTAACACCGTAATGAGGTTCTCAAAAGCATACGAATGCCGAAAAATACGCACAGGTACCCAGGTGTGGGTAATATCAACTGGCGCCACAACTACGACTCGGCGGACCCCCCCTCTTTTTTTCCCCGTCATTATTATTACACCATTTAATGATTCTGTTTAGATGATCTAATCAGTCGCTAGCACGAAGTTTGACTGTATGAAACAATATTAGCACTCAAGAAAAGTGATTTTTTTTTGTTTAGACCTTTTTGTAGGCGATTGTAAGCTGTCTGAAAAGGTTCAACCATTCTCTAAATTGGGAACAGCTTCGATCGTCTAATGGTCACGGTGGCCGTGCGGCAGCGCGTTCGGCTGGGTTCGAATCCTAGTGCAGGCTTTTTTTATTTTCCCGGGTCTGATTGGTGTCCCTGAGTCTACCCAGCTCTGATGGGTACCTGGCCTTAGTTGGGGTAAAGTAAAGGCGGCTGTGCATAGTGCTGACTACTCAATCCCCTAGTATGATTTGGCCACAAAGTCTGGTGAACGCTGCTTCACTGCACCTATGGATCAATTTAGTCCCACGGGTACTTTACTCCCTCGTCTAAAGCTCTTACAAGAATACACGTTGCAGAAACAAAACTTTTTTAAAAAAAAATAATTTTTTCAGTGCCAAATTTTTTTCATATGTTTTGAATTAAAAAAACACAAAAACAGATTTACCGTAAACGAGGAAGGGCGAACACCATTGTGGAATATGTTGCTCAGAGACGCCTGGGGCTGGGAGTACGAAGGCAGACGGTTAACTGAGTTCTCGCGGTGGCCAGACGGTTGGAACCCAAACAGTAACGGGAAACAGGATGCCAGTTTCTCACGAAAACTTGAAGTAGGAGGCCTTTGTCTAGACAAAGAAATTTATGTTCAAATAAAATTTTGTTTTTTAAATAAGTGTCTTCAGTCTGTTTTTGTCAATCTTATGAAACTTTCACTAAATTTCCCAAACTTTTGTATGCTTTCCAAAACTTTCCCAATTCGTGTGGGTTATGTGAAACATTCAAATATCTTGTATCAAGAGGCGTCATAAAGTTACACCACTGGTTATCTTGCTATATACCAATCTTTAAAAAATCAATGTTGATCGTTTCCGTGGAAAAGCAATAGAAAATAATACTAACTTAGAATTAGTTTATATATTTATATTTTTATATTTATATATTTTTATATATTTATATATTTATGTATTTATATTTTTATATTTATATATTTTTATATATTTATATATTTATATATTTATATATTTATATTTATATATTTTTATATATTTATATATTTATATATTTATATATTTATATATTTATATATTTTTATATATTTATATATTTATATATTTATATATTTATATATTTTTATATATTTATATATTTATATATTTATATATTTATATATTTATATATTTATATATTTTTATATATTTATATATTTATATATATTTATATATTTATATATTTATATTTTTATATATTTATATATTTATATATTTATATATTTATATATTTATATATTTATATATTTATATATTTATATATTTATATATTTATATATTTATATATTTATATATTTATATATTTATATATTTATATATTTATATATTTATGTATTTATATATTTATATATTTATGTATTTATATATTTATGTATTTGTATATTTATATATTTATGTATTTATATATTTATATATTTATGTATTTATATATTTATATATTTATATATTTATGTATTTATGTATTTATGTATTTATGTATTTATATATTTATGTATTTATATATTTATGTATTTATGTATTTATGTATTTATATATTTATATATTTATATATTTATGTATTTATGTATTTATATATTTATATATTTATATATTTATGTATTTATGTATTTATGTATTTATATATTTATATATTTATATATTTATGTATTTATATATTTATGTATTTATATATTTATATATTTATATATTTATATATTTATATATTTATATATTTATATATTTATGTATTTATGTATTTATATATTTATATATTTATATATTTATATATTTATATATTTATGTATTTATGTATTTATATATTTATGTATTTATATATTTATATATTTATATATTTTTATATTTATGTATTTATATATTTATATATTTATGTATTTATATATTTATATATTTATGTATTTATATATTTATATATTTATATATTTATATATTTATGTATTTATATTTTTATGTATTTATATATTTATATATTTATATATTTATATATTTATATATTTATATATTTATATATTTATGTATTTATGTATTTATATATTTATATATTTATATATTTATATATTTATGTATTTATGTATTTATATATTTATATATTTATATATTTATGTATTTATGTATTTATGTATTTATGTATTTATATATTTATATATTTATATATTTATGTATTTATGTATTTATGTATTTATATATTTATATATTTATATATTTATATATTTATGTATTTATATATTTATATATTTATATATTTATATATTTATATATTTATATATTTATATATTTATATATTTGTATATTTATATATTTATATATTTATATATTTATATATTTATATTTTTATATATTTATATATTTATATATTTATATTTTTATATATTTATATATTTATATTTTTATATATTTATATATTTATATATTTATATTTTTATATATTTATATATTTATATTTTTATATATTTATATATTTATATATTTATATATTTATATATTTATATATTTTGTCACGTGCGAAATCAGCTACTGACGTTAGATGATATTTTTAGTAATGTATTATTATATATTATTTTGATTCATATCCATCTTGGATCTCACAAGGTTGTATAAGAATTTATATTGATGTTATTGAATTAGTTTTGATGTTTATTTGACTCGTCGCGATATGAATCTTTTGTGTATAAAGTGATTTAGATAAACTGTACCTTAATATATAGGAAATCCACAATCCTGTTTGAAATTGAACACAATTTTATTCCAACAAGTTGAGATGATAAAATATAACAATACCACAGAATACATGTACCAGTATTATAATGAAACTTAATCAGTTGAGATTCTTCTATGATGAGTAAAGCCGTAATCCTATCTTTAAGAAAGTGGTCAAAAACAGTCCTTCCACATTAGCGCCCAAACTAGAACTAAACTAAACGGTATTCCACCCTCGTGCATATGACGTATTTTATCGCTATGACGTAGTGTCTAGACATATGCATGTTTTATTCCTAACACGGAAACATTTCGGGTTTAAGATTATTTCATTTTAACTTTAGTTAATAATAACAAAACCAATATAATATGGAAATAAATCTACTCGTAACACTCGCCCCCCCTTAAGACACAAAGGAATTACAGACAGCGTTAAGTATGGAATTCTTTGTAGAGTACCCATAAAATGAACCGAATTCCCAAACTATTCGTAAGATTTAATTGACTATTGGACAATCTTTTAAAGATTAAAATGAACCATATATTACATATCCCCTTAATAACAAAGTCGCTATTATGGAATCCCTTATCACATTATTCTATCAATGATTATTAATTAAACATTTATTTATCAATTAATATTTACAATTATGATTATTGTGTGTACAACGTTGACCATAAAACTATTACCACCAATAACCAATTCCCACAGAATTGATATGAATTACCCAAATAAGTGGAACCGATTAATAATTGATAGATAATTCTTTAGAAAATTTAATTTATTTATACCCGATCACTGTATCATTAACTAATGATTTTCAGTTATTATATGATTATTATGATGTCTCAATTATGACATCAAGAATATTTAAAAAAAATGTTATAATCTCAGCTGATTTAGCTTTTACATAGCATAAAATAAGACATCCAAATTATAACATGACGACATAGAAACAAACAATTTTCAAAACACATCAATAATCAATTGAACAAACACAAGTGTGGATGTATTCAAGTTAAATACCGGTGTGTGTGCAATTGCTGTATGCAATAGTTACCTTTTACCTTACAACGTATGATTGTTTCTAGTAGAATTTGAAGTTTTGTTCTGTAATGTCTCATATTGCAATATTTCAAAACATAGTTTATTTATTGTCATATTTACAATAATATAAATGTTAATCAATACAATGAATGACATAAAAGAAAACATTTAATGAGAAACTGACTTTCATCTTCTGGTTTACCAGTTACATGCGCGACAACGTCTCAGCGACCAAATTTTGTTTACCTGGTAAATATAACACATTTAAATTATATGCTTGGAGGAATAAGCTCCAGCGAATAATTCTTTGGTTCTGTTTAACCCTGGAAAGGAAAACTAAAGGGTTATGATCAGTTAAAATATCAATTGGATATGGAGAACCATTGATATAAAAATCAAAATGTTTCAATGCCAGGATTAATCCTAAAAGTTCCTTTTCTATCACACTATAGTTTCTTTGATGCTTATCAAATTTTTGAGAGTAAAAACTAATCGGGTGTTCCAGTGAATCATCACCCTTTTGGGAAATGACCGCTCCCATCCCTGTATCACACGCGTCAACGGTAATTTTAAAGGGTTTACTGTAATTGGGTGTTACTAATACAGGTGCCTCAGAAAGAACATCTTTTAATTTATCAAAGGCCTGGTGGCATTCATTAGACCATTTGAAAGTGCAATTCTTCTTTAATAGATTTGTTAATGGACATGCAATGGTTGAGAAATTTTGACAGAACCGACGGTAGTACCCCGCCATCCCGAGAAAACTACGGAGTTGTTTACAGGTTTCAGGAACAGGGAACTCACGAATAGCCTTAACCTTTGCATTTAATGGTTTTACCAAACCATTTCCCACTATGTGACCTAGATACTCGATGGTTGGATGGCAGAACTGACTCTTAGTCAAGTTAATGGTGAGATTAGAATGAGTCAATTTCGTAAATAACAAATGTAGTTGATCTAAATGAGATTTAAAATCGTCACTAAAGACAACAATATCATCGAGGTATGCATGACATTTAGGAATGTCCTGAGTAATGGTATTTATTAACCGTTGAAAAGTAGAGGGTGCATTAACCATACCAAAGGGCATGACCTTAAATTTGTACAGTCCGTCAGGGGTTACAAACGATGATATCTCCTGAGCCCTCTCCGTCAGTGGAATCTGAAAATACGCCGTCAATAGGTCAATTTTCGTCACAAACTTAGCATTACTCACTTGATCTATTAGATCGTCGATTCTTGGTATTGGATAGGAATCAGTTTTTGTCACTTTGTTTACCTTACGGTAGTCCACACAAAACCTCATGGATCCATCGGCTTTAGGTACCAATACGCAAGGGGAAGACCAGTCACTACTACTAGGTGTAATAATGTCATTGTCAAGCATGTAGCGAACCTCTTTACGGATGCATTCTAACTGGATAGGATTTGACCTGTATGGATGTTGTTTAATAGCTTTAGTATTTTCATTTAAAATTACATCATGCTTTACTACACTAGTTCTACTAGGTACATCTCCAAATAAATGGATATTTTCATTAATTAGACCTTTGATAGCGGATTGTTCGCAATCAGGTAAATGTGCCAATTTTTCATTTAGGTTTTTCAGAGCCTTTGTATTTTGCAGTTTGCTTTCTGCCACTTCACGCTCAATTTCGGGTGAATTATTCCCGACTTTAATAACAGTGTTTACCGAGGCAACAACTTTTTGTTCTTCTCTGGTAATGTATGGTTTCAACATATTGATATGGCACACTCGTTGCGATTTCCGTCTATCAGGGGTCTTTACAAGATAGTTAACCTCACTAAGCTTAGCCATAACCTCATAGGGTCCTGTAAACTTGGCACTCAGGGGTTGACCAGACAGTGGCGTCAGCATGAGAACTTTATCACCAGGTTGGAAGATACGGGTTCTTGCGTTGACGTCATAATAGACCTTCATCTTGTCTTGTGCCTGCAAAAGATTAGATCTGACAACTTTTAATGCATTATACAGTCTATTTTTAAAATTTTCCACGTATGTCAGTAGACCAGTGTCTTCAGTGGATGACAACCATGTCTCTTGTAACAGCTTTAGTGGTCCACGAACTGTGTGTCCGAATACCAGTTCAAAGGGACTGAAACCAAGAGATTCTTGTACAGCCTCTCTGGTTGCGAAGAGTGCGAAGGGAATACCACGATCCCAGTCGTCGTTATGCTCGAAACAGAAAGTACGGAGCATATTCTTCAATGTTTGGTGGTATCGTTCCAGTGCGCCTTGACTCTGTGGATGATATGCACTCGATACTGCATGACGAATACCCAGCCGTTCTAAGACTTGGCGAAATAACTTCGATGTGAAATTTGAACCTTGATCTGACTGCACGGTTTTCGGAAGACCATATCGGGTGAAGAATCCGATAAGTGCATCAGAGATTTTGTCGGCATTGATGCTACGTAGAGGAATAGCCTCTGGGAATCTCGTTGCCGAACACATTATAGTGAACAGATACTGGTGGCCAGCCTTAGTTTTAGGCAACGGACCGACGCAGTCTATAATGATGTGACTGAAGGGTTCTGAGAATGCTGGTATGGGTCGTAGAGGAGCTACCGGAATGGTCTGATTCGGCTTGCCGACCATCTGGCAGACATGACATGATCTGCAAAACGATGTGACGTCACGACGTAGGCCAGGCCAGAAGAAATATGGAAGAATCCTGTCCAAGGTTTTCTGTATCCCTAGGTGACCAGCATACTGTGAATCATGGGCCATATGTAGTATGTCCTTGCGGTAAACATTGGGTACCACGATTTGATGTACTTCGCTGCATGTTTCATCGTCGTTTTCTTTCCCTCTCCATTTCCTCATCAACAACTCGTCCCTCAGGTAATAACCTGCGGCCATTGTTTCTAATTCTCCTTCATTCTTTGCTTCCTCTTTTAGCTTCCCGATTTCTGGATCTTTGCCCTGAGCAAGAATGAGTAGTTGTCTAGGCGACAAATTATTTTGATCAGTATGACTTGAGTGACCACCTAGAACATCCGCCATGAAGGTTGCCTGTAAGTCAATCTCTGGTGTTGGTTCTGGTTTCTTTGTCGATTCATTAGTCATCTGCTGTTTCTCCATAGCTCTGGTGATAACACATACTGAATTTTCAGTATTCCTACACTGAACAGAGTCTTTGGTTTCTTTAAATACAGGATGTACCTGATTCTTGGCAATGTCACTTCCTAAAAGTAATGAAATGCCTCTGTAGGGAAATTTCTTCACTATCCCAACAATAACAGATCCAGTGAAGTAATTACTCTTCAACTGTATACGATGTAACGGTGCCGTAAGTGTTCCAGCCATAGTACTGATCAAGGCATACTGGCCTGTATGAGTCAATTTCGACGTTGGTACAGTATTCTTCAACAGTAGAGATATATCAGCACCGGAGTCACGTAGAATTTTAATCTTCCGTTCTCTAGCTTGATTATCTATAGGTGACACATAGCCCTCGCTAACATCCGATAGCATGCACTCGGGTAGTTCTCTGCCTACTGAGTTTCTTGCTACACTACTGCCTCCATAAGTAAACGTTTTATTTACTGATTGTTCATCTGTCACACTCCCTTTGGAGTTGAAACTAGAATGTTCAATAGCCTCGGTCTTCATTTCAAAGACTTTTTCCGACTTTGAGCAACTTGGACATGCGTTTTTCGCCATCTCCTCATGACAAACATCAGATGTCTTTCTTTCAGCTTTAATTCTTTTGTGGGCAGTTTTATTTATGTGAGTTTCAGTTTGTACGGCGATGTGTGATAAAACCACGTTGTTCTTGTTTTTAATGGGTCTTTTCTCTTTATGTAGACTCCAACAATTCTCTTTTATATGTCCATCTTTCTTACAGAATGTACAGGTAATTCTCTTTTGTACAAAACTTGAATTCTCTTGTTTATCGGCTTTTTGTTTACTTTTATCCTCTGTCGATCTTAACTTCCTCTCTGTATTACTGTTTTGAGTCCTCAAACTTGTTCTGTCATTTTGAACATAATGGCTATGCGGGTGAATAATGACGTATTCATCGGCCTTAACTGCTGCTTGTTCTGCTATTTCAATACCACGATCAGCCAAATGAACTTTTATATCAGTGCGAATCTTCTCAGTAAAATCCTCCATCAGTATGAGATTATATAGTTTTTCATAATCTTTATTCACATTCTTAGAACGTAACCATCGGTCAAGATACTTTTTCTCTAATCTCAGGAAGTCAACATGTGAAACTTCTGGTTCCTTCTTGTACTCACGATATAACTTTCGATACTTTTCTGGAGTTAGAACATAACTCAATAGTACTCTGCTCTTTATTAGTTCATAATCATTGCATTCTTCTGGAGTCAGATTCAATACAACATCTAAAGCCTTGCCTTTTGTTAGAGCTGAACGTAAAAGTACTGCTTTCTTATCTTCAGGAAATTTATAATCGATCGAGTTTCTTTCGAAGACCATAAAGAACTCATCAATCTCTATGTTCTCCATGCTTGGGACATGCTTTTTAAACTTATATAGTTCCACATTATTTGTTTCCTGAATCGTATGAGTTGATGAACGAGACTTTGCCAATTCAATCCTTTCATTACTAGCGATTCTTTCTTTTTCCAATTCCTTCTCTTTCTCTGCTTCTATTCTTTTACCCTCTAATTGTACTTGAATTTCTAACTTCTTCATTTCTAACTTGAATTTCATGTCCGCACTTAGTTCATTCACATTCATTTTAATATCATGGTTATTTATGTCTGTTTTCAGGGTTTCTGATACATTGAGAACCACTGATTCTTCATTATTCATAGTATTTTCTTCAAGCATTCTACCATGTCTTTTCACACAGTCCTTAATATCTTGAATCAATTTACTCCTAACTGACGTAACTTCAGTAATGTCTATTCCCAGAGAGTTTGCCATTTCTTTTAACTGGGTTAGTGACATGCTAGTTAACTGTTCTGACGTGATAGCAAAAATATTCAATTGCTCCAACGTAAGATTAGCTTCCGCCATGTTTTATATTAATGACGTAAATAGAAGATAAAAAATTTCAACTTTACCTTTCATAAAGTCCTTTGAAATATTTTTACACCACTTAATATTTGTAGAAGATAAATTTTAAGATGATTGTGTACAAAGCTGAAAACAGTATGTCCGAACACAGACAGTGCCTCCCACGTAGACAGAATTTGAATAAATATTTGTTGTAAATCGTTTTCACTAAAACAGTTGTATATTCTTAATTTCTTATACATACAAACTTTAGATCCAGGACTTGAGCCCCCAATCTTTTGTCACGTGCGAAATCAGCTACTGACGTTAGATGATATTTTTAGTAATGTATTATTATATATTATTTTGATTCATATCCATCTTGGATCTCACAAGGTTGTATAAGAATTTATATTGATGTTATTGAATTAGTTTTGATGTTTATTTGACTCGTCGCGATATGAATCTTTTGTGTATAAAGTGATTTAGATAAACTGTACCTTAATATATAGGAAATCCACAATCCTGTTTGAAATTGAACACAATTTTATTCCAACAAGTTGAGATGATAAAATATAACAATACCACAGAATACATGTACCAGTATTATAATGAAACTTAATCAGTTGAGATTCTTCTATGATGAGTAAAGCCGTAATCCTATCTTTAAGAAAGTGGTCAAAAACAGTCCTTCCACATTAGCGCCCAAACTAGAACTAAACTAAACGGTATTCCACCCTCGTGCATATGACGTATTTTATCGCTATGACGTAGTGTCTAGACATATGCATGTTTTATTCCTAACACGGAAACATTTCGGGTTTAAGATTATTTCATTTTAACTTTAGTTAATAATAACAAAACCAATATAATATGGAAATAAATCTACTCGTAACAATTTATATATTTATATATTTATATATTTATATATTTATATATTTATATATTTATATATTTATATATTTATATATTTATATATTTATATATTTATATATTTATATATTTATATATTTATATATTTATATATTTATATATTTATATATTTATATATTTATATATTTATATATTTATATATTTATATATTTATATTTTTATATATTTATATATTTATATATTTATATTTTTATATATTTATATATTTATATATTTATATATTTATATATTTATATATTTATATATTTATATATTTATATGTTTATATGTTTATATGTTTATATATTTATATATTTATATATTTATATATTTATATATTTATATGTTTATATGTTTATATATTTATATATTTATATGTTTATATATTTATATATTTATATATTTATATATTTATATGTTTATATATTTATATGTTTATATATTTATATGTTTATATGTTTATATATTTATATGTTTATATATTTATATATTTATATGTTTATATATTTATATATTTATATATTTATATATTTATATATTTATATATTTATATATTTATATATTTATATATTTATATATTTATATATTTATATATTTATATATTTATATATTTATATATTTATATATTTATATATTTATATATTTATATTGTTACGAGTAGATTTATTTCCATATTATATTGGTTTTGTTATTATTAACTAAAGTTAAAATGAAATAATCTTAAACCCGAAATGTTTCCGTGTTAGGAATAAAACATGCATATGTCTAGACACTACGTCATAGCGATAAAATACGTCATATGCACGAGGGTGGAATACCGTTTAGTTTAGTTCTAGTTTGGGCGCTAATGTGTGAGGACTGTTTTTGACCACTTTCTTAAAGATAGGATTACAGCTTAATTCATTATAGAAGAATCTCAACTGATTAAGTTTTATTATATAATACTGGTACATGTATTCTGTGGTATTGTTATATTTTATCATCTCAACTTGTTGGAATAAAATTGTGTTTAATTTCAAACAGGATTGTGGATTTCCTATGTATTAAGGTACAGTTTATCTAAATCACTTTATACACAAAAGATTCATATCGTGACGAGTCAAATAAACATCAGATCTAATTGAATAACATCAATATAAATTCTTATACAACCTTGTGAGATCCAAGATGGATATGAATCAAAATAATATATAATAATACATTACTAAAAATATCATCTAACGTCAGTAGCTGATTTCGCACGTGACAAAAGATTGGGGGCTCAAGTCCTGGATCTAAAGTTTGTATGTATAAGAAATTAAGAATATACAACTGTTTTAGTGAAAACGATTTACAACAAATATTTATTCAAATTCTGTCTACGTGGGAGGCACTGTCTGTGTTCGGACATACTGTTTTCAGCTTTGTACACAACCATCCTTAAAATTTATCTTCTACAAATTAACAGTGGTGTAAAATATTTCAAAGGACTTTATAAAAGGTAAAGTTGAAATTTTTTATCTTCTACTTACGTCATTAATATAAAACATGGCGGAAGCTAATCTTACGTTGGAGCAATTGAATATTTTTGCTATCACGTCAGAACAGTTAACTAGCATGTCACTAACCCAGTTAAAAGAGATGGCAAATTCTCTGGGAATAGACATTACTGAAGTTACACCAGTTAGGAGTAAATTGATTCAAGATATTAAGGACTGTTTGAAAAGACATGGTAGAATGTTTGAAGAAAATACTATGAATAATGAAGAATCAGTGGTTCTCAATGTATCAGAAACCCTGAAAACAGACATAGATAACCATGAATTTAAAATGAATGGAAATGAACTAAGTGCAGACATGAAATTCCAGTTAGAAATGAGGAAGTTAGAAATTCAAGTACAATTGGAAGGTAAAAGAATAGAAGTACAATTAGAGGGTAAAAGAATAGAAGTACAATTGAAAGAGAAGGAATTGGAAAAAGAAAGAATCGCTAGTAATGAAAGGATTGAATTGGCAAAGTCTCGTTCGTCAACTCATACGATGCAGGAAACAAATAATGTAGAACTATATAAGTTTAAAAAGCATGTTCCAAGCATGGAGAACATAGAGATTGATGAGTTCTTTATGGTCTTCGAAAGAAACTCGATCGATTATAAATTTCCTGAAGATAAGAAAGCAGTACTTTTACGTTCAGCTCTAACAAAAGGCAAGGCTTTAGATGTTGTATTGAATTTGACTCCAGAGGAATGCAATGATTATGAACTAATAAAGAGCAGAGTACTATTGAGTTATGTTCTAACTCCAGAAAAGTATCGAAAGTTATATCGTGAGTACAAGAAGGAACCAGAAGTTTCACATGTTGACTTCCTGAGATTAGAGAAAAAGTATTTTGATCGATGGTTACGTTCTAAGAATGTGAATAAAGATTATGAAAAACTATATAATCTCATACTGATGGAGGATTTTACTGAGAAGATTCGCACTGATATAAAAGTTCATTTGGCTGATCGTGGTATTGAAATAGCAGAACAAGCAGCAGTTAAAGCCGATGAATATGTCATTATTCACCCGCATAGCCATTATTTTCAAAATGACAGAACAAATTTGAGGACTCAAAACAGTAATACAGAGAGGAAGTTAAGATCGACAGAGGATAAAAGTAAACAAAAAGCCGATAAACAAGAGAATTCAAGTTTTGTACAAAAGAGAATTACCTGTACATTCTGTAAGAAAGATGGACATATAAAAGAGAATTGTTGGAGTCTACATAAAGAGAAAAGACCCATTAAAAACAAGAACAACGTGGTTTTATCACACATCGCCGTACAAACTGAAACTCACATAAATAAAACTGCCCACAAAAGAATTAAAGCTGAAAGAAAGACATCTGATGTTAGTCATGAGGAGATGGCGAAACACGCATGTCCAAGTTGCTCAAAGTCGGAAAAAGTCTTTGAAATGAAGACCGAGGCTATTGAACATTCTAGTTTCAACTCCAAAGGGAGTGTGACAGATGAGCAATCAGTAAATAAAACGTTTACTTATGGAGGCAGTAGTGTAGCAAGAAACTCAGTAGGCAGAGAACTACCCGAGTGCATGCTATCGGATGTTAGCGAGGGCTATGTGTCACCTATAGATAATCAAGCTAGAGAACGGAAGATTAAAATTCTACGTGACTCCGGTGCTGATATATCTCTACTGTTGAAGAATACTGTACCAACGTCGAAATTGACTCATACAGGCCAGTATGCCTTGATCAGTACTATGGCTGGAACACTTACGGCACCGTTACATCGTATACAGTTGAAGAGTAATTACTTCACTGGATCTGTTATTGTTGGGATAGTGAAGAAATTTCCCTACAGAGGCATTTCATTACTTTTAGGAAGTGACATTGCCAAAAATCAGGTACATCCTGTACTTAAAGAAACCAAAGACTCTGTTCAGTGTAGGAATACTGAAAATTCAGTATGTGTTATCACCAGAGCTATGGAGAAACAGCAGATGACTAATGAATCGACAAAGAAACCGGAACCAACACCAGAGATTGACTTACAAGCAACCTTCATGGCGGATGTTCTAGGTGGTCACTCAAGTCATACTGATCAAAATAATTTGTCGCCTAGACAACTACTCATTCTTGCTCAGGGCAAAGATCCAGAGATTGGGAAGCTAAAAGAGGAAGCAAAGAATGAAGGAGAGTTAGAAACAATGGCCGCAGGTTATTACCTGAGGGACGAGTTGTTGATGAGGAAATGGAGAGGGAAAGAAAACGACGATGAAACATGCAGCGAAGTACATCAAATCGTGGTACCCAATGTTTACCGCAAGGACATACTACATATGGCCCATGATTCACCGTATGCTGGTCACCTAGGGATACAGAAAACCTTCGACAGGATTCTTCCATATTTCTTCTGGCCTGGCCTACGTCGTGACGTCACATCGTTTTGCAGATCATGTCATGTCTGCCAGATGGTCGGCAAGCCGAATCAGACCATTCCGGTAGCTCCTCTACGACCCATACCAGCATTCTCAGAACCCTTCAGTCACATCATTATAGACTGCGTCGGTCCGTTGCCTAAAACTAAGGCTGGCCACCAGTATCTGTTCACTATTATGTGTTCGGCAACGAGATTTCCAGAGGCTATTCCTCTACGTAGCATAAATGCCGACAAAATATCTGATGCACTTATCGGATTCTTCACCCGATATGGTCTTCCGAAAACCGTGCAGTCAGATCAAGGTTCAAATTTCACATCGAAGTTATTTCGCCAAGTCTTAGAACGGCTGGGTATTCGTCATGCAGTATCGAGTGCATATCATCCACAGAGTCAAGGCGCACTGGAACGATACCACCAAACATTGAAGAATATGCTCCGTACTTTCTGTTTCGAGCATAACGACGACTGGGATCGTGGTATTCCCTTCGCACTCTTCGCAACCAGAGAGGCTGTACAAGAATCTCTTGGTTTCAGTCCCTTTGAACTGGTATTCGGACACACAGTTCGTGGACCACTAAAGCTGTTACAAGAGACATGGTTGTCATCCACTGAAGACACTGGTCTACTGACATACGTGGAAAATTTTAAAAATAGACTGTATAATGCATTAAAAGTTGTCAGATCTAATCTTTTGCAGGCACAAGACAAGATGAAGGTCTATTATGACGTCAACGCAAGAACCCGTATCTTCCAACCTGGTGATAAAGTTCTCATGCTGACGCCACTGTCTGGTCAACCCCTGAGTGCCAAGTTTACAGGACCCTACGAGGTTATGGCTAAGCTTAGTGAGGTTAACTATCTTGTAAAGACCCCTGATAGACGGAAATCGCAACGAGTGTGCCATATCAATATGTTGAAACCATACATTACCAGAGAAGAACAAAAAGTTGTTGCCTCGGTAAACACTGTTATTAAAGTCGGGAATAATTCACCCGAAATTGAGCGTGAAGTGGCAGAAAGCAAACTGCAAAATACAAAGGCTCTGAAAAACTTAAATGAAAAATTGGCACATTTACCTGATTGCGAACAATCCGCTATCAAAGGTCTAATTAATGAAAATATCCATTTATTTGGAGATGTACCTAGTAGAACTAGTGTAGTTAAGCATGATGTTATTTTAGATGAAAATACTAAAGCTATTAAACAACATCCATACAGGTCAAATCCTATCCAGTTAGAATGCATCCGTAAAGAGGTTCGCTACATGCTTGACAATGACATTATTACACCTAGTAGTAGTGACTGGTCTTCCCCTTGCGTATTGGTACCTAAAGCCGATGGATCCATGAGGTTTTGTGTGGACTACCGTAAGGTAAACAAAGTGACAAAAACTGATTCCTATCCAATACCAAGAATCGACGATCTAATAGATCAAGTGAGTAATGCTAAGTTTGTGACGAAAATTGACCTATTGACGGCGTATTTTCAGATTCCACTGACTGAAAGGGCTCAGGAGATATCATCGTTTGTAACCCCTGACGGACTGTACAAATTTAAGGTCATGCCCTTTGGTATGGTCAATGCACCCTCTACTTTTCAACGGTTAATAAATACCATTACTCAGGACATTCCTAAATGTCATGCATACCTCGATGATATTGTTGTTTTTAGTGACGATTTTAAATCTCATTTAGATCAACTACATTTGTTATTTACGAAATTGACTCATGCTAATCTCACCATAAACTTGACTAAGAGTCAGTTCTGCCATGCAACCATCGAGTATCTAGGTCACATAGTGGGAAATGGTTTGGTAAAACCATTAAATGCAAAGGTTAAGGCTGTTCGTGAGTTCCCTGTTCCTGAAACCTGTAAACAACTCCGTAGTTTTCTCGGGATGGCGGGGTACTACCGTCGGTTCTGTCAAAATTTCTCAACCATTGCATGTCCATTAACAAATCTATTAAAGAAGAATTGCACTTTCAAATGGTCTAATGAATGCCACCAGGCCTTTGATAAATTAAAAGATGTTCTTTCTGAGGCACCTGTATTAGTAACACCCAATTACAGTAAACCCTTTAAAATTACCGTTGACGCGTGTGATACAGGGATGGGAGCGGTCATTTCTCAGGAGGGTGATGATTCATTGGAACACCCGATTAGTTTTTACTCTCAAAAATTTGATAAGCATCAAAGAAACTATAGTGTGATAGAAAAGGAACTTTTAGGATTAATCCTGGCATTGAAACATTTTGATTTTTATATCAATGGTTCTCCATATCCAATTGATATTTTAACTGATCATAACCCTTTAGTTTTCCTTTCCAGGGTTAAACAGAACCAAAGAATTATTCGCTGGAGCTTATTCCTCCAAGCATATAATTTAAATGTGGTATATTTACCAGGTAAACAAAATGTGGTCGCTGACACGTTGTCGCGCATGTAACTGGTAAACCAGAAGATGAAAGTCAGTTTCTCATTAAATGTTTTCTTTTATGTCATTCATTGTATTGATTAACATTTATATTATTGTAAATATGACAATAAATAAACTATGTTTTGAAATATTGCAATATGAGACATTACAGAACAAAACTTCAAATTCTACTAGAAACAATCATACGTTGTAAGGTAAAAGGTAACTATTGCATACATCAATTGCACACACACCGGTATTTAACTTGAATACATCCACACTTGTGTTTGTTCAATTGATTATTGATGTGTTTTGCAAATTGTTTGTTTCTATGTCGTCATGTTATAATTTGGATGTCTTATTTTATGCTATGTAAAAGCTAAATCAGCTGAGATTATAACATTTTATTTTTAAATATTCTTGATGTCATAATTGAGACATCATAATAATAATATAATAACTGAAAATCATTAGTTAATGATACAGTGATCGGTTATAAATAAATTAAACTTTCTAAAGAATTATCTATCAATTATTAATCGGTTCCACTTATTTGGGTAATTCATATCAATTCTATGGAATTGGTTATTGGTGGTAATAGTTTTATGGTCAACGTTGTACACACAATAATCATAATTGTAAATATTAATTGATAAATAAATATTTAATTAATAATCATTGATAGAATAATGTGATAAGGGATTCCATAATAGCGACTTTGTTATTAAGGGAATATGTAATATATGGTTCATTTTATGGGTACTCTACAAAGAATTCCATACTTAACGCTGTCTGTAATTCCTTTGTGTCTTAAGGGGGGGCGAGTGTTACGAGTAGATTTATTTCCATATTATATTGGTTTTGTTATTATTAACTAAAGTTAAAATGAAATAATCTTAAACCCGAAATGTTTCCGTGTTAGGAATAAAACATGCATATGTCTAGACACTACGTCATAGCGATAAAATACGTCATATGCACGAGGGTGGAATACCGTTTAGTTTAGTTCTAGTTTGGGCGCTAATGTGTGAGGACTGTTTTTGACCACTTTCTTAAAGATAGGATTACAGCTTAATTCATTATAGAAGAATCTCAACTGATTAAGTTTTATTATATAATACTGGTACATGTATTCTGTGGTATTGTTATATTTTATCATCTCAACTTGTTGGAATAAAATTGTGTTCAATTTCAAACAGGATTGTGGATTTCCTATGTATTAAGGTACAGTTTATCTAAATCACTTTATACACAAAAGATTCATATCGTGACGAGTCAAATAAACATCAGATCTAATTGAATAACATCAATATAAATTCTTATACAACCTTGTGAGATCCAAGATGGATATGAATCAAAATAATATATAATAATACATTACTAAAAATATCATCTAACGTCAGTAGCTGATTTCGCACGTGACAATATATTTATATATTTATATATTTAAGACGATTGTGCTCTTGTTTTCTTCTTGTGTAGTTTATTACTTTATTTAAAACGAAAAAAAAAGAAAGAGGAAAAAATGATGGGGGGGGGGGGGCCTTAGATTTCAAACATTTTTCTTGCTAAAGGTCATGGAATTTAGATGCGTTCTATTCCCCAATAAATTGTCAATATCTGAGCCGATGGCCCGATGGCCAAAATAATTAAAGGAAACAAGTAAAGTACTGGTCGGACCTAGTGGATCATAGGGACGTTCATCAGTTTCTGTGTTACTAGGGGATTGGGTGGCCAGCACTATGCACAGTCGCCTTTACTTTACCCCAACTAATGCCAGGTACCAATCAGAGCTGGGTAGACTCAGGGACACTCTACAGTACCGGGAACAAATTGTAGCCTCCACCAGGATACGAGCCCAGACCCTTCAGTACGGACCGTGCTGCGGCTCGACAAGCGTGCCCCGTAAGGAAACAAAATTTTCACCTGAAATTTCCAAAGCCCGAAAGGTCTTCTTCCTCTCGAGAGTAGTGCGCTCTCTGACTTCTCATGGGCGCAACAGGCGGCGCAGATGGTTGTGGCGCCCAGTAGTACCCTGGCTGGGGAACCATATACGGGGGCATGGAAAGAGACTGCGGTTGAATCGGTATTGAAGTGAAGGGCCGCAGGGGCGAAGGTAGATACGGAGGCATGACGTACGGCGCGCGACCTTGAGCGGCATCAAAGTACGAGACCGGGGCCGCTCGTTGAGGGGAGGGAGACGCAGCTGGACTGGCAACCTCTTGACTATATCTGCTAGTGTCGGCAGCTTTCTTGTCTCTCGAATGGGGGTGGCTATATTTGTTGATGTCGAAGTAAGGGCTTCCGGCCCCGAACCTGTTCACTATAATCGTACTCTTTGGTAGAACATCTTCCGGTGGCGGTTTCGGCGCTTCCTGACTGTCCGGCCTGAGCACGTTCTTGTACGCGTTGTGGACATCTTTCGTGAAGAGAGGCACCGCAAAACGCAAAGTGTCGTCGGAAGACGAGCTTTCCGTGGGCACGCTCAGGTCGCTGCGGCGCAAGTGCGACTTGTTGCGGAAAATCAGCTCCTTTGTCTCCAAACACGGGCTGACCAGCACGCCATCCGCAAGCGCTTTGGGGCCGCGCTCGGAAGCGTTATCCGCGCCTGAAGGAGACCCAGGCGAATCAGAGCAAGGGCGAGGTATTGACATGTTATTGGGCGAGTAAGATGATTGTTTTCTGATCCTGCTGTACATGTCTGTTGAATACGGACCGTTCACGGCCTGATCTTCATCGGGGTAGCGTTCGTGTTCCAAGAAATGTGTTTGACCAGCATTGCCGTTCAGATGTCTGGGATCAGAACGTATCCCAGACGACATCGCGGACGTAGATCTGCCGAAGCTTTGACGCTCTACCTGATAAGGTGCCGGGCTTGGTGTTTGGTGGTCGTCCTGGTCCGCCGAAGCCAAAGCTGTGTGCGAGTATGCATCTTCGGTTTCTCTGGAGCGCGATGGAAGCTTATTTTCGGAGTCTTCACGCTTGGCCTCATGCTGGCTCAGGCTTTTGATCAGTTTGGCTTTACTTTTCGCCCGAAACTGGTTGAACGTTTCCAGGTGACGGTTGACACCTTCCTTTAGTCGCGTTGTAAGTGCTTGCTCTTCATCCTTGGGAGATTTATTGTGAACAGAACTTCCGCCATTTTTACCATGGCTGTCTGTCATTGTTGCGAGGAAACTTTTTTCTCAATAACCAACAAACTGTCCTAATGAATTCCTAAAATATAAAACACAATTCATTACCAGTATTACTTAAATATGTGTTTGTAATATAGCCTAAGGAATACCTATTAGTGCCAAATACCTTTCTATATTATTTTTATTTATTTATTTAAACAAAACGATGATTTCAAGTTTATCATGACTATTCGAACAATATATTGTTTAGAACATATAATAAAAGATATTTTGAAAGTTGACTACAAATCTTGAATTTCCGATTTGGAGCCGAACGTCCTTTGCCACTGTTGCATTAATTATGCTGTTAGCTACAACACTTACTTCACGGCCAATTTCCGAAGCTCGCTCTAATAATAAGCTGATAATGATTAGCTCAAAACATAATTAGTTTTGTGTGAGTTGTAATAAATACACGAAGATGGATGTCAAAACTTTGATTTCCGTCAACAACCGGATTTCCGGTTTGAAATTGTGGGTTAAAAAGCAGCTTATGCTATTGAAGAAAACAAACTTATTTCTACACTTATTATGTTCTTACCTAGTCGATATTATATTTCAGATCCATCTTCTATTTCAAATACTATTGCGTTCTACGCTAACCTGTCGTTTGAGTGAATTGTTTTACTTACTTACTTGAATGATAGTGTAGAATCTCTAGAGGACAGAAGGGCAAAGAGTTAAGTAGTAATAATACATAAGGCGTTAAACTCTAATTTAGGAATACAACCCAATAACAACCGGTTGCATTTTTCAGATGAACATAAGGACAAAAACACTTTCCTTATTCCTTATGTGAGAATAAATGCATATAAGTAGTCTTTCCTCCCGAGTGGCGTTCGGGCAGGGAATGGGTTGTCTGAACTGACCAGGAATACCCTCACCTTAACATCATTTAAATATTAATAAAGATGTAAGACTAGACTCGGACCACGGACGAAGCGTAGAACGCTATAATCGTATTTATAGAAGGAGCTTCTGTAATATATAAGATTGTGTGTTTTCATGGATTGTTAAAGCAAGCTGTGATGTGAAGCTCGTCCATCGGTTTCGATGAAGACTATCATCTGACAGCTCCTTGTGCAAGCTTTTTCATGCACGAAGGCCACTCGGGAAGAGGGCGAATTTATACGAATTGGTCTTTGGAACAAGAAACAAGTTTCCCTAATTCAAAATCTCCTCTTCTTTCTTAGTATTGTATTGCTTTGTTTCATTAAATCAAAAAATGTATCTATTATTACTATATTGGTTGTTTTCATTGAACAGTCTATACTAGAAAACGTCTATTTGTGTTGAGAATATTTACTTACATCCGAGGTTTAGATATAGAGTCTAGTCTTGTATTTTGATCATGGTCTTAAATTAAATTAAATTAATTTGTTTAGTTTTTCTAATTTGTTCAGGCAACCCATTCCATACAAAGATGCCGCTCGGGACAAAAAAACAAACTATAACGCACTTGTTTTTATCTCAATGTCTATTTCATTATATGTATCTGGGTATAATTTTAATAGATTAAAATAAATTTTTTGTAAGTAAAAATTTTTTGCTTTTTGTTTTATTATTAATTTTTTCTTTACATCTCTTAAATCAGGCACAAGGGTGGTCACACATGAGGTGAACAAGAGCCGCCTCTCTGTTTTTTCCTTTAGGTTATTATAAAGAGCCACATCACAGTAACACGGTAGTAAAAACGAGGATTAAAAACTGAAATTTATTACACAAATTACACACACACACAAAACACACAAACTAAACATGCGAATTAAACACACCAAATAAAACACACATAAAATAACAAAAAATATAGCACACGAATTAAACACACATGAAACACATAGATTAAACTCACAAATTAAACACACAAATGAAACACACTAATGAAACACACAAATAAAACACACAAATGAAACAAGTAAATTAAACGCTCAAATTAAAAACACAGATTAAACAGGCAAATTAAACACACAAATTTCAACTTGATTAAAAAAACAAACATTTAAATCTTCCACACTTCATCTCAAAAAAGAGCCTAATCCGTGATAACTAGGAGTATCTAGGAGTAATAATAAATGATAAGTTATCTTGGAACCCTCATATTGGTGGAGTAATAAAAAAATAAAACAAAACATTAGGATTCATAAAAAGGAACTTTTACAAATGTAATAAGAATATAAAACTAAAATGCTATCTCACATTAGTTAGGCCTATACTAGAATATGCAAATCTGTATGGGACCCATCAACTAAAGAAAACATAAAAAAATTAGAACAAATTCAAAAATGAGCAGCAAGGTTCATAACTAGTGAATATTCCCAATTAACAAGAGTAACACCATTAGTCAAATCATTAAAACTAGAAACACTAGAAGACAGAAGGGCAAAGAGTAAAGTGGTAATAATACATAAGGCATTAAACTCTAATTTGGAAATACATCCCAATAACAACCTGTTGCAAAGCTCAGATAAACATAAAGACAAAAACACTTTCCTTCTCCCTTATGCCAGAACAAATGCATATAAGTACTCCTTCTTCCCGAGTGGCATTCGGGCATGGAATGGGTTGCCTGAACAAACCAGGAAAACCAGTAACTTAACATCATTTAAAACATTAATAAAAATGCAAGACTAGACTCGGACCACGGATGAGCGTAGGACGCAATAATCTTCTTTATAGAAGGAGCGTCTGTAATGTATAAGATAAGATAAGATATACTTTTTCATCCATTAACCTCTTCAATACTATGAAATGATAATTTAATAATTTATTTGCACTTAATACGTTTAAAACTATTAATTGCTATTTTTATTTGATTCTTTACCTTGCAGTTTCTTACGACATGCAGTAAAAAAAATGAAACAGCATAGAAGGGAAGTAAACAAATAAAAACTTGTCGATACGCCAAGGGAGATAACAAGCTATGGCCATTTAAACGTGAATCCTGTTCAGACAAAATGAAACAAGATTTTCACGGATTATTTTTTTTATATTGGCGTGATCTCAACATTAATTAACTTTATATTCTAAAGGTCATATTAAAAGCAGTGAGTTTTTTCATCTTCAGTAGAAAGCTACTTTTTTCACTGTGTGTGATTTCAAACTGTTTACTTTTATAATATCTCATACTTAGGCTAAATATCTAATAGTAAAATAATATTTCTTTTATAGTGAATATTTGTTAATAAAGTTGTATAATATCACACGCAATCAAAATGATTTTTACAAGACTTTAACCATAATATTACAACTATAAAATAACATAGTAATAATAAAACACATTAAAAATGGCTTCATAACATAGGAAAGACTAATACAAAAGAATAAGACATTCTTAAGTTGTGAATGTTAAAATTGATTCTAGTTACCTTAATGAATTCGTTGGCTTGACTTTTTTTTTACATTTTAAGACATGTTATACATTCATCGGCGGAGTGACGAGAGTTAACCAAACAAAATAATAAATAACTTACTCCAAAACGCAAGAAGTAAGAAAAGAAGCAGCCTATTATTATTAATATACTTCTTTGTTTACCTGATTAATCATAATGTATCATATTGTTAAAAGTAGCGTTAGTATCTTTATTTAAACATTGACAGAACAAGAGTGGCCGTGTGGCAGCGCGTTCGGCTGGCGTACTGAAGTTCCTGGGCTCGAATCCTGGCGCAGACCAGGATTTGCCTCGGGTCTGGAGGGTGTCCCTGAGTCTACTCAGCTCTGATGGGTAGGTCTACCTCACCTTAGTTGGGGTAAAGTAAAGGCGGCTGTGCATAGTGCTGGCCACAAAATCATATAGTATGTCGTGGCCACAGAAACCGGTCCGACGGGATACTTTTTTTTTAGACCAAGCGCTGCTACAGAGATGCAGTAATAAATATTGAGATTAAATGAACAATGAGCTAGAAGTTACAAAAACTATACAGCATGTACACATCACTGTCAAACTACATTAGGTGTAAGCAGGTCGTTAAGACACAATAACTAAGTGAAAAGGGTCGATAAACCAATGTTTACAAGATTTGTTAGAATACATGATCAGCTAACCGGAGCCCTGGACAACACTAAGCTCTAAAACGGCTGAGTTGGCAACGGATTGTCAACTTAGTGATGTATCGATGCTCCCAGGCCTTCAGTCAATATTCATTACTGCTAGGTCCAGGACTATACCACACTGACGTCAGTGATCTACAATGAACAATAAATACAATTTAAAAAAAAAACTTAAGGGAAAGAACCCAAGCAAAAACTTAATACAACATACAACTCTAAAAAATTGTTAAGAATTTGTTTTTCTTTGAATGAAAAAAATATTTATTAAAAAAAAAAGTACCAGAACTAAACAACTCCTTCCAAGACACTGACAAGGCTCGATTGTGAAATAACATGCGAGGTGATTTTAGCAATCAACAAAACCAAAGACTAGAATAAAATAGACGAAGTTGTTTACAACTGAAGTGTGCGCACTGAAAAAAGCTCTACAAATATAGCAAGCGGTCCATCTTATCATATTATCTTTGGAAAATTGTAGCGAATTACTAAACAAGAATTGTTGAGGACAAGGTGCTATCAGAAATTAAGAAACAGAGTGTTTCAAGTTATCAAATAGCAGAAATATTAAAGCAAGCGGTCCATCTTATTATAGTCTTAGACAAAACAAACAAAAGTAAAAGTTTTGGGCTTGATAAAATTGAGAATGAAATAAATATATGAAAAGCACAGTATAATAATGATACTTACAGAGTATGTACAAATATTTAATGTTATTTCTAAACCAGGAATTTCTAGAGAGATAGTTGGTGACTAGGGACCACAGAATAAATATAGAACAGAATGCGCAATTACATTTTTTTCTGTTTCCGGAAGTAATACTGACGCCATACTGTTTAGACTCAGCGGACCTGGTTACACTATATATTTATGATATTTACAAAGTCTTTTTCATCAAATCTATAAGTTCGAACACCCAAAGCTAATGTTAAAGGCATACGGTACAAAGGCTGTTGTGTAATAAACTACAACAATATGCGAAAACGATTGATTATCGTAAAAATAAGCATGTCAAACTACATGGCTTTCCTGACCCCGTAAAGAATAATCAACGGTACGTTAAAACCTCAGATTAATATTAGTAGCCTCGCTTTAGTCCTAAGCTTGCTAAATATCAATAATATAATAGCATTTCTCATTTTACTATAGAAGCGTCTCTAGTGACCGCTGCCTTGAGTCAAAAGAACAAGCCAAGCTTCACTTTTAGTGACTGCGCATATATGGATTGCGCATTCTGTTCTATACCTATTCTGTGGTTACGTCATCTAGAAACCCAAGCCAAATGTGCTGCTGGCTTCTTTGAAAACAAATAAACTAACCCATAAAAACCAATTTTTTTTATTATACTCCCTTTCTTAGTAAACTAAGTTTACCATCATGTAAATCTAATTAAATAATTTATAAGAAATATCTTTTTTTTAGTCTTCTTTGGTACTAAGTATTATTTTCGGGTTTCTGATTTCCGTTTACATTTATTTACACGGGTTTAACAAAAACACGACACGAATGTAAACATGAATAAATATTTTCCCTTCATTCACAAGCGCATCCTTTTTTTTCTAGACCATTTATGTATGAAGTGTTTATTAAATTTTAAAAAAAGCATAATTATAGTATGATTAAGTTTTTTTAACTGAAAATTAATTTGATAGAATGTATTGTTAGTCGCCACAAGTCTGCTGCCCAAGTTTCAGCTCGACTGGACGACGGGAAGTGGTCGAAAAATCGATGCAAAGTTTTACAAGCAAGCAAGCAGACAGACAGTAGGCTACGAGTTAATAGGAAGGGAGTAAAAATGAAAATGAATAATCTTGTTAGCTGAGTGTACATTTATGAATGAATAATAAAGTTCTCACTTTGTCGCTGTGTAAATATGTTAAGTTTTTGGATATGAAAACTGTTACTTCGTCAACACGAACACTGCATTTTCCTTTTTTTTATTATTATTTTCTTTTATTTACTAATGTTCCTTTCAATGTTTTTATCTTATACATTACAGACGCTACTTCTATAAAGAAGATTATTGCGTCCTATGCTCATCCGTGGTGCGAGTCTAATTTTGATGTTTTTTTTAAAGCATATAACCAAGAATAATTAAGCTAAGGGAGACAAATGAAAACAATGTATTAATGTTTGTATTTCCATTTTAATCAGGCTCTAATGTGGCCTTCAACAAATTTCACACGCTAGACAAATTATTTAATGAAATGTATCAAAATGCTAACAAACGAAAAACAAGTCCATTCCATTATTTAATTTAAGATTAACCTATTTTTTAATTCACCTATATGCATATATAACCCTGTATAATTGTTGCCCCCCCCCCCCTTTTTTTTTATCTCTGTCTTTGTTTAGCTGTGTCTTCCAACAATGTTTTGTACTAGTTTATATAGTGATTTATCATTATATTATTGTACCTATGTACTATGTGGTGTGGGGGGGGGGGGAGGGCACGGTGGCCGAGCGGCAGCATTGTGCTGGCCCCACAATCACTAAGTATGCCGGGGCCACAGAAACTGGCTAACGCTGCTTCACTGGCCCGACCGATCAATTTGGTCCGACGGGGTACTTGACTTTGTTCCACCCTCAAACCATTGGACCCTCTCTGCCCAAAGTTACACTATGCGTCTCTGCCCAAAGTTACCTACACACACACACACTTCGAAATCTTGGCCACGTCGCTGATTAACACCACATTCATCTGATCTATAGCTGCTTATTACTAATCGTTTCGTTGATCTGTCCTACATTCTTGTCACAGAAATGGAAATGTCTTTAGCCCTTTTTTCATGCCAGTAAATATTGATTACGCCTTCTATTTCCCTTCAGCCAACATTTGGCTTACACCACAGAGTAAATATAAAACAGAATGCACAATCGTTTATTGTTTTCTTCTGTTTCCGGCAGAAATGCTGAGGCCATACTGTTTTGACTACATTCATTTCACTCTCTTACTTACAATGTCTCATTAAATGTTAAAGTCCAATCATCCAAGACGAATATTTCAGACCAAAAAAAAAAAAACAAGAACAAAGTTTCGTATAGACCGCAACAATGATGTAAAATCGATCTTTTATCGTACAAATAGGCCTAAACTTTTACGCTATGGCCTACACAAAAGCTGGAATCGTAACAATAGTCCTGCGGGAATAATGGTAGACGAAATGCCTTAGGCTATTCATTAAAAAAAAACAACAGCCGGTTTAATAATAATAATAATAATAATAATAATAATAATAATATTTGTATAGCGCTGCCAACAAACATAATGTAAGCTCAGAGCGCATTTAACATACAACTAAGAATACGAATATTACCCTAGGCCAGGTGACAGAGCTAAATTGATGATTAAAAAAGACAAAACACAAATAAATGTAGTATAACCGACCCAACCCATAAATAAGACAGTAAGTTTCTAAAGCATGTTAAATGTTATCTAAGGTCAATATTGAAATAATGAGAACAAAGAATTCGTCATATTGATTCCAGAACGAAGATCGTGATCGAACCGTTCATCCAATATGGCGTCCAGGACAAGGAAAAGACATCATTTGTTTGATTGGCCTTTCTTTTACAAACAATAATTCACGTCGTTGAGAATGTAACACCAGCCGCGCTCTGAGTGCAAAACCGGACACGCTATACACAAGTGGTCCTGCGGTTAGTTTACCGGACTGTCAACATAAAGGTCCGGACTCTAGCCCTGCCGCAGTCCATTCCCTGCCGTTTAGTAGGAGTTTTCGGGCCTAGGACCTAATCATCTTCTATCTAGAAGGAACGTTTGTAAAAATGTATATGTCAACAGTGATAACCAAAACTGCGCCTGTCTGAATATTGCTAAGGCTTTTATTTATTTATTTTTATTTTATTCAATGTATTAAAGTGCTACATCCGGGGCTTTCATTTTAGGGTAAGGTGCACAGTTGTCAGAAAAAAACACAGGAATCTCCAGGGCAGGCCCGGATTTAGAGACCCCAGGGCCCCTAGGCACTTGACATTTGGGGGACCCCCACTATCTCGAAGCTATTTTGAAAATTTAGCAAATTAAATGCACTAGTACAGAACAAATAATTTTTTATAGACTTAAATGACTTTAATAAACATCAGAATAATACAATCTATGTTACTATAGTTACGTAATTCTATAAAATTTATAGAATCATACGACGAACTGTCTTCTGTGCAAAAGAACGAATGACGTCATCATATTAATTGACTGCATTTTATTTAACCCTATGTACATTACAGAGAGTGAATTGAGCCTGTTCTCTCCTATGTTAGATCTTAAGTAATTCTTTACTCTCTTTAGTGCTGAAAACGACCGTTCCGCTGAGCAGTTTGACGCTGGTGTACACAACAGCATTTGGAGCGCAGTTCCTACGTTTGCATAAATGTCCAAAAAGCCTTTTTCCGATAAGTATTTGTATAGCTTCAGTGACGATAACTCCAAAAGTTCATCATACGACGACAAATGAGCTTGCAGCTGCAGACACTCGTTCTCCAAAGTCCTATCCAAATCTCCCGGATAAAAAGTTATAAGGTTTCTGGCTCCTTCACGAATGTCTTTAGATTCCAAACGATGTAGTTTCGTAAGAAAGTCAAACTTTTTACTTAACTCCTCATAAGCAGTTCCGCGTCTCCGTAGTTCTGTAATTAGTTTGTCTATAACGACGTTAAAAATGGTAACTCTGAATGTGTCCCTGACAGAGATTTCGGTCTCGTTTCCTTTTCCTTCGTCAAACTGGACTCTACGCTTACGTTTCCTCTGCATGTCATATGCATAGCTACTTTCACAGGATTTTTCAATCACTTTCGACTCATAATGACCAAAGACTGATACAGTTCAACGATCGTACCCAGGTCGATGTTAACAGATTGGAGAGATTTGCTTACTTTTTTGAACCTTTCCAAGATGTCATTCCAGAGAAGGGACAAAAAAAAGCAAGTGTTCCATCGAGTCTAATGAATTCAGAAAACCTGAAGCCTCAGAGCTCGTAGATGGTTTTTCATTTGCATCATTGGCAATTATCTGAAGAGCTGCCATGATCTCATCCCAGGAGCAACATAAACTTCCGCAGTCGTCAGCTCAAGCATACCATCTTGTCCGAGAAAGACTCTTCACGACTGTTGAATTTGACTTCAGTTTCGACAGCAACATTTCCCATCTGTGTGTTGATGCCGAGAAATAACTATACAATAACTGCATAATACCGAAGAAAGATACAGCAGCTTGACAAGACTCGGCCGCACAGGATCCAAAAAGATTCAGTGAGTGAGCCGAACAGAGAAAAATATATATCAGAGGGTTCACTTGTTTTATTCTCGCTTGAAGACCAACATATACGCCTGACATATTGCTAGTATTGTCGTAAGACTGCCCACGGCAATCGGCGATATGCAAGTAGTTCCCACTGTCTTTTTTATCCAAATCTCTCATGGGAACTGGAACCTCTAAACGGCAATCCGCGTACAGAAAGTGACCGAAAAAAAGACACAATGCGCCTCAAAACCCCATGCCAGTATTTTATTTTTTCTTCCGTTTGAAGAACAAGACTCTCGTAGACTCTACGGACAGCATTCTTCCTAATAATAGTGTCGCAAGTGCTGACCTGTGTTCGTCCGAATACTCATGTTCCTGCATTCTTTGAACTGCGTTTTTCCAGTCGTTGTACCCTTCATTAGCTAGCGACCCCAATTTCCCAAACATCTTAAAAGGGGCGCAAAACACTGCACCCTTGCTCTTCGAAAATATAAGCCAAGGTCGAGGGCGTGTTTCACCATTGCTTAATGTTTGGCTGTAAGTTATATTATCTGCGCCCTGTTTAAAAAAAAATGTAGTAAAATTTTTATTATCATATTATTTTCGATAAAACTTTTTGATAAGGCAAGCCAGGCTTTTGAGCTTTTGTAAAGATTCCGTCACCGGGGTCCCTAGGCTGGCTGGGCCCCTAGGCCCGGGCCTTGTAGGCCTAGGCAGAAATCCGGGGCCGAACTAAAACGAACAGATAGAAAAAGCTAAGCAGACATGCAACGCTGCTAGACCCCACGGCCACGTCATTTGTCTGCAATACCTGCAATAGAACTTTCAGGCCCCCATCAATGACTGATAGGTCACCATAGAGGCCACCATGCTACTGGGAGACGTGGCCATCCTCGGAAATGAGGGCCGGACAACAAGGTACCTAAAGATAATCTTACTTTCAAAAGTTGATAAGAAACGGATAAAGTTTGAGAACCAATTAAATTATAAGAACGTTTACCTAATTAAGAGCTTGCAGTGTTTCGCTAAAAACGGAGCTGACTAGTTTATTTTCTTATTTGGGCTGACAATACATTTTGATTTTCTTTATTTAGATTTATGTAAATGGCAGGTAGTAAAATTAAAGTATCCCGTCGGACCAGATTGATCCATATGGCAGGTAGGCTTATGGTAATTGGTTTAAAAAAACAATGCATATAAGTACTCTTTCTTCCCGAGTGGCATCCGGGCGTGGAATAGGTTGCCTGAACAAACCAGGAAAAACAGTAAATTAACATCATTTAAAGCATTAATAAAAATGCAGGACTAGACTCGGACCAAGGATGAGCGTAGGGCGCGATAATCTTCTTTTATAGAAAGAGCGCCTGTAAAATATATAAAATAATATATTTTCAATATCACACGGAAAAGTTTTCAATAATTTGTCTACCAAAGTTGGACAAGCCACCATATACTGATCCTTAAACATTAAATAAACAAACACTTGAGGATTTTTTCCCACCACCCTGAACCTGCCTTTAAAAATGTACTGTGCTGTATTAAGTATAGAACACTCCCAAGTGAAGCTAGAAACTGTATAAGAGACTCTATTTCAACAACGTCCTGTTTACTCAGTATAAATTTCACCCTACTTCAACAACAGATTTTAGATTGCCAGCTGTTGAGAAATATGAACTTATTTGAAATACATTAACATGGATGACGGTCTTTTTTTTTATATAAAGCACTTTGTCAATTGATAATGCGGAGCTATTGGTCAATTGTGGCTGGCCTTAGAGTTGCTGCGACCTGTGCAATCGCGACCTGGTCACCACTGAGTAGCCGATACACTCAAGCTAGTACTTTGGGACAGAACACTGGGCCAGTACTTTGGACCAGCACTTTGGGCCAGCACTTTGGACCAGCACTTTGGGACAGCAACTTGGGCCATCACTTTGGACCAGTACTTTGGGCGAGCATTTTGGGCTAGCACGTTGGACCAGCACACTTTGGGCCAGTACTTTGGACCTGCACACTTTGGGCCAGTACTTTGGATCAGTAACTTGGGCAAAACTGTGTGGCCTTACTATATAAGCATAAAGTTACCACAATTAAACAAATTTCTATTATATCATTTCAAATTTCCCTATGATCAAAATCTTGGTCCAATAATCTAGCATTACCCAACTCTTTTTTAACATGTAAATATCAAGAAGATAGAAAGACCCTCCTATGTCTGTAAAATAATATGAAGGTTTAGACTCTAGATTGTATTGCAAAGATACCAAGGTTTCTCAACACGTGTCACGTGTGCCCTGTCGAACAGTCCGCTAACAATTTTCTAGGGTGTGTTCACAAAGACTGATGTTTGCCTTAGCCTTAGTGTCAACGTTATATATATTTTTTAATATTTTAAATGCAAGTAAATGCATTTGTACTTCTAAAGTCACGATCTTATCACCAGACAGACTTTCAAAAGACTAAGTCAATATATAGACCTAAATAAAACGCATGTTAAACATATTTATTTAACCATTAATTCAACGTATCATGTTCAATTGCTCAAATGCTTTTGAGTAACTGGTGGAAATATAAAAAAAAATTTTTTTGGGTTTTCGTTTCATTAATTTAGCTGGTGTGTAAGCCTTAAAAAAAGTTAAGAAAATTCCTTTTTCAATTTAAAGTTCAATTAGATTATAAAACAGACGAAAAAAAACAGAACGTTTTAAAGTTGTTTTTGCTATGATGTACAACAACCAACATTTACTCAATTGATTTTAAAAGCGACTGCTTTTACTTTTTGTAAGACTGTGTTAATGGCAATAAATCTTCCATTTTTTTTTAATAGAGATCATTACAAAACGTTTTGTCATCACATTCACTACTAAAAAAAAAAAGTCGCCTGTTTCCCCGCCTGGTGCATGCAAAAGCTCCTCCCAGACAAACCCTATTGATACTGTTACTTATCCATGACGAGATTTCACTCCCAATGTGATTGTTTGGTCTATTAGAAGAACCAAGTGTCCTGGCTACACAATCCCCTAGTATGCCGTGGCCACAGAAACGGATGAACGCTGCTTCACCGGCCCCCAAGGATCAATTCGGTCCGACGGGATATTTTAATTCTTAATTATAATTTTTAAAAAAAAACAAAGAAAAAAAATAAAAAAAAGAAATTTTTCACCCATGAAGTATTTGAACACTAAAAGGAACATTTTAAGAACATAAGAACAGATCTAAAAAGCTATTTCACATAAGTTAGGCCTATAATAGAATATGCAGCTTCTGTATTGGACCCATCAAAAAAAGAAAACATTTAAAAATTAAAACAAATACAAAAAAGTGCTGCAAGGTTCATTATTAGCGAATATTCTCAACTGACAAGAGTAACACCAATAGTTAAAACACTAGCGGATAAAAGGGCAGGGAGTAAAGTAGTAATAAGGCTTTAAATTTTGATTTAGAAATACAACACATTACAATGCTCAGATGAACATAAAGACAAAAACAATTTTATTATGCCTTATGCGAGAACAAATGCATATAAGTGCTCTTTCTTTCCGAGTGACATCCGGGAATAGATTGAGTTGCCTGAACAAATCAGGAAAGTCAATAACTTATCATCATTTAAAATCTCTGATCAAATACAAGACAAGACCGCGGATAAACCTAGTATGCAACAATATTCTTTGAAGAAGAAGTCTGTGGCTTTTAAATATGCAATGTGCAAGTTATTTTGCTTTTGGTAAACAGGATATCTTGTATAGCGCGTCTATCCTTGCTATTGACATTTTAGCATTACTCAATGCTCTCTAGTTTCATGTTCCAGTCACGTGAAGTTTTGGGTGTGGTACGAAAACTCCCTTTGACAAAAGAAGTTCTTTTATCACCACTTAAATAACTCCATTCTTCACTTTCCATCAGTGCCCGAGGCAAAACATTTCTTTATCAGGACACCACCAATTCTAAAAAAAAGAACACTTCTTCTTCTTCTTCGTTCTCAAATGTTATGATAGGGAGGATTCAGACAACAAGTCCGATAGTTGTAATGAACTGCGCCGTGGCGGTCAGTTGCTCTAGTCCACCGAACAGTTTGTCATTGAAGGTAGCCCCCAGGGGCCAAAAGGCTGACCGGGTAGAAAGATACAGAGGGCAGGTCTGAAGGACATGCTCCGCATTTTCGGGAGCTGTTTCGCAGGGGCACATTTCGCTTGCTCCGATTCGTAGTTTGCGGAACATGTGTTGCTTTAGCCTGTTGTGACCAGTCCTTAGTCTGAAGATGATGTGTTGAAATTGGCGGTAGAGTTTGTAGTAAGCATCAATCTTTGGGTTGTTTTGTTGCATCTCAGACCATCTTTCGGATTCATTCCTTTTGAGTATTGCCTTTATTTCTTCGGGGTGTAGAGATGGGTCTGTCTGGTTTTGTCTGCCTCCGGCTTTAGCTAAGGTGTCGGCAGTGTCATTTCCTTCATTTTGTATATGCCCAGGGATCCATTGGAGAACCAGTTCTTTAGTTATTTTGCTCAGTTTTAAAAGTTCTGTACTGAGTGACTGGTTGATCGGGGCATTTGGTTTTTTTAGAGACTGGAGTACTGTTTAGGCGTCAGTGAAGATGACAATCCGGCTGTTGGGGGATTGAGTGGCTTGTTAGTATATTTGCAGCAAGCTCAATTGCTTTTCTTTCTGCTCTAGTGCTATCTGAGAGGCTACCTGTGACAGTGGCTTTTTCTAGGAGTTCTCCATTTGGCCACTCTATGAAAATGCCGGCTCCTCCATTTTTCAAATCTTTTCCAGTTGACCCGTCAGTATAGACTCTGGTCCATGCATTTTGGGGGTATTGTTCTCTAATGATGTTATACTGCTTCTTTTAGTATTTCGGGTGTGTAGTCAGATTTTTTCCCTATGTTGCTTAGTTCGTCTCTGATTTTTAGAGTAGGGCTTGGGTCCCAGGGGGGGAAGTGGCTGTGGGGTTGGGTAGGTTCAATTGCAATGTTTTCTATTTTATATTTACTTTTTAGATGTTTGGCTTCTTGTATAAAATTGGATCTTTGAAGTCTTTTTGTTGAGGAGGTTTTGAGTAGCTTGGGTTTTAGAGGGTCCAGGACACCACCAATTCTAAAAAAAGAACACTTCAAATGGTTCCCACTTTGTGTCCATCCAATCTGGGAATCTGTGATTAGGGACTATGATGAGGAGAAATGCCACCCATTGAATACACACGCTTTGGGAATAACGTCGTCAGGTGAGTGATCTGCAGCTCCTTCCATACATTTCTACTTATGCGCCTAACTCTCTATATAAACAAAGTGAAAAAAACTAACCCATAAAAACTAAGTTTTTATAATACTCCCTTTCTTTGTAAACTAAGTTTATATTTAATTTATATTTGATAGATTAAAATAATATAGATCTAATGGGCCGTATTGCTGATGAGAGTTAACACCCTTGCCCCTTTTACAAGTCAATCTTTTATGACTGACTTGTAATTTACAAGTCAGTCATAAAAGATTGACTTGTAAAAGGGGCAAGGCTGTTAACTCTCAGCAGCAATACGGCCCATTTATATCCTACCTTATGAATTTGCACACTAAATTTTGCGCATCCTTTTTTTAAAAAAGCTTTTGCCCACAGAAAAACATGAAAAGATAACTCGCTTTGTTTCGGCTACATTCGTTTTCATTCTATTTATTTCGTAAAAACTAACATATCCGAAAAGTTTATTTACTTTCGTCTCTTCCGTTAGAGGCAACCATGATTGACGTGAAATATATTCTTCGATTCGCAAATTGGTCGAAAGAATTCGTGACTATTCCAAAGGCTATGATGCTGAAAATTAGAAAAATCGATGCAAAGTTTTGCTAACAACCAAGCAAGCAGACAGACAGTCAGACAGACAGACAGTACAAGTTAACAAGAAAACCGTAAAAACGAAGTTTTTATTATACTCCCTTTATTTGCAAACTAAGTTTACCATCATGTAATTAAATAATTGATTGACTACTGCAAATGAAACGTACAGAAAAAATATCTGTGTCGCAAATCTCAAAAATATCTCCTTACTCCGTATGAATTGTTCTAAAAATAATCGTAGCGCATAATTATTTTTTTTTTCTAGCTTTGCGCCGAAAAACTATAAAAAGTTGCACAGGCATTTTTAACGCGAAATTAAAATATTTCTTATACTTTCCTTTTAAGAAATGAATATTGTCATAAGTGTAGTATTATTAAATCGTTTTAACTGAAAATTTGATAGGATGTATTGTTAGGCGCCACAAATCTGCTGTCCGAAGTTCAGCTCGATCGGACCACGGGAAGTGGTCGAAAAATCGAAGCCAATTTTTGCACCCACGACGATTGCAGACAGACAGACAGAAAATGCAACTTAAAATAAAGGAAGTAAAAATAAGTGACAGTTTTCTAGGGAACAAAATAAACCAAACATGGCGTAATTCTCGGAAGAGTATCTGGAATCGACAATTATTGATTCGCATAGACTAAGGCCAAGCAACATCCTTTTTTGGGCCACATAAGGAATTAGACAAAAGTTGTTAATTTTTTTAGATTAGTAATACAACGCATTAAACAAACAACAACAATAACTTCGGCTAGAAGTTATATGGGGGCCACAATAAATAAATTTAAGGAAACAAAAAAGCGTTTCACCCTGATAAACCAATGGACAAGTCTTAATGAGGCGTGAACTTTTGAACCCGAATGTTCGTGAACTTCCTGTTCTATTTTTAAACTAATAACAAAAAAAGCATGCTTTTGCTGGTGTTTGACAATTGATTTCAACCTTGACAGGCGATCATTAATACTCAAGTGTTAGTCGCGTGACGTTAAATTTTTATTTGTTTACAAAATAAATGAGCGAAGAGTTGCGTTTTCTTGGTTATTGAAAAACAAAATGCGTAAATTCATAAAAACGAATAACAAAAATTCTTTTGCATTAAGCAATAAGTTTGATATTTTAAAAAGGTGATTATTCCCTTCTGACTTATACAATACATTGTTTTGCTTTGTAAACATCTATTGGAAATGAAATAAATTTTAATCCACAACAAATTTGAGTACAACCAGTAAAGTAGCTCACAGACGTTGTTTCGAATAAAATGATCGAATAAGAACGGAAATGTTTTTGCACGTGACCTTTTATGCATGGGATACACGTTAAGACTTGTCAATAACCAACTCAAATACTAAAGACAATAATGAAGTAAGGCAACTTTTAGTGTATTACTTTGTGTGTGTGTCGCACTAGTGGATCCAGGAGTCTGCACATTGGGGTGGGTTGGGGAGATGCGACTTTCAGAAATTCAGGCCATAGCTGTCAAGACTTTGTGAAGTTATTTATGACTGATAGGAATTTATTGAAATCAGACGAAAAATGTAATTTTTGAATCAAGACCTCTTTTCATTCTATGCTTTACTTATTTATATTTTCGCCTACAATTTTTTGAATTTGGTGAGGTGTACAAGGTGCTGGGACTTGGGTGGGGGAATAAACACGACATTTGGCTGATTTTATAGGGACAGTTTTTTTAAAAACGTTTTATTGGTACATGAAATATCTTAGGTTGAAATCAGTTTTATGCTCAGAACGAGGTTGGTCTTCCAGTCGGAGCGAATCGTATTACACATATTATTTTTGTTTTAAAAGGCCGCTAATTTAATTTTAAGATTTAAAAGGGAAAAAACCTCTGAAGGAAAGAAACAGTTGTGCAGGTTCATATAAAAATTGTAGATAGCCTGAACGCAGGTCTTGGAAATACATATTATTATACCGTCGTCTTATTGATTCATTATTAGTATTACTCCGATGCAGATGGCTGCATTCGACTATTACTATAAGTGTAGTTTATACTAGGTAGGCTCCTACTTTGATATAGAAATCGCATTTTAACTTATTTAGTAGGTCTAACTCTATTATGTTGAGCAGGTCAACAACTTTCAAATGATACCTTTCTTATAAGTTTCTTATAAGTTTACAGACGTTCCTTCTAGATAGAAGATTATTACGTCCACTAGGCCCAAAACTCCTGCAGGGCGACAGGGATCCGTCGGTGGAAGGTCCCGGAAGTGTCAATTGGTTTTTGGTTGACAGTCCGGTGAACTAACCGCTGGACCAGCCGGCTTCACCTGACCTGGACCTCACTTTCTCCAGAGTGAGAATACGAACCGAGATTACCTCTCTTAGGGCTTAAGGGTTTCCAAATTATAACAACTTTGTGGAGTTATCTCAACAAGAAGAAATTTTAAGAGCCCATGTAGGGCTGCGGAGTCGGTAGATAAATGTTCCGACTCCGACTCCGACTCCGACTCCTCATTTCTTTTTACTTCCGACTCCGACTCCCCGACTCCGACTCCTCTGTATTAATATGCGAATGTAATTTGTACATTCCTTGAAGGAAAGAAAGGTAACATACATCTACATGTCATTACCAATAGACTACTGTCTGGGATTTACTGTATTTAATTTTAAATATTTATGGGCCCCCCCTAAACTCTTGAGGGCCCTGGTACGGCGTACCGGCTGTACCCCCATCTCGTGGGGCCTGATCAGTAGAGGTCACGATCGGCGACTCTAAGGCAGTGGCGTAGATAGGGGAGGGGGAGTCCAAATTCGAAAGTCCCCACGAGCCCCTACTTGAGAGGGGGCCCCCAAAAGGAGTGTCCGAATTGTTTTTTTCTCATGTCATAATGTCGTATGTCAAAATGCAGGGGCCCCTTAAGAGGCCGAGCCCCCGGGGCCCCCAAATCCCTAGCAACGGCACTGCTCTAAGGGGCAAACGGTTAATCCCTTACCAGTGAGAGGCTAGGTTACACATGGGCGCTGCGTTTCCTGTAACAGCAGAACTACGGTTGTTAAAACCGGTTATCGTTTCTATAAAACCGGTTACCCCCCCCCCCACCTACCCCCGCGCAATGTCACAAGTCACAAGCCGGAAAAGCCAAATGTGCCTAATTTTGTAGGTATATTTTAAAAATACTTCAAACTTAAATTGTGTTTGCAGGGCATTCAATGGGTTGATTTGTGTGAATACAATATGATTTTGTACACTTTACCATACAATTCTTTAGAACTAAAAAAAATCTGGGCTAATTGATTAAAACCGATAATAGTTTTCAATTTGTCAATAGTGATAATCAAATTACCGATTATTGTTAACCATAATATTAAGAAGCATATGAAGGGGCATAGGGCCTATATTTATGGTAACTTGTAAAATAATGTGTTGAAAGAGAATCAATAGAATATGTATTTAATAGTGCCGTTAATAATAAAGCACAGAGACGCTGTGTTTTGAAAATGAAAACCGATTTTCGGTTTCAAAACCGGAATCCGGTATTCCGGTTTTCGTTTAACATCCCTAAGCAGAACACAACACTATGAAAAGAATAGCCTAAATATTGCCGCTCCTAATTGTGAGTTGTGTGCGTATAAGTCGTAAAGGCGGCATTTTTTTTGTAGGCCTATTGAACGCAAATTACATAAGGAAAGAATCGTAAATGTGTAAAAGCCACTCTAGGCCTCTAATAAAGGTATGCTTGTACACTAGTAGCTTAAGATGCGGTTTTTTTTGGACCTATTGCCTAGGCCTATAGCCTACTAAGGCAGTGTTTAGTATTCCGAGAAAACCGCGCGTGCCATGTCCTAGCATTTGAAATCATTACAAACAATGTTAATGGTAATTAGTAATTTGGGCACTTGTATAGCGTCATCAATACCAGCGCCAATTTGACGTTCAGTCTAATGACGCATTTCAAATTAGTTCAAAAGCCTTTTTTTGTGTGTCGACCCGCTATAGTATTACAATAGGGGTAGGATCTTGAGTAGGGATGGGGACTTAGAGGAAGAAACAGATATTTTACTTTCTCATCACTAATGTATGTATGCCTATTGGTCGGTTGTTTAAAATAAATGAAGCCCTGCCTTTTTCCAATCTAAATTTAGATTCCAGGTACCCGAAATTCCTCCGACTCCTCGACTCCGACTCCACAGCCCTGAGCCCATGTGCCCATTATAACGATTAAGGATCATTTGACTTCTCCACGGGAATATTACAGAATCTAGAATGATATCTGAATTTTTATAATTAACAAGCTAAATAGCTTGGCTATGCCCGGTGGAAAATAAAACAGGCCCGTAAAAGCTACAGATAAAAAATTTATAAACCTAAATAAACAGAAAGTTATTAATCTAATAATTATTTATATATATATTTTTTTACTGAAGACTTTTAAGAAAGTAATTTAAAATAAATATTGTAATCGGGTAAAAAGTAGGCAAGTCTTTTTTATTTAACAAAGATCTAAATTGCCCGGTGTTGCTCGTAGATTTAGAACCTTTTTTTTGTAAGTTGTAACAATAGAAATATTTAAAACAATTAGCCTTTTTTTTGTTTGTTTTTTTTAACGATATTTTAACCACTTCATTAATGCTAAGAAATTGCGTCGGCCTATATTTACTATACATAGGCAACATATTGTATAATATTTTCTTTAAATAGGGAAAAAGATTAATCAATCAACATTTTTACTATAACGAGTAGCATGGGTGGATTGAAATGGTCATTAATTTGCCGCAATCCGTGGTCCGTATGGTGCAATACTGTTAATAGTGCAGCGACGCTCAAACATGTCATTGCGGTAACAGATATAACTACACGTAGCCTGCCTTAGCTAACAATGCCTAAACTACTAAATATGATTCTACATAATAGTGATAGTGTTGTAGCCCGTATGTTCTGTTGTCTGGTTAGGGGTCTGGTTTACTATGGAATATCAATACACCTATAATGAATCGGTCATCACATACGCCGGTAAATTATATAATATGTTCTAGAATTAAAGCTAAGACTTATCAACTAAGTAAACGGCCGGATTTTATAAGCTTAATTGATAATGGTTAACGGATGTATCACAAACCATTTGTGGATTTTATAGACAGAGAGAGTGAGAGAGACACGAGTGAGAAAGAGCGGCTAGAAGTTAATTTTTATTACTTCCTTTATTTTAAGTTGCAATTTCTGTCTGTCTGTCTGCAATCATGCGTCGTGGGAGCAAAACTTTGCTTTGATTTTTCGACCACTTCCCGTGGTCCGATCGAGCTGAAATTTGGACAGCAGACTTGTGTCGACTAACAATACATCCTATCAAATTTTCAGTTAAAACGACTTAATAATACTACACTTATGACAATAGTCATTTCTTAAAAGGAAAGTATAAGTAAAATTTTGATTTCGCGTTAAAAATCCTGTGCAACTTCTTATACTTTTTCGGCGCAAAGCTAGAAAAAAAAATTATGCGCTAAAATTATTTTTAGAACAATTCATACAGAGTAAGGAGATATTTTTTGAGATTTGCGACACAGATATTTTTCTGTACGTTTCATTTGCAGTAGTCAATCAATTATTTAATTACATGATGGTAAACTTAGTTTGCAAATAAAGGGAGTATAATAAAAACTTCGTTTTTATGGTTTTCTTGTTTAAATGTGAATGTTTATTTTAACTCTAATACAGTTAGACCCACACTTCCCTCCCACCCCTCTAACGATGAGCGACACCTTAAACCAGTAAATAACATGTTCTGCAGTCCACTCTGTTAGCCACCAGAAACTTTTATGAGTTGTAGTGGGCAGAGGAGATCTTAGGAAAAACCATGCCTAGCACACGCAGTTGAATAGCTCGCTAAATTTCTAATGGCCTTTGTTTGGTTAAGAAGCATGTAACCAAGGTTTGGTCACTGGACAACCGAAAATACTACGCCCTTTCCCCCCTCATTTTTGCGCCCCATTAGCTTGGCACCGTTGGACATATGTACCCCATGGCCCCCTTTCGGTACGCCTCTGTGCTAAAGTACAACGATATTCACCAATTGAATGAAACAAACAATCGTAGTCTCTACAACTTTCTAGTGTGCATTTTTTGTAATTCTGAAAACTTCTAGGGGAAAATCCATCGTATCACTTTCTGCACAATAAAACTTACATAACACAAGTAGTTTGTATGTAGTATGGAGTTTGGGGTTGTTGGTTTCCATAGCGATAAAGACGCTACTTATTATCGATCAGTGTTCTAAATGTAATTTATTGTACATAATTCTGCATTAAACGTGCATCGAGTTGCTTTAGTGTATTATTTCATAGTGAACCAGACCCATAGCTGGACAACAGAAGATCTGGGATATAACACTAGGCTTACTAACAGTGTCATTATTCTGTAGTATTAAATTTAGTAATTTAGACATGTTTAGCTATGACAGGCTACGTGAAGTTACATATGTTACCATAATGGTGAAGTTATATCTGATCCAGGAAACATGTGCGTTGGCTCCCATGAGATCATTTTCGCATGAAATACTGACATGTACATAATACAGTTTGAGAGCCGTTCGAAAAATACATTTTTTAAATATATTTTAAAGCTAGAAGTTTATTATATTGACCTTTTTTATTTGTGACAGTTTGCCTCTATATCCCGGCCATGCCTCCAGCGATGACCCGTTGCAATGACTACATGAATACCGGGGGTCAGAGGTTAAAAACAAGCTCTTTATTGCAGCGTAGATTATATCACAATTTTTTGGTATTTCAAAATTATGGCAATTAATTTAGCACACAGAATAGCACCAAATATTTTTATTTTATATAGATCTATTGCAGACTCTACTTTTCCATAGAGAAGATGAATGCGTCCTACGCTAATCCTTGCTCTGAGTCTAGTCTTGCCTTTTGATTAGAGTTTAATTGAAGTTAAGTTACTAGAGTAACCCACGTAATAGTAACACATTAAGCATTAAGTATAGCACACCGTATAGGAAAAAATTAATTAGAACAAAGTATAGCATCAAATCATAGCAGAAAAGTGGGGAATATTACTATTATAATGGTAGATTTATTATCAAAAGCACCGGTAAAGAATAATGTTTAAAAAAGTACAGCTGGAGATGCGAAGTGTTCAGAAAACGGATACAAGCAGCTGTATGTAAGAGTTCAATTTTATATATGTCACAGCATCCACGACCGTGGCTACAATTAGGCCTACAGGTAAAACAGTAACCTAGGTTACCACAGCGTTGTGTTCCTGTCGCGCATGCGTTGTGGGGGTCGATTTGAAACAGCCACGCACTAAAAAACCCACACCTGGACTGGATACGTCTTAGAAGTGCTAAACAAGGAACTCGGCCGCACTTTAAGGGCGAGGACTTATATTCACATTACGTATTTTGTGAGGATTGTATTCATTTGAGGTAAGAACATATTATTTTAAAATGTTACTGTGAATGGTTCCGCTGGGTATATGTCAGTTTTAGTTTTCTATTTTTATGATTTAAAACAACAACAACAACAAAAAAAAAAAAAAAAAAAAAAAAAAAAAAAAAAAAAAAAAAAAAAAATGTCTGTGTTACAAAAATATAACTTAAGATTATTAAGAGACTAAATGTTTGCGTCAAATGTGTAAAAAATATTCTGACCGTCAAAACAACCATCGTTTGTAAGCTTATATATTAATTTTATTTTAGAACTACTATGTTACAGTGTTTCGAAAAGCCGAGACTGTTGAGTAAACAAGGTGTTGTTTCTTTCTGTCAATATTTTATCAATAACTCTCGAAGTTAACCAAACCCACGCGTAAAGGAAGTAGGCGAATGAAAATTAATTTTATTATCTTCGCTTTCTACGAATAGAGCATTTGCAATCACGTGACACATTATTTGTTTACTTTGTCTAGTGGTGACAAATGGCAGCCGTATTACTATAGGCTTAAGAATTATTTTTTTTTAATGTCATCATTTCAACAATAATATATAAGAAAAATATGTAAAAACCCTGTCATGAGATGAAAATTAATATTCAAAGCTAAAATGTAAAGCAATAAATATCAAAGGATTAGTGCCGTAAGTGCAGTATATTTAATTGAAGATGTCGATTGTCAAAAGTTAGCCTATCTTAACTTACTATCTAAAAGTAAAGCATAAGGCAGGCTGTGCAACTTTTCACAAGAGTTATTGAAAGACTATAAAAGCCCCAAATCTTGTTTACTTCGTGGACGGGCTATTAAGGCCTAGAATCACACTTGAATATCAAGATTTTTTTCACAAAAGAAAAGAGTCACTAACATAATAAGATATAATTTCTAACTGGTAAGAACTTGTAATAAATATAAACAATAAGAATGCAAAGGTTTGAATATAAATACCTAATTCCTTTAAATAACAAATCTGATTATTATTATTTCAAGGTAAAGCTCAGATAGGCATTAGAACAGAAACACTTTTCTTATCATTTATGCGAGAACAAATGCATGTGAGTGCTCTTTCTTCCCGATTGGCATTCGGGCATGGAATGGGGTGCCTGAACAAACCAGGAAAACCAGTAACTTAACATCATTTAAAACATTAATAAAAATGCAAGACTAGACTCGGGCCACGGATGAGCGTAGGACGCAATAATTTTCTTTATAGAAGGAGCGTCTGTAAGATAAGAATAAGATTGAAATGAATATAATATTTCCTGATACGGGATAATTAATGGTTGTAACATTAGCGACCGTAAAATGTAAAAAAAAAAAAAGAAACTGAAGGCTGATAATGTGGGGAGTGGGGGGTTGGGAGGTATGAGGCTGATACCTTGATAGATTGTGTTGCCCAGGGCTTCACGTCTATGATCCGCGTGAAGTGGGTGACTATTCGATTTCTATTTTACTAGCGGATGAAGGAAAGAAGGAATCGCGTATAAAGAACGAGAAACTAAGCTTGTTAAAATCGATTATAAATCGCAGTAAGTTTTTTTGTATTCTGGCTAGTTGGCATTCACTTTTCTATAGCCAGCAAGTTCACAGATATACTTTAAAACGGTAAGTCCCGGAATATAATAATAGAAAATAACGTCTTTAAATGTCAAACCGATAAACCGCTCAATTTGATGTGACAGAAATGTGTTGTGAAACACTAGAGGTTTTAGGGAAATAATGTTGCTTGTTGGCCGAGCGGCAGTGCTTTGGACTGGCGATCCGAAGGATCTGGGTTCGAATCCTAGTGCAGGCTTTTTTTTTCCGGGACTTGAAAGTGCCCATGAGTTTACAAATCTCTGTCGGGCTCTCTTGTCTTCAGCGAGCTCAGCATATAGCAGGTCTTTTGGGGTTCGCCCATCCTCCATCCTGGAAACATGGCCAAGCCACCTAAGATGTCGTTGGCGAAGGAGAGTGATCATGCTAGGCATGTTAGCCCGTTGCAAGACCTCGTTGTTTGTTATGCGGTCCTTCCAAGATATCCCAAGTATGCGTCTGAGACAGCTCATGTGGAAAGAAGAGTCTCTTTTCTTGCGATGCGTACAGGGTCCAAGTTTCGCTGGCGTACAGGAGAGTGCTGATCACACATGCACGATAGACAGCTATTTTTGTATTAATAGTCAGCCTCTTGTTGGCCCATACTCTTTGCGTTAGCCTGGATAAAGTCGCGGATGCCTTGCCAATTATCTTGCTGATTTCTGTATCCAGTGATAGATCGGTGGTGATGGTGGAGCCAAGGTATGTGAACTGATCAACAACTGATCCAAAAACTAGAACAACAACTACTAACAATATGATAGAAAATCCAATACATTGATGGAAAGATATCTAGTGCAGGGGTCGCCAACCTTTTGATAATGGTGTACCAAAAGTAGGCTTTCTTATTCATTCTGCGTGCCAGCAGCTCTGAAAGTTAACCCACTCTGTTCTTGGTGAAGAGACTCTAGTTGTCTTTTTTTAGAAGTATTGCGCGTGCCATTGAAAATGTCTCGGCGTGCCAAATGTGGTACGCGTGCCGTAGGTTGGCGACCCCTGCTCTAGTGGAAAGTAGTACTAGCAAGTTCTGGCATTGTGAGACTAAAGCTTGTTTCCCTGACAAAAGATATGTTCAAAAGACGAATTGCAGAGATGTATGATTCCCGGATGTTAAGGATTGGCCATTTTATTTACTAGGATGGCAAAAAAGTGTTTTGTCGAGAGTCGAGACACTGTGAGAATCTGAGACAAAAGAGTTACAAGAAATAGACAGAAATTAAAGACCTTTCTCTTTAACTAGCGGCCATGTGTATTAAGTACCCATACATCTGCCACTGAAATGTATACCAAGAGCGCATTGATCATGCAATAGGATATAAACATGGAGAAGAGCGCTGTTTGAATCGCCATCATCAGGAAATGCCCGCAAGTACGCTCTCCTCCGTCTTAGAGCCTAAAGCCACAGTTACACCTATTCATCGGTCATCTTGAGCAGCCCCCCTCCCCTCAGTTGGGTCTATGTCAAACCAGCAGCCTTTACTTTTCTTTTTTTTTAAAGGTATAATCGTCCAACCTGGCTACCCCCAAGTTTTTCACGTAATTTTTTTCTCAAACCGAGGACTTAAACAACTGTTCTAAATTCTTTTTTTTTTTTTAAATAAATATTTTTAGGAAAATATGAAACTTTTCTTATTGTCCTCCTGAAGTACACAATACCCCCCTCCCCTCCACTTGCCAACATGATTATATCTCCACTCCTTCCCTGATCATATCTGTGCAAGGATCGAAGATTAGCCAGCGTGCGTGTGTGTGTGTGTGTGTGAGGGTAGGTGGTAGAATGTTTTAGTGTGTTGAAGACAATACAATAGAGGTTTGTGTGTAAACACTGTAAGGACAATAAGTAGTCTTGATTGCAAGAACAACAAAAAATTCTCGAATGAATAGAACTCAGATAAGCTTGATTTCCCCCCCCCCCCTTTTTTTTTCCCAGACTTACAAAAGAAGTAATTGTAAGGTGCCAGTGTGTGAGAAAGTCCATAGACTGACTGTTGTTGTTTTTCTTTTGAGTTTTTTTACAAATTGGAACAAAGACGCTAGGCAAATTATCACAACTGACAAGAGTAACCCCAATAGTTAAATCAATAATACTATAGAAACATTAGAGAACAGAAGGGCAAAGAGTAAAGTAGTAATAATACAAAAGGCAATAAATTCTCGTTCAGAAATACAACCCAATACCAATCTGTTACAATGCACAGATAAACATACGGGAAGTCACTCGGGAAGAAAGAGTAAACTTACCTAGATCTATATGCATTTGTTTTCGCCTAAGAGATGCATAAAAAAAAAGTGGTTTTGTCCTTATCTGATCTTTGCAACGGATTGTTATCGTGTTTTATTTCTAAGTTAGAATTTGAATGCTTCCGAAAATCAAAATGTACACCGTTTCCTATAAAAAAAAAAAATGTTCAATCAAATTCACTTTTACTTTATGGTCCTATACGTATCGTAATAAAGAATACAATTTCTGGAGATAATTTAGAAAAAAACTTCTTCATGTTGACGATTCATTTAATCATGCAAATTGTTTCCGTGAAGTCACATAGTTTAAAACCCTGCAACTCGTTACATATAACAGAAATTTGACTTCATTTCTCCATGTGCATGACGTCATTTCTGGACTGCCCTTTACCCCAGTGTCAATGCAGTATGTTCTTGTTTCTTTATTATTATTATTATTTTGCACAGGCTCGTGTAATAGCTGTTAACGTGAGTAATGAAGTCTATAATACTTGTTGCATTGGCGTAACCGGAATAAATGACACCTGGAGCAGGGTTTCCGATAGCCAGCTGTGTTATACTGAGTAATTAAGTTTTCGCTTCCTTTTCTTTTGATGCTCCCTATGCAGCACTATATGGTATCCTTCCATCCTCAAAGGACAATGGCGCAGTCTCCCTTTCCTCTGCCCCTTGCCTTTCTCCTGGCTCGCTTCTCTTCACTACTTTCTGTGAGGGTGGCTTCTGCGGCTTGAGTGCCCCCACGTACCTTTGACCTCCAGGAGGTGCTTTCCTCAGCAAGGCCCTCCAACGTTATGTGGTCAATGTGTGCCAGTAGCAAGTCTTTTTTGCAGACGTCCTTAAAACGTAGGCAAGGGCGACCTCTTTTTTCTTGTTCCAGATGCCAGCTCTCCATACAGCAGGGCTCTTGGGATACGTTCCGGACCCATCCTGTGGACATGGCCTATCCATCGCAGGCGCCTCTCACTCAGGATTGAGTTCATACTCAGCATATGGCTTCTCCTGAGCACCTCCACATTTGTGACTCTTTCCTGCCATTTGATGTGGAAATGCCTACGCAGGCATCGCCGGTGAAAGCTTTTGAGCTGCTTTATTTGCTTAGCAAATGTAGCCCATGTCTCGCCTAGAGGTGTGCTGAGTACGCAGGCCTGGTAGACAGAGATTATCGTCCTGTCAGTTAGTTGGGCATTATCCCACACTCTTTGGTTGAACCTGGCCATTAAGGATACTGCTTTGCCGAATCTGGTTTGTATTTCTTTATCCAGGGACAGTGAGCTTGAGATGTGAGCCTAGGTAAGTGTAGTCCTCGACAACATCCAAAGTGTTACCCTCAATGAAGATTGCTGGAAGGCAGTCTGTACTTTGCCTCATAATATTGGCCGTTTTTATGCTTATTATTGGACCAAATTCTATGCACGCCTCTGATAATTTACTGACCAGTTGTTGGAGCCCTTCCTCTGTATGTGAAGCAAGAGCTGCATTAGCGAATAGCAACTCTCTGATTAATACGGTTTCCACTTTGCTCTTTGCACGGAGCCGGGCTATGTTATAGAGATTTCCATCGGCCCTAGAATGGATGCTCACACCCGCGGAGCAGTTATCGAAAGCATGTCGTAGTAGTACTGAGAAAAAGATACCAAAGAGAGTTGGTGCCAGGACGCAGCCCTGTTTGACCCCGCTACACACTGGGGATGGTTCTGAGGTGGCGCCATCGAAGAGTACTGTGCTGTGCATGTTGTCATGGACAGCCTCTAAAATACCTAGTAGCCGGGGCGGACATGCAATCCATTTCAGTATCCTAAAATGTCCAGTGCGGCTAACTAAGTCAAATGCCTTAGTCAAGTCGATGTATGCAATGAAGAGGGCCTTCTACTGCTTCCGGCATTTTTCTTGCAGCTGGTGGAGTGAGAAAACCATATCCATGGTTGACCGGCCAGCCCAAAAGCGACATTGAGATTCTGGGTAGACGTTTAGTGAAGGAGTTTGCAGGCGTGCTAGTAGCACTCTTGCAAAGGCCTATACAGTAAGAGGCAGCAACTTCTGCCACGCCTCTCTGTCCTCGGTGAGCCAACGGATACATCGTGTCATGATTTTTTTTAAACATCCCCCTCCCCCCCCCATAGTTATTCAACCATCTTTATAGTAGTATACTGCCTCTCTTCCTCTTTGACCAAGATGTTCATCTCGGAACTATGCTAGGAAACGTCTGTTCATGCAAGGAAGAGATATGCCCCCCTCCTTCTATCAACGATGTAATACTCTTTCTTCCCGAGTGGCATTCGGGCATTGAATGGGTTGCCTGAACAAACCAGGAAAACCAGTAACTTAACATCATTTAAAATCTTAATAAAAATGCAAGACTAGACTCGGACCACGGATGAGCGTAGTATGCAATAATCCTCTTTATAGAAGGAGCGTCTGTAATGTATAAGATAAGATCTTCATTGGCCGCCCCACGAGTGATTATCAGTTCAAACCCAGTAGAGTTGTGTATAGACATTAGTAATGTATAGACATTGTAATTGTGATAAACTGTCCACCATGGACAGCGAGACCTAACAATAGTGTGATTACAGGGAACCCGAAGTCAGATAGTTTTCAATTGTGTCACCGATAGGACCGTCTCATTCTAATAAACAGATTCATCCATTTTCACTAAAATGGAAATAGTTGTGTAGTTTATTTTCTATGTCAGTGCATCCTGGATAAAGGAAGAAAGCCGTCTGCATCCATTAAATACAAATATCGTTCCACAAACACAGACAGACACCAAGGTACTTTCACTTGAGATAAGGCAAGTGCTTTTGTCTTTATATTTATCTGAGATAAGATGCAACATGCATGTCATATGTTTTTTTTAACTCTTGGTGTTTTTATTGTGTGTAGAAGGAGCGTCTGAGACAGATAAGAGAGATTGAAAATATTGTATTATGTTTTGACTAAAGTTATTATTAATATTTGGATGTACAATTTTTGGGGAATCAGCTAAACGTAAGACTACTTTTTAAAACCAAATTCTATATTAAGATAGATTGCATGCTTTATATTTCTGCTATCTGATAACTTGAAACACTTAGTTTCGGAATTTCCGATCTCACCTTGTCCTCTAGACTTCCGGTTAAGTAGTTCGCTATGATTTTCTCAATAGAAAATTAAGATTAAAATCGAAAGTTGTATAAGCGGAAGTAATTAAGGAATTTTTTTTTCAAGCCCTTAACCTCAACGGTCGGACACTGCGTGTTCATTAGTCCTCTCAGTGGGTTTCGTAAACTTGGCGGCGCCCATCTCCTCTCTGTGTATTTAATTTTGGATTGTCAGCACCGTGGGTCGAACCTACAGGGAAGTTTAGGAGTCATAATTTTATCTTATATATTACAGCTGCTCCTTACATAAAGAAGATTATTGCGTCCTACGCTTATCCGTGGTCCGAGTCTAGTCTTGCAATTTTATTAATGTTTGTAATGATGTTAAGTTAATGGTTTTCCTGGTTTGTTCAGTCTTAGTTCATTATTTGACGCTTCATGAGTACAAAAGGTATGTAATTTATAACACATGTGTAAAGCACTAAATGCAATATGTTATGGACCTCTATATGATTACTATTATTACGACTCGTTAAATCGGATTCAATGAATATAGTTGTATCTTTATTAGAAGTCTCTAGATTCTGCTAATCTGTAGCCCAAGCTAGGGGTTCCTTGACTGACAGGTCTATGCAGCAATGTAGTTATATTCGTGATAATTATCTTCAACACCTTTCTCAACAATGATAGATCAAACAACTCCAGTTGTTGAATAAACAATTTTATTTAAATTGTAGACTCAATATAAACGATCAATAAACTTCATCAACTGATGGCAACATAAGTTTCAATACAATGGCATACAATATACAAATGAATATAGCGACTTCACTCGACAAACTTCCGAATTGAACTAACTTTAAGGAGGTCGGGACTTAACAAAGAAAACTATCATCGAAGATTCTACAGAGTCTTAATACGCATTTTAACCTCTTTCTCTATAATTACTACGATCCAGAATTATCCTTCAATTTCCACGGGATTTGAACGAATTATTTTATTTAAACTGCCCTCAGGGCATAAAGGTCAAACCTTGGTCGCTTTGGACTCTGATACGCACTTGTTAAGAGGTCAATGCCTTACTACGTCATTCATTTATGACCGATATTCGTAACATCCCCCCCTTCTAAAGTTTTATAATTATTTCCTTTACATTTTATCCATACGAAAAATGTTAATTTTAAGGAATAATTATAAAAGAAAATATTCCGGGGAAAACAATACAGTTCAATTGGCGATCCCAATAATTCAATCGAACTGATAACAATAACATAATAATATATGCAATATAAATTCATCTTATCAAATGGCTTAACTATAGTCATTCAATCATTCAATTTTTAATTCAAAACAATGGACAATTAAAATGTTTATCTAAATCTTGTATACAAGAAAAATACATAATCATTCTTAATAGATATAATATAATACAAGTTAATAATTTCTATTACATTGAACATTCCACTGTAATAAAAACTCTCTCGTCCATTTAATTATAAACTAATATCTTTTACATTTGTAATCAAACAACAAAAGAAAAAATCACTTAATGTCTATTCAGACACGACTTTTTTTTTTTCCATAAGGAGAAAAACCCAAACGCTCTAATAGAACACATGCTAGGCCTAACTCAATTACAAAACAAAAAAAAATACTAGCCCTGACCTAATTTCACTTTACAACAAAAATATTATTGCTTCGACAGTATGTTTGTAGGCTGGCTAACACATTAAACTTTAAACAATACTGTCTGTGTCAAAACCCAAAATTTCTAGGTCAGTATTCCGCACTCTCTCTCTCTATTCCTTTTTTCACCCTCTCATTCTCAATTGATTCTAACAATGTTGACATCGCTATGCAAATTTACCTCATCACAGCCTAGGTCAAAAATCTCTACGCGATTAAATAGTTATCGTAACTAAATGAGCATTATTTAACAACCATTATCTCAATATGACATTCATTTATGTTATTTTGAGAACATTAAACATAGTCTGTTCACGAATTTAGATAGTTTATAGACAATTTCATTAAAAATATTTCAATTTCTCATTTTACCCTGACCTTTCGACGTCATTATTTTCTTTTTTAAAAGAGTTCACATCGTAGCAGTTTAAATTGAAACATTCAGACAATCATGGATTTACTTAAACAAATTTGGTTAATTTACTTAATTAACTATCAATTAAAACAAGTTATATTATCTTCATACAATCTTAGTACTACACAGTAAGTACTTATTTTCTTTAGATTACATTAAAGACATTTCAAATACAATATTATTGAAGTAGAAAAGAGTTAAGCATAGGCTACTATTAATTTTTTTCAGAGAGAAATCAATGTAACAATTTATGTACAAAACAACTGCTGGTTTGACTGTTGTGGTAAAACATTCCATTTCCAATCTTTTCAGTGGTGTACATTGCTCTTTTCCATTTTCCATAAAGGTTTTATTCATAGGTTCTAGGTTCCTGTTACTTCCACAGTGTTCAGGTCTACCCAGTCTTTTGCTTGTCAATACAATTCATTCAATCTATTTTAACTAATACAGAAAAATATAGATTAGTTTTACAATCTTGACATGAAATCCTTAATTAATCATACATTAGTTGAACATTGGTATGTCAACATTATAAATTCTCAACCATGACATTCTCAACCATTCTGGTTTACAGTGTCAAGTCAGTGGCACATATCCTAAATTTTTACAACATAAGGATTACAAAGTTTTATTAGTTTCTACTTTTGGTCTGCTTTTCATGTAACAGTATCCTAAAAGTGAAAAATCATATATAATACATTTCTTGGAATTCTTTTTAGTCATAGTTCTGTCTTGCTGCAACTATTTTTACCCTACATTATCATACATTCAATGATAATTTTACAAATGAATAAATTCACATAGAAGAAATTTGCATACTGACTCAGTGCAATTATTTCAACAACAGTACATGATAAAATAAATTTCCATTGTACAATCATAAAACATTTCTCAATACTTTAGTGATAGAAAATTCTTTTTTCTTAAAATCATTTACATCTTTATCAATCAGATTATCCTCTCTGCCAAATGTTTCAATTATCATTTCCAGAGATTCTCAAACATATCTTATAATCAGTCCACATTTATAATGTCCTCTGATATAGAAACCAATTCTGCGGATAAAACTGATCTTTTTCTCTTATAGCAATTATTTTAATGCTCAACCTAACAAGTTTGTTTAGAAATATCACACTATAATGATATTTACTCTAACAATACTTTTACTCAGTCCTTTTTCTTCACAAGTAAGGGATTTAGTTTTAAAATAGTAAGTTTGGTAACTAACTATCAGTGAATCTGTCATTCAATTCATCCTGAACTCCAGGCATAAATTTTACAAATAAGAGTAACAATGTTAACAACATCAAGCTTATTCCAATTGTTTTCAGAAGGTAAGGCTTTATCATTTTCAAATGATATAATATTTTTGCCTTTCTTTCATCACACAACAATGGCATCTGCATGTGAGCAGTGTACAGTTTTTTTTTAACAAACACAGTTATGTCAGACAAAACATTTATGTACTTATCTAGGTACTTGCTCAGCCCAAGGAGGTCCAATTCGGTCTGCCATTCCTCTGGAAGTAGTTTGAGTGGTCCTCGGACAGTGGGTCCAAAGATTGGTCCATAGGCTCCTCGACTTTCCGGATAGGATTCAGTTATCACCTCATGATCCAGGCATAAGTTCTTTAGGACTGGATTGAAGAGTTCCGGGGCGAAGTTGGTCCTTCGATCTGACGGTATGGATTGTGGTAACCCATAGCTTTTGGTAGTTTCGGTCCAGCTCTCCGCACTCGTTTCTTCAGTGATGCTCCTCCAATCTTCATCTGTACCGGCAACTGCAGGTTTGCATTGTTGTTTGAACATGCTGTGGTCTATATGTTCATAGACATCAGTAGTAGGAGTTTCTTCCTCGTCGACAGCTTTCTCATGCAACTGTAGCAACTCTGGGTCTACTTTCTGCTCAGCAATCAATTCATTTTGCGATGACTTCTTTGATTGTTCATTTCCTTTCGGACAATCTTCAATCATGGAGAAAATAGTAGTATCTAATTCCACTTCTTCTTCCTCTTTCTTCTCTCGTGGGAGAATTTCTTCTTTATTTTTCTTTTCTTGTGAGATAGTTTCTTCTTTCTTTTTCTGTGGTGTCATACCATTTATAACATCACCTACAGGATAAAGTTCTTTTTCTTTTCCTGTCTCCACCATAGGACTAGGGTCGGGATTTTCCTTCACAACCAGTTCAGGTCTCACCCTCCCTTTCGCCAAATCATTTGCTAGGATAACAGATATGCCCTCAACAGGAAGTTTTGATATTACTCCAACTGTCACATATCCTGTCACCAAGTCAGATGCTAGGTATATCCTATGTAGAGGTATTTCTTCTTTCCATTCAAAACCTCTCAATAGGACAGTCTGTCCTGTCAATGTATTATCATTCAATGGTAATACATCTTTAAGCAGCAGTGTTAATGATGCTCCTGTGTCTCGTAATATTTTTACGGACTTCAGTGGTCCTTCCTTTTGTAAGGCCACACAACCTTCACTAATGAACGGTTGAAAACTGCACAGGGTCTCTGTGTCAATTTTATTCTTCCCTTGACCATGACTTTCGGGTGTTGTTTCATCTTTCGATGACTTCAGACTCTTGTTCGAGTCAAAAATACTTTGGTCTACTTTTTCGTCTCTGTGGACTTGGACAATTAATCCAATAGTAGCCATTCTGTATTTATAATCAGGATATTTATCCTCATTATCTTCAGTTGTAGATTTCTCTACCTTCTGACTTTTGCTCTCAGGCAAATCCACCCTCAGTGTTTCTGGTTTAGAAGAATCTTTCTTCGAATTCAGTTCGTTTGTATCTTCGCTTTCTTGTACATTCTGTATTTGTGCATGGCTGGCACACATGACCACTTTATTAGGTCCTTTTTCTTTTCTTATACTCCAACAGTCTTCTATGCTATGTCCTGTCCTTTTACAAAAAGTACATTGGACGTTTTTGTTGATAGGTTTTTTATTAACATCATTTTGTTTCACAAAATGCTCTTTTTCACGATGTTGTTGTTGTGTGTTTTCTGCTGGCCGTTGTGACCGATTAAAATTCTTTCCATCAGCTGTCCTATGACACAATGTATACTGTTCAGCTAAATCAGCAGCCTTATGTGGGTCAGTGATATCACGCTCGGATAAATACATTCTTATATCCGGCCTCACTTTGTTAATAAAATCCTCTAAAAGAATGATATCTTTCATTTCTTTTAATGTGGAGATATTTCTGGATTTTATCCACTGATCCATTAACTTTTCTTCTGCTCTAAGGAAGTCTAAGTGTGTTTGGTAAGGGGACATTGTGTACTGACGGAACCTTTTCCGATAACTTTCCGGTATTTGGTTATAGGCTTTAAGTACAGTGTCTTTAATGATTTCATAATCATTTAAATTCTCCTCTTTTAACAATAGAACACAATCTCTTGCCCTTCCCTGAGTAAAAGCTGTTCTCACTAATATTCCCCATTTATCTTCTGGGAACTTAAAATCTCTGCAAGAAATTTCAAAGGTCTGGAAGAAATTAGCTATTTCACTTTCTTTATCAATGTAGGTAGGGACTAGCTTTTTCCATCTGGCCATCTCTACATCATTATGAGATTCTTTTTTAGTAGCTCCTATCTTCGCTAGCTCTATTCTTTCCTGATTTTCTATTTCTCTTTGACTTTTCTTATCTCTTTCCTGACTTTCTAGACGTCTTTGTTCCATCTCCATTTCCATCCGTTTCATTTCTAGTTGAAATCGGAACTGTTCGGACATAGTCTGACCTTCAACTTGATATCCCTCCGCGCTTGATTCTACTTTCAACTTTCCACTCGCAATCAACACATCTTTTATCTGCTGTGTCAACACAGTCCTCGATGGTGTAGTTTCAGTAACTTCTATCTTTAAGATCTCAGCGATCTCTTTTAACTTCTTTATGGATAAAGTTTTCAGAACTTCTTCTTCTGGATTTTCAATAAATTCCATTCTTTAGTTAAGAGATTTATAAAATGTAAATTTCCAACTTACGTTTTTCCAATCGGAAGAATAATTTCAGCGTTCTTAGGCTTGCTCAGTAGGTCACTGCTCCAACACACAACACAACACAACTTGAATATATGCTTCACTATACAACTATATCGGACGAAGACCCCAAACTGTTATGGACCTCTATATGATTACTATTATTACGACTCGTTAAATCGGATTCAATGAATATAGTTGTATCTTTATTAGAAGTCTCTAGATTCTGCTAATCTGTAGCCCAAGCTAGGGGTTCCTTGACTGACAGGTCTATGCAGCAATGTAGTTATATTCGTGATAATTATCTTCAACACCTTTCTCAACAATGATAGATCAAACAACTCCAGTTGTTGAATAAACAATTTTATTTAAATTGTAGACTCAATATAAACGATCAATAAACTTCATCAACTGATGGCAACATAAGTTTCAATACAATGGCATACAATATACAAATGAATATAGCGACTTCACTCGACAAACTTCCGAATTGAACTAACTTTAAGGAGGTCGGGACTTAACAAAGAAAACTATCATCGAAGATTCTACAGGGTCTTAATACGCATTTTAACCTCTTTCTCTATAATTACTACGATCCAGAATTATCCTTCAATTTCCACGGGATTTGAACGAATTATTTTATTTAAACTGCCCTCAGGGCATAAAGGTCAAACCTTGGTCGCTTTGGACTCTGATACGCACTTGTTAAGAGGTCAATGCCTTACTACGTCATTCATTTATGACCGATATTCGTAACAAATATTAGAACCATATACTATAATATACATGAACCGCTTGCTTTAGTATTTCTGCTATAGGATGACTCGAAACACTGATTTTCGGAATTTCCGATTCGTTGTTTCCTATGCACTTCCGTTTATTAAATCGCTTCGATTTTCTCACTGAAAAATTAAAATTAAAATCGAAAGTTCTATTCTATACAGCGGAAACATTTAAGGAACAACGAGGGGCGTAGAAGTAATTTAAGACAGCCTTATTGGTTGCGCAATGAAAAAAAAAGTACATATAAGCTCTAAAAATAGAGCAAGCGGTCCATCTTATTATAGTATATGGTAGAACTAATGTAATAGCACTGTTCGACTCGGTCATCAACATCGTACTTCCGAGAATAGAGCGCCGAGTGCACTAAGCATACTTAAATGCTCGTCAACTTGAAAAATCGGGAACTTCCGATTAGGAAATATCCTAGTTCCTATTTAGCATTTTAAAATCCTTTATATTAACTTAGTGAATGTTTCTTTTGCATACGATCTGAGCTTTGGAGGGGTTATTGACCAACATAACGCCATGCTATCGAGCTGAAACTTGGCACATAGACGTGTTTTATTAGACAACACATTCTTTAAAATGTTCAACCAAATCACACCCCCCCCCCCCCCTTTTATTTCAAAGTCATAAAAAATCAGTATTTCAATCGACTGTTGTTGTTTTTTCCATTACACTTTATGGCTCGCTAAAAAAAAATAATTAAAATTCCTGAATATTAAATGCCTTGCAAACACTAGAAGTCTAATTTGACATAGGTGTCTCACAGTCTAGGCCTATTTTATTTACTTTTAAATCCCGAATATTGCTTGCAATACACAGACAACCACAAACGCAGATGTTAAGAGACCATAAAGGCGAGTCTGCGGCAAAAACTTGGGATTCACCACAGACGCTGAACATACCGAACAGACAAACAGACCGATAGACTTTCTGTAGGGCTTTTATTTTAGTGTGTGTGATTCCAATTAACATTTAACCCTTCCCGTACCGACCTACTTCTATTTGTGCTGCCTTCAGTTACGCTATATACGCGCCCGGGACTGTAAGGGTTAGCATAGCTCGCTAAATGAGACATTTCTTTTTCATCGCCCGATCAGTCACTTCGCTAAAGAACAATTATTGCTTTATTTTCCACCTATACATACATCTAACAAAAGAAACATTATTTCTGATTGTCTGCGCCATGGGTCGAACCCGTGATGTCGAGCTCGTAAGACGAGCTCACTGTAGACTTTGTAACCTAGCCAGTCTTCTGTTTGTGTAAATAGACTTAGTAGGCCGAATATTGTTTATTTTGTCTAGGTTTACATATGGCAGCCATGTTTGATTATGTTACGCCAATTCTTGTCAGTGCCACCGTTGTATTAAAGTTGTTTAGGCTTGTAAGGCATTGATTGATCTGCCTAGTCAATATTCTGGCCTAGTGTTTGAACAAAGCTTTCGGCATCGCTCAGCCTTTTTTAAAAACATTTATTGCCTAGCATATTATGTAATAATCGAATGATTAAAAAGGGATGCGTTTAAAAGCCTTGTGGGAATGCGTGCGTGTGTGTGTGCGTGTGTGTGCCTCTCTAGGGCCTTAGTTTATGAGATAAACAGTTTAGGACTAGGGACAGAAATTAAAATTTTAATTTGAAATATCATACCTTGACACCAAGTCCAATAATTTGAACAACAACAAAGTAAGAGATGAGCAGATAGGAGAGTAGTGGCAATTAAAGTGTCTAAAAAAAGGTGGGGGGGGGGGCGTTTTTTCCATTTCACACCTTGGGAGGCGAAACACCTAAACTGATCTTAATAATTTATTAACAAGGGGGGCACGGTGGCCGGGCGACAGAGTTTTAGGCTGGCGTAATGAGGGTCCCGGGTTCGAATCCTGGTGCGGGCTAGGATTTTCCCCCTGGTCTGGAGGGTGTCCCTGAGTCTACACAGCTCTGATGGGTACCCGACCTTAGTTTGGGGCAAAGTAAAGGCGGCTGTGCATAGTGCTGGCCGCACAATCACCCAGTCTGCCGTGGCCACAGAAACTGGCGAGCGCTGCTTTACCGGACCTAAGGTTCGATTCGGGGTACGACGGGGTACTTGCTCTAGCCGTCCACATACTATTAACCCTTCCCGTACCGACCTACTTATATCTATGCTGCCTTCAGTTCCGCTATATACTCGCCCGGGACTGTAAGGGTTAACCGTCTTAAGCGCTTAGGAAACATAAGCGCCCTTTTACGATTGTCTTATTGCCCCCGTTGGGAACCTATGATTGAGATCAATATAAAACAATCGTATTTCTTTGTTGGTACCCTAGGTCAACATTCCCTATTAGGAGATTTGCTGTGCAACTATGACTGGTGTGAGTTTACAACATTAGCGCTTAAACTAGTTTTACTGTTTTACTGTTTTACTTGACACTTTTGACAATAAAAACTAGTTCACAAGGAAGTTTTCTGTTTTAAAAGTACCTCAGCCCATTTTCTTTCGTCAAAATGAAATTAAACAGTACTTTTGTTCCCTTCTGTTTTTATCAATGATGTGTGCTATTCAGAATGCAATGCAAACAATTCTCAAGTCTTTTTTTTAACCACCGTTTTATTGGACTTTTTCTGGAACTAAGAGTACCACTTAAAATCCGTTTTTACCAATCGCTGCTTTTTAAAAAATCTAAATATCGTTCAATATGGCGGGTAGTACTATTGTACCTCAAGAGAACTCATTAACACCATTAGGAATAGACAGATGAAATTTCTAGGACACATCTATAGGAAAAACGGTATAGAAAGACTGGCTTTGTGTGGGAAAATATCTGGTAAGAGAGACAGAGGAAGACAAAGGCTAACATATGTAGAAAGCCTGAACGAATGGGCCACGAACAACAACATAAGTAATAATAACTTTCTGCAAAAAGCTAACAACAGGAAATAATGGGGAGTCATGACCGCCGATGTCTGTTCCAGACCTGGCACGTAAAGAAGAAGAAGTACTATTGCAACATATCCTTTTATTGTAAATATAGCTGTTAGTAATTGATAAAATTCACATAATTTGTTAAACAGAAATGTTTTGTGATAAAGTTGAAAAGATGTGGATGCAGTATGCTCCTACTTTGACATAACTGGATTTTCTTTAATAATCTAATATTTTTATTATCTTAATGTTGTTTTGAGTGTGACCTAAAGGAAACGTTTTTCTGTTTCTAATTGTGATTTTTATTTTATTCGTGTTAGTTGATTTGATTTTAGTTGGTTGCCCATGATTCTTTTTATTTCCTAACCATCCCCTCCCCCCCACCCCTTTACACAATAATAACATAACATTAACATCATATTTTGAAATGTTATGGTATTTATCACACCGGTCTTATAACGTTCAATGAACACTCACATACGGATATTATTTTCCGCACATCGTATCATGACCTCAATTTCTATCATAAAAGTTACTTCGTGCTCAATACTCTAGGGCAGTGGTTCCCAACCTTTTTCATGCCACAACCCTTTAGTGATACAGCATTTAACATTGTGGCTACCCCCCCCCTTCCCAACCATAACATTATTTTCGCCACTACCTTATAACTGTAAAATGAATAGTGAAATGTTAATATCTGATAGGCAGTGTGTATTTTCATTGCTACAAACTGGAATACAATTCAAGCATGGCGAGGAATACATGACCGATGTCTCGGTTACTAAGCCAAATACTATCGAAAATTTGTTTTCCCTTGGTCTTAGCCGACCCCTGTGAAATGATCGTTTGACCCCCCCCCCCCCCCACCACAAAAAAGGGTTGGGAACCGCTGTTCTAAGGCTTGTGATAGGTCTAAGCTTGAAGGCGCAATAGTAGGTATGTGTACATAGCGCGCATTACTGTGATAAAAAAAAAACAACCAATAACAATCAGTGCATGCGCTCAATAGTCGTAACGTAATACGGACGATAACAATTACGATATGTACAGGACCGATGTACGTTAAGCTCGTATTAAAAACAAACGAATATACTTTTATTTTCTATTGTTTGAATTTGCAGGTAATTTTAGTTATGTGGATATAACGTACGCGCTTCATTTTGGAGTGACTTAGTGGATAAAAAAGGAGATATTCAAGGTTTTATTTTGGAGCTGTACTGGAGTATTCACCAGAAGAAGAAAAAAAACGACTTAAAAAAACAAACATTCTTGACTCTATTACGTCTATAAAGACTAGCCTAAAAAAATGAAGAGGTAAGTAGGCTTTTAATATTCTGTTTTCTTTTTATTTAATAGATCCTGTGGTTTTTGTTTACCTAACCATTGTCAAACCTTGAAGGTAAACATATAACTTTCAGTAAAGTAGGCCCAATGTTAAAACAAAAGAAAAGCCGCAGAGAAGAGCTTTTTGCAAGTGGGGAAAATGGCAAGGTAAAAATGGCATATTATGGTAAAAGTGGTTAATATAAAATACCTGTGAAAACTTTGTCGAAGCAAAGAGCAAGCTGACTAGATTTACTGCACTAGATATCCACTAGTTTCTATGGACACAGCATACTAGGGGATTGTGTGGCCAGTACAATGTCCACCCGCCTTTACTTTCCCACAGCTTAAGTCAGGTACCCATCTGAGCTGGATTAACTCGGGGGAAACTCTCCGGCCCCGGGAACAAATTTTAGCCTTCACCAGGATTCGAACCCAGGACCTTCAGTACACCAGCCGAACGTCACTGTGCCCCTTAGTCTGTATAATATGTCATTGCATATGAAAAAGACGTATTATTTCGAACCGACACACACAAACATGTGATGGGATAGTGTGGCCTGGACGGTGTTAAGATCACCGAGTGTTCACTTGATGTATATATGTACGTGCCTCGGAGTGTGAGTGCATGTCGCCGCAATCTTCTGGCAACTGATGGCAGGCTAATAAGCAAGAGTTTGATGAATAACGAAACGAGCTCGTTTGGTTGGACTTGCACAATACGTTAATTTAGAGATCAACTGCACTCACCACATGTAGACCACAGATAACTTACCAAACCACTGCATCTAGTTGAGATAAAATGTGGAGTCGATTTAAAGCGGGAATCGATACCGCATTAATGACACAAATGAATCATACAGGTCCTAAGTAACTCTATATCACATCGGCGTTATCTAACTAGAAAACGAATTCACCACATGTACATACATAGCCAGTACTCCACATTTCAGCATCGTCGTCGGCATTTTACGTCTCGAGAGACGATCCATTTCCCTTGCAGGCCCTCATGTGGCTCAAGAGGAAAATCATGGAAGTACAGGAACGGTCACACTGCCCGCAGATGAATTCAGCGGAGGGGACCACATTTTTATCCACCTTCTTGTTCCTTGCGTGCTCCTCTCCTGAAAGCCGGCAACCTTCTTTGATTCCTGCCATCCAGGTGAGCCTGTCCTGCGCTATGATCTCCCAATTGTTTGGGTCAATTTGCAGGTGCTTCATATCTCTTTTACAGACCCGACAATTCTCAGTTTCGGATGTCCAGCAGGTCTCTGTCCCGAAGCTAACGTCCCATAAAGGATGTCCTGCGGGAGTCGACCCTGTGGCATTCGGCGTACATGACCTAGCCAGCTGAGACGTCTGTTACTGAGAGTAATGCGGATGTCTTGACACCCTGCTCTTCGTAGGACCTCTATATTTAAAACTTTTCCCTGACATCTTATGTCTAGAATGCGCCGAGGCACATGAGGTAAAAAGTGTTAAGTTTTTCTTTCTGCCATGAATATGTGCTCCGTGTCTCACTGCCGTACAAAAGGGTACTCAGAACGCATGTTCGGTAAACTAGTGACAGTGGAGCGTGTAAGCAGACTCTTTTTTTTTAAATCTTGCCATAGTGCCCATGCCTTTAGCTATTCTACTATTGATCTCCTCATCTAGGAATACATCGTTTTATATTTTGGCCCTAAGGTAACAGAACTCGTCAACTACTTCTAGTGGATGGCCACCAATAGTGATACATGGCACAGTTGCAGCGTTTTTAGCCAGTACCTTGGTTTTGTTTTGACTAATGCTGAGGCTGAATTTTTGGCATGCATCATCAAGTTTATCAATGAGAGTCTGGAGCTCGTTTGCAGATTCGGCTACAATAGCTGCATCATCAGCATAGAGAAGTTCCCTAACCAGTACACTCTTAAGCTTTGTTTTGGCTTTGAGCCTGTTTAGGTTAAGAGCTTTCCAGATCTCCCTATGTGAACGAAGACACCCTCGTTGCAGCCTCCACAAGCATAGTGCAGTAGGCACGAGAATAATATTCCAAATAAGGTTGGTGCAAGTACGAAGCCTTGTTTAACATTTCAGACTAGTAGGTGGGAATCCACAGGCAAACTTATCAATAAACGGCCCAAATGTGCACAAGTTAAACATTCAATAACAAGAAAAAATTTAATACAAAGTCCACAGAAGCACTACATCTGCCTTATAATTCAATAATAGGAATGAAATAAGCAGCAGTAGTTGGAGTTAAAATAAGGTCTCTTGTTTTGTGTCAATCGTAATCCTACAAAATAGGTTCTAATCTGCAGGTTCCGTTACTGTCATGTCCAAAAGCTGTCCAATGGCGCACCATCCCTTTTCCGGCTTGCGCGTACAGCTGGCGTGGTTGGGTATGATAAATGTGAAATTGTTATGACATCTATTTCACTGTGTTTTTTTAGATGCCCTAAGCGACGTAATTGTAATGTCTTCAAAAGAAGATCTAATACAACGGGGATATCTGCGTGCTAACGAGGGGCGGGGTTGTTTACAGTGCTTTCTGCCCATGTGCAGCTTTTCCTATAATGAAGCAGTGCCTTCCATTGGAGGTCAAAATCATGGTCCACGGTGAAAAAGTTGGTCAACAAAACAAAAATCCACCAAATTGATCTTTCCGCTTTTCCACACACACATTGAGATGTAAGATGAGAATATAAGATGAGAATATAAGATGATAATATAAGATGAGAATATAAGATGAGAATATAAGATGATAATATAAGATGGCAATATAATATGACAATATAAAATGACAATATAAGATAAGAATATAAGATGACAATATAAAATGACAATATAAGATGGCAATATAAGATGAGAATATAAGATGACAATATAAAATGCCAATATAAGATGAGAATATAAGATGACAATATAAAATGACAATATAAGATGGCAATATAAGATGACAATATAAGATGACAATATACGATGACAATATAAGATGACATTATAAGATGAGCATATAAGATGACAATATTCTAATCTCAAATACAAGGACTTGTTTTTAACACACTAGAATGATTCAATTACATTCGTATGTGACAAAAAGATTGAAATAGTTTTAACAATAAACCTATGACTACAGAACACAGACAAAACCTCTCTCTCTCTCTCTCTATCTCTCGTCCCATATTAATACTAATAAGGGGAGATCAGTTTAGATCCAAATTAAGGAACACAAGCAACGTCAACAGCACGAGTTGAAATAAAGGTCACAGCAGTACTAAGGGAGTTAATTTCAAAGAAAATAACAAATGGAGATAAATAGGCTACAAACACATAGTAATATAATATAGGACTTTTATACAACTTTTTAAAATACATTTATTAGCTCATATCAACGCATCACTACCTCTCTCACACACAACTTTGTTATTTTTCTATTTATTGCAACTTTAATAAAATTATTTTAAGATATTTTTAAATATCTTAAACATATTTCAAACACTGTATCTCTATAAAAAAAATTAGAAGCGATTTACGACAGTCAATGTGCACCCCTAAAGTAATAGTGGCCTGCTCCTGTCTGCTGCTGCTAGTAGGGCTGTCGATCTTCATCCTGAAAGAAACCTCGGGTAGACCAGACCTGGCCATACAGGCTCTGCTGGAGAAGGAGACGACCAACGAGATGCAGCTGGAGAAGAGGATCCAGGAGGTGAAAGAGGCCTCGGACTCCAACGTGGAGCTGCTTCTCGAGAAGACGAGAGTGTGCAACGACATCATGGCCGATGCGCTGAAGAAGATCGAGGAGCTGAAGACGTCTCAGTCCAGCATCAAGTGCCTCAAATCGAACATCAGGGGAGGGAAATCCATTACACCTGAAGTAGTGGACAACAGTGGAGCTAAAGGTAAGCCATTTCTATATTTAAACTTAGATTTTAATTGTTTGATCATTTTAATGTTCTAGGTATATTCCAGATTTCAGTATTTGGTCTTGCAGTTGAATAAAAAAAAGTTTTTTTTAATGATGTTTACATTTTGATTATCCCTGACCAAGTCCAATAACCCTTTCTATTACTGAATCCCCATTTAATCCATTCCATTATTGAATGCCATACATTGTTTAATTTTATACAAATTGATAAATAACATTAAAAAAACCTCCAAAACAACTAAAAAGATATAAATTTTCAAAAAATATATTTCTTAAAAATTTTTTTTTTAGAAGTAATAACGATAAAAAAACTACAACATTATAATTAAATAAACAACAACTTTAGTAGCCTTCAATTCATGACGTCGTACTGTAAGGAGAGAAGTTGTCGAAGATTTGGATAATGGTAGAGGCATTTTAAAAAAAACGTTCTGAGTCTACTAATTTCAGGTACATAACGAATATTTTCAAAATAAAATTGAAAAGATCTTCACGATTTGATTTTTCGACTAGCTGTTTAATACATACTGCAATATTAAAAAAAAAGAAGAAATTTAAAACATGCTAAACTTGAGATCGGAAGTTTTCTTTATAGTCGAATGGAGGGGGTGGGGGTAGGGGTAGAGGGTCAGAATTTAGTGGTGTCTTCCTTGACTGGCGGGGCATGACTTCTTTGTGGCGACTTGTGACCATAGGACAAATAGAAAAGAAAAGTTGTGTGTATGTGTGGGGGTGGGGGTGGGGAGTTAAAATAAAATTGTCGAAATTGCGTGACGTCCTTTATGGACAACCCTTTAGTTAACAAAAGTGGTTGTGTGTTTGTTTTTTAATAGACACTTTTGTGTACAAAGTCATAAAACCGTAGACTAGGTTGTACGAGTCATTTCTTTGTGTACGAGTAGGCCTATGGAAACACTCAGAGAGAATATATATTATATACTCTATATTTTAGCTGTCTGCATTGAAAAAGGGGAAAGTGTTTGTGGTGTGTGTGTGTGTGTTAAGGGGTGGTGGTGAAATGTTCATTTACTATTAACGTAGAAAAAACTTTTGTGGTACCAATTTTTTAATTATTTGCTCTTGTAGGATCGAAGCCTACCTGTAATCTGGAGAGCTTTCATCAGACTCATATATTTACTCTATGACTGTGTGTGTTGAAAAAGGCGAAAGGGGTGTGTGCAATTTTAGACAAATTACTTTGTGGTACAATTTTTTTGTTATCGTTTGCTCTTTAAGCATACCTGCAGAGCTTTCACCAGACTCTGGGCAGCAGCGACCCGATGAAAGCCGACCCCAACAACGGCTCAACGATAACTCTATGGTGGGAAGCCGCCGCCATGTTGGCCTGGTAAACAGATTTATTACACGAGTTTTTACCTTGTCAACGTTGGACAGAAGCGGATTGATTTCACCTTTGAGGAGGTGAAAGGTGGGCAGACATGTTGATATGATAAAAGAAAAGGTTCACCCCGGATTCGGGAAAGAATGGGAAAGGGGAGAGAGGCAAAAACACCTACTTTATTCAAGGCCTAGTTGTGAGTTAGCTGCACAAAAAAAATGTGATTGATGGGTAAGTTGGTGGGGTTGTTAGGAGGAACCCACCCTTTGTATTATCTATCTGCAGGCGTCCACGTTGAATGAAATATAAGCAGGAGCGTAACCAAGGGCGGGGCGGGGACGGGGGGTGGCATAAAGGATGGGTTCTCCTATTTATAGTCAACTCTAATACAGAAAAAAGAAACGATGTTTGCACCTATTGTAAAAAAAAACTACAAACCTATTCTTAAAATATACTAGTAAATACAAGTAAGGCTTATACAGTGGTAGATGTATCGAAGTATCTGTTTTGAAAGCATGAAGCATAGAGTTCCACTCCGCCGTTTGAGACTCCTTGGCACACGTATAAGATGACTGAACAACATAATATTATAAAATACGAAACATGTTGTTAGTAGTTTTTGCTTTTCCGACTATCAGTGCTCATCTGCTTTGCATCTGCTTCGCCCTAAAAAAAAAGGCCTATATAAAAATGGGGGATTAGGGGACTAAAGATGGGTCAATTTATTCGTATCAGCGAAAATGTAATTAACCCTTCCCGTACCGACCTACTTCTATCTATGCTGCCTTCAGTTCCGCTATATACGCGCCCGGGACTGTAAGGGTTAAAACGAATTGTTTTTTTTGTGTGACAATATATTTCTCACATTTCTCTGCAACATTTGGTGCTTTAATTTGTAGCGAAGTTTTTTTAACATATGTTGTTGTTTTTACGTTATCTCTGAACTGACACTTGACATGGCCTATATCAGATACGTAGCAATGGATTGTACAATTTGTACAATGCCCAGGGATCCATGGGATCATGGGTGCCCTCTCTAGCAGTGGGCAAAGTCAATTTCTGCCCCTGGGCTAGGGTTTTCCAGATGGTGGTGCAAAATAATAACATCATCAAGTAAACGACTCATTTCGGTGGCATCAGCTCGGATGTGTGCTGCAAGAAACTGTTGCTGCTGTTGTTTTAAATCGAAACGAGTGCACCATCGAAGTTCTGCTTAAGGGCGCCCCTTACCCTAAAGCATTAAGCTACGCTAGTGCAGTGCCGTTGCTAGGGATTTGGGGGGCCGGGGAGCTTGGCCTCTTTAGGGGCCCCTGCATTTTGACATTCGACATTATGAGATAAGAAAAAAAACGGACACTCCTTTCGGCCCCCCCCCCCCTTGTAGGGTCCGGGGGGACTTTCGAATTTTGACCCCCCCTCCCCCTCACCTAGCTACGCCACTGCGCTAGTGGCAAAGTCATAGGCCTACTTACATATCAAAATATTGATGCTTACTTAATAAAGAATTTCTTATTAAAGAAATAGTTCAATGACTAATTATTATTATTTTGTTTGCATATTGATCTAGGTACATGAATGCTCCATCCGGAGCCCAGAGACACCCGTGTAAAAATATGACAAATTTTGGCAACTGGCCTGTTTGTCAGGACGAGCCTTTCATCGTTAAACAGCCTTGTCTAATCTATTCATTCGGGTAAGTCCCCCCCCCCCCCTCCCCCTTTAATGCTAGAGAAAATACAGCTGTTGTGTTTTTTCGATATGATAAAACGTGGTGCCAAAAAACTCTATCGTAGATTCTGTTAAGAATTGCAATTAAACTTGTCAATAGACTATGAAAGCAGTTTTATACGTCATATCTTATGTCAAGGCCACGTCATTCTTATTATTTTAAAACCGCATGCATATCTTTGTATGCTCGCCTACAGTTTACACTATGTCCATGCAAAGCAAAAAAATAAGCAGACCAATCAGAGCTGGTTAAATTTTGGTGATTAATAATTGGATACAACCAGAATGGAATCTCTTGCGATACTATTGCGTCATTACTATAACCATCCATCATTTGTGTGTTTGTTCTGGACGCGTGTAGGTCAAACACACTGCAGATGGTAGCCTACCTTCAATGGTCACAAACAAACACACAAAAAATACAACAAGATATTTGCTTTTAATGGGGAATAAGTACCCAGTGTTTTGTTTCTTTTAATATGTGTATTTAAAAAAAGGGAAATAATAATATTATAGTTTATATTATAGTATTATGTTTTTAAAACACTGAACGCATCATTTGTTTTTAAAAATATAAGAGTGAATTTGTTTTTTATAATTACAGGATTGCCAATGACTTCAGCTTCGATGACGCCTTAGGCAGAATCGGGTGTAAAGTACATTCCTTTGATCCAAGGTTGTTATATCCAAATGTTTAAAAACAAATGATGTACTATAGAGATAGAATCTACATTATGGTCGTCACCTTCATCTTCACCTAACCCATAACCCGAGTGCGGCAGTGAAGGTCGCCGGGGTACCATTTTTTGACTGTTGAACGATTGTATACCAGATTGTATGCCACTCGTATCGGTCAAGCGCCGCCCTCTGGGGATTCGCAAGAGACAAACCGGTCCACTCCATTATGCCATCATACCATTGTCTCTTCTGCCTGCCTCTCTTTCTTCCACCCTGCACTGAGCCCTGCCGGGTTGTTTTCGCCAGGCCTTTGGATCTTGACTCATGCCTGTAATCTGAAGTTTTGTTTTGCATTTAATAGCGCTGAGTAGATCCTCGTGAGGGCCGATGACGTTGAGGATTCGCTCTCGGACAACCTCATTTGTAACATTATGGTCTTACGCGAGGCATTTCAAATGTATAATTAGATTATTTCTAGCTTGATTCTGAAATCATGCATACATATAACGAGCGACATCATCTATACCAGGGGTCGGCAACAATTTGATAACAGTGTGCCTAAGTATGATGCCTAATTCATTCAGCTGGCCAACAGAAAAGACCTAAATTGACTATTAAGGCCTCTTCCGCGTGCCATTGAAAATCTATCGGCGTGCCAAGTCTGGCACACGTTCCATAGGTTGCCGACGCCTCATCTCTACTACCAATTTGCTTTTATTCTACAGTTCTTCCTCCTAATACCTTTCTCATTCTACTCACTCTCCTCGCACCCCACCCCCTCCCCCAATCGCCCCCTGCACCCTCTTCCCTTTCGCCTCACCAGTCCCCCCCCCCCCAAACCGCCCTCTTTTTTCACGTGATCACAATAATTATACCAAACTGCTCCCCATTGATTTCAATATTATTTCTCGTGCGGTATGTTTTTAGTCATTCGCTTTTCTTTCATCCTTTTTTAAATGCATTTTACCAAAACAATTTATAACAGTTTATTGTTTACATCACATCATTGTGAGATTTAACTCCTATAGTCTACTATAAGTAGGCCTATTATATATCGTCATAGCATGAAGAAACCAGATCACGTTCGCAATGAGAACGTCACCTTCTACAACATGGGCATTGCGGCCTACGACACAAACAGCTGGGAACCATACAAGGACTCGTACATTAAGGAGAAGCAAATATGGAAAGTTCGAACTTTGAAAAGTATAATGTCCGAATTGAATCACGAGGATGTAAGTTATGGCATAGTTATGGTAAAGCTAGTTATGGTATAATTATGGTATAGTTATGGTATAGCCATAGTATAGTGTTTCTATATGTCTCATCTCCCCCTCCCACCTACCGCTAGTGTCGAATCTGGACGTAATCGTTATTACATTAATAATGTTACATAATACTACATGTCATTTAATTACTTTATGATAGTTTCTTTAAGAACATGCAATCATGCAAGTACAAAGTTGGTATCATACTGGTAATTTCATTGCCCTGATTGATAGTTGTTTCCAGATCCCACACAAGCCTTGTAAATGTAGAGCCCCAAGGCAAAAGTTTCAGCGTGTGAGGGCACTGGTTGTTTCAGGGAGTTATTTTTAGTATCATGTGCTTTAGCAGTTTTATGATAACTGTAGTTGCATTACGTAATCATGGTTTAAACTTTCTTGACCAGATGACAGGGACCAAGTAAGAGAGAGAGAGAGAGAGAAAGAGAGAGAGAGATATTGTGGCACATATAAAGAGAGTGGGACCTAGATGGAGAATGAGAACTAAATAAAGAGAGAGAGTGGGCCTAAAAATGAGATTGGAACCCTTAGAGAGAGAGAGAGAGAGAGAGTGGCCTAGGGGGAGATAGTTAGGATTAGAGGGAGAGAGTTGGACCAGAAACTAAGAAAAGGGCCAGAAAGTAAGAGTTGGGCCAGTAAGTAAGAGTTGGACCAGTAAGTTAGAGTTGGGCCAGTAAGTAAGAGTTGGGCCAGTAAGTAAGATTTGGGCCAGTAAGTAAGAGTTGGACCAGTAAGTTAGAGTTGGACCAGTAAGTTAGAGTTGGGCCAGTAAGTAAGAGTTGGGCCAGTAAGTAAGAGTAGGGCCAGTAAGTAAGAGTTGGGCCAGTAAGTAAGAGCTGGGCCAGTAAGTAAGAGTTGGGCCAGAAAGTAAGAGTTGGGCCAGAAAGTAAGAGTTGGGCCAGTAAGTAAGAGTAGGGCCAGTAAGTAAGAGTTGGGCCAGTAAGTAAGAGTTGGGCCAGTAAGTAAGAGTTGGGCCAGTAAGTAAGAGTTGGGCCAGTAAGTAAGAGTTGGGCCAGTAAGTAAGAGTTGGACCAGTAAGTAAGAGTTGGGCCAGTAAGTAAGAGTTGGGCCAGTAAGTTAGAGTTGGGCAGTAAGTAAGAGTTGGGCCAGTAAGTAAGAGTTGGGCCAGTAAGTAAGAGTTGGGCCAGTAAGTTAGAGTTGGACCAGTAAGTTAGAGTTGGGCCAGTAAGTTAGAGTTGGACCAGTAAGTTAGAGTTGGACCAGTAAGTTCGAGTTGGACCAGTAAGTTAGAGTTGGACCAGTAAGTTAGAGTTGGACCAGTAAGTTAGAGTTGGACCAGTAAGTTAGAGTTGGGCCAGTAAGTAAGAGTTGGGCAGTAAGTAAGAGTTGGGCCAGTAAGTAAGAGTTGGGCCAGTAAGTTAGAGTTGGACCAGTAAGTTAGAGTTGGACCAGTAAGTTAGAGTTGGACCAGTAAGTTAGAGTTGGACCAGTAAGTTCGAGTTGGACCAGTAAGTTAGAGTTGGACCAGTAAGTTAGAGTTGGACCAGTAAGTTAGAGTTGGACCAGTAAGTAAGAGTTGGGCCAGTAAGTAAGAGTTGGGCCAGTAAGTAAGAGTTGGGCCAGTAAGTAAGAGTTGGGCCAGTAAGTAAGAGTTGGGCCAGTAAGTAAGAGTAGGGCCAGTAAGTAAGAGTTGGGCCAGTAAGTAAGAGTTGGGCCAGTAAGTAAGAGTTGGGCCAGTAAGTAAGAGCTGGGCCAGTAAGTAAGAGTTGGGCCAGAAAGTAAGAGTAGGGCCAGTAAGTAAGAGTTGGGCCAGAAAGTAAGAGTTGGGCCAGTAAGTAAGAGTAGGGCCAGTAAGTAAGAGTTGGGCCAGAAAGTAAGAGTAGGGCCAGTTAGTAAGAGTTGGGCCAGAAAGTAAGAGTTGGGCCAGTAAGTAAGAGTAGGGCCAGAAACTAAGAGTAGGGCCTAGAGGAAATAATAACAATGTACATTCTACCAACCCTGACAAAATATCTTTGTCTTCATAGAAAACTCTAGATATTTTGAAAATCGACGTTGAAACAACAGAATGGACAGTTGTGAACAACATCATACAAACAGATTTATTGAAAAACATTCGGATACTAATGGTGGAATATCATTTGTTCCCTACAAGGCCGTACAAGGAGGATTACGTGTTCCTATATAAGGTATGTTCATGTTATTTAAAAAAAAATATTGCATGCATTTATCAACTTGAACAATGAATAGATCTAATGCTCTTGACAAGAAAACACTTGTACTTGTCTAACATAACGAATGGGTCTTTGCCAGAGTTAGACGAGAGAGAGAGAGAGAGAGAGAGAGAGAGAGAGAGAGAGAGAGAGAGAGAGAGTCGAATAACACTGAAAAACACTTAGATAATAGCTGTTTTTGTTATGAAATATAGTTTTTTAAAACTTCTTTTATATAGCGCATAATGTAAGCTCATTGAGCATTTAACATTGAGCAACAAAAAAACATGCATAGATGACGGATACAATTCTCCTTGGACTCCAATGCATTCCCCATGGATTCCAACACCGACAGTGAATGGTCACTTTACATTACAGTACATTTTCTATATATAACTCAAGTTCCTAACACTATAATATACTTTGTTTTATATTGTTATGTGTTTAGATTATATCTTGTTTCCCTCCTATGTAACTAACTGCACCACTGCCAGGGCCCTAGTCCTGACCTCTAGTTGAACTCTGCTACTGTCGCGTCAAGAAGTGTTGTTTACTAGAGTGTACCTAGATCATTCTTTCACCGTCTGGAACATGTTAGAAAGAGATGTTGACAATTTTTGTGAGTTATTCTTAGCCTACTTTTATTCCAGAAATCTCTAACATGTATAGTATAAATATAGGAGATTCGCGTGATAGAAGGAAGTTTTTACATCGATGTAGTATTCTTGAGTCTTGGTTTAAGCATATTGTAAGCGCATCAGTGGCAGAGCTGTATTGTATCTTTTATGTACCTGTACGCATTATTACATTGTTGTTTTATTCTGTTGTAAGGATATTCGTGAGTTGATTTTTCTTTTCTATTTTTCTTTTGATATTAATTTGACTTAGTAAATAAATTGTTTTAAAATTGGTATCGTCTGAAGGGTTGTTTTATTAAATAAATTATTTTAATTTTTATTAATTAAGTTAGCTACAAATAATTAATATTGTTTGTTATTTATTACAACCTCTTTAACGAGACCACTTAATGTAAATTTAATACTACAGGAGGTCTGTAATAAAATTGGGGGCTCTTCCTACGGATATAAATATTATATAATATTTATTCATAGAAAAGAAATTGAAAAATTTTCTTTTACTTTTCTTTAGACGATACCAAGTTTTATACATTATAAGTGCTGACCAAAAATTATTTTTCTCTCTTAGTTGATTGTTTAAATTAAGGTTATACATTAACATGGATTACCAGGCTTTCATTGCTAATCCATCTTTACCAGAACTCGACCAATGCAGCAGAAAGGATCTGTTGGCTATTTCTAAACTTTTAGGACTCAAAATCAAATCTAGTGCTGTAAAACAAGTTATTAGAGATAGTATAGTCCTACATTTTGTCAACGAAGAATTTTTGCCAGAAGAGGCGTTATCCACAATTAGTAGAGAAGGAAACGAAAACACACCCAATGTTGTAGATTTAGAAATACAGCTAAAAATTAAGCAGTTGGAAATTGAAGCACAAAAAGAAGTACAGTTAGCACAGTTAGCTTTAAAAGAGAAACAAATGAATCTAGATAAAAAAAAAAGAAATAGAATTAAAGAAATTAGAGATAAGTTCTAAATCTTCAACAGATCCTCCTACCACCAGTCAGAATGTGGACCCAGCTAAATACTTAAAACTTATTCCACGTTTTGTGGGAAATGTGGATAATTATTTTGTTCAATTTGAACTTGTTGCCAAAAATTTTGCTATTCCTGAAACGCTGTGGTCCTCGCTGTTACAAACTGTTCTGACTGGTAGGGCTGCAGAGGTGTTCTGCTCACTCACTGGGGAACAACAAAGGGACTACCAAGTTGCTAAGCAACTAATTTTGAAATCTTTTGAACTTGTCCCTGAGGCTTATCGAAAACAGTTCCGTGAACTGCGTAAACTGGATGGCCAGACCCATGTTGAGTTCTTACGAGAAAAGCAGAGAAGGCTAGATCGCTGGCTGACATCTAAAGAAATTGGTACTGACTATGCAAAGCTCAAGAACTTGATTCTGATGGAGGAGTTTAAGAATTGTGTCCGGCTGGACGTCCGAACACATATGGCAGACCGTGGCAAAGATGATGTGTACAAGGCAGCAGTGTTGGCCGACGACTTCGTCATCTCCCATCAGTTCGCAAAGTCCACAGCCGATGTTAGGCCGAAGCAGCCAAAACTGCCCGAAGAAACGAACAACACTTCAATGAAAAACACTCATGAAAAGAAGGTGACACAACCAAAAGCCTCATGCACATACTGCAAGAAAGAAGGACATAAAGTGGAAGAATGCTATAAATTGAAAAGGAAAAACGAAAAGGCTTCTCCGAAACCTACTTTATGTGCCGTGTCCTATACAACAGAATAATTTTTACTCACTCAAGCTAATGATACTAAGCCTGCCACACCAAGCTCTACTGACTCTACTACATCGTCAACATACTCATCAAAGAGTTCTTCTACATCGTCAAGATGTTCTACACTTTCATCAAAGTGTTCTACTACATCGTCAAGATGTCCTAAATACTCGTCAAAGAGTTCTAATACATCGTCAAGATGTCCTCAATACACAACAAAGTGTTCTACTACATCGTCAAGATGTTCTCCACACTCATCCGAGTGTTCCACTACATCGTCAAGATGTCCTCAATACACATCAAAGTGTTCTACTACATCGTCAAGATGTCCTCAATACACGTCAAAGTGTTCCACTACATCGTCAAGATGTCCTCAATACACGTCAAAGTGTTCCAGTACATCGTCAAGATGTCCTCAATACACATCAAAGTGTTCTACTACATCATCAAGATGTTCTCACGACTCCAAAGAGAGTTTATCAACTACATCATCAAGATGTTCTCATGACTCCGAATCGAGTTTATCAACTACATCACCCAGATGTTCACAAGACTACAACACAAGTTTGTCAACTACATCACCAAGATGTTCTCAAGACTCCATCGAGAGTTCTAACAAAGTCCAGATGTCTACATCAGTCACCCCTGATGTTTTAGAGGAGTTCAAGCCTTTCATTTCGGAAGGATTTATATCACTACCAGGTGATCATACCAGTCTGCGACCTGTAACAATTTTGAGAGACACAGGTGCCTCGCAATCGCTACTGCTTGAAGGCATTCTTCCCTTATCAAACGCAACTGCAACGGGGAAAAGCATACTCTTAAGAGGCGTAGAAATGGGTTGCCTAGATGTACCTCTCCATCTCATTGATCTCAAGTCAGATCTTGTTTCTGGACCTGTGGTTGTAGGTGTCCGACCAACATTACCATTGGAAGGCATCTCGTTGTTGCTAGGCAATGACTTAGCTGGTGGGAAGGTTATCGCCGAACCCATTGTCACTCATGAACCTCAACTATCTGCACCTGAAGAAGAAGATGATCCAGAATTATATCCAGCATGTGCGGTAACTAGAGCCATGAGTTCACAAATCTCCAAAGAAAGGAGTACTTCCAAAAATAAATCAAACATTGAAGTGGACCTTGAGACCACATTCTTCTCCAAACTCGACGAAGATCCGATATCAATCTCAGAAAAGCCGGTATCAACTCGAGAACAGTTGATCGAGGAACAGAAAAGGGATCCTGAGTTAGACAAACTCCGAGAAAACGCTTTGTCACCACAAGAAGCTGAAGAAGTACCTATATGTTACTACGTCAAAGATGATGTACTTCTAAGAAAGTTTCGACCACCAGACGCATCTGCAGATGAAGACTGGAGAGTTGTCCATCAAATTGTTGTGCCTGAGAAATATCGTGCTGACATTCTGAATATGGCACACGATTCTCCACTGTCGGGTCATCTAGGCGTCAACAAGACGTATCAGAAGATAACAAGTCACTTCTTTTGGCCTGGATTAAAGAAGCACGTCATTGAATACTGCAGATCGTGTCACCCTTGTCAAATGGTTGGCAAGCCAAATCAAACGATTCCTGTAGCTCCTCTCAAGCCGATTCCAGCATTCGAAGAACCTTTCAGTCGAGTCATCATTGACTGCGTTGGACCTCTTCCAAAAACTAAAGCAGGTCATCAATACCTACTAACCATTATGTGTGCTTCGACAAGATTTCCGGAGGCAGTTCCTTTGAGAAACATTAAAGCTCCTAACGTTGTCAGGGCACTCACAAAATTCTTCACTCTATTTGGTCTACCTAAGTCCATACAGTCGGATCAAGGATCTAATTTCAAAGCCACTCTTTTCAAACAAGTAATGGACCAATTGGGCATTAAACACTGCATGTCAAGTGCATATCATCCTGAGTCGCAGGGAGCCCTTGAACGCTTCCATCAGACCCTGAAGAACATGATAAGAACCTATTGCCATGAACATGAGAAGGACTGGGATGAAGGAATACACATGCTACTGTTTGCAGCCCGTGAAGCCGTCCAGGAGTCTTTAGGCTTCAGTCCGTTTGAATTGGTGTTTGGCCATACGGTTCGTGGTCCTTTAAAATATCTCAAAGAAATGTGGATGTCTCCGACACCCACTGAGGGACTTTTAGACCATGTCTTAAAAATTAAAAGTAGACTTTATGATGCCTGTAATTTAGCCAAAACAAATTTAAAGGAAAGCCAGTCTAAAATGAAAAACTGGTATGATAAAAAGGCCAGATTTAGATTGTTTGCCCCAGGGGACAAGGTTTTGGTATTTTTACCTTTACCTGGTCAACCATTACAAGCTAGATACTTTGGTCCATATGAGATAGAATCAAAAGTTAATGATTTAAATTATATTATTAAAACTCCAGACAGGAGAAAGAAAAGGCAACTTTGCCATGTAAATATGTTAAAGAAGTATGTCAGTAGAAATTCAGAAACAGATAGCAAGAATGTATCTGACCAGGTACAGTGTAATTTAAATGTAACCCCTGTTGTTCCTCCTGATATTGTAAAGGAGAAATTTGGTCAGTACAAATTGCCAAATTCTTTTATACTTAAAAATTTGGATCAAAAGCTGTCACATCTGCCACTGAAAGAGAAGATTGTAATTGAAAATGTAATTAAGGATTTTTGTAATATATTTCCTGATGTGCCAAATAAGACTAATTTAATTGTACATGATGTTGATGTTGGTGATGCAACTCCGGTCAAGCAACACCCATATAGAGTTAATCCTGAAAAGTTAGAAGTTCTTAGATCTGAAATAAAGTATATGTTTGATAATGACATTATTGAACCAAGCTCAAGCAATTGGAGCTCACCTTGTGTTTTGATCCCTAAACCAGACAAAACATTTAGATTCTGTACAGATTATAGGAAAGTAAATACTTTTACAAAATCTGATTCCTTTCCAATTCCTAGAATTGATGATCTTATTGATCGTATTGGTGATGCCACCTACATTACCAAGATTGATTTATTATCAGGATATTGGCAGGTACCTCTATCAGACCGTGCCAAAGAAATATCAGCATTTGTTACACCAGATGGGTTGTATCAATATAAGGTTATGCCTTTTGGGATGAAAAATGCCCCTGCTACTTTTCAAAGAATGATTAATAACCTCATTGCTGACCAGGAGAATTGCAATGCCTACATTGATGATGTAATTATTTACAGCAAAGATTTTTTACATCATGTTAAGCAGTTAAGATCTCTTTTTGAAAAATTGTCAAAAGCCAATTTAACTGTTAATTTGAATAAGAGTGAATTTTGTCATGCTCATGTAGAATACTTGGGTTATGTTGTGGGACAGGGTCATATAAAACCTGTCACTGCTAAAGTTGAAGCTATTAAAGCACTCCCTACTCCCACTGATAGAAAACAACTCAGAAGATTTTTGGGAATGGCTGGTTATTATAGAAAGTTTTGCCAAAACTTTTCCATAATTGCCAATCCTTTAACAAATCTGTTGAAAAAGAATGTTAAATTTCTATGGACAGATTCTTGTCAAAAAGCCTTTGAACAACTTAAAGTTGTATTATCTCAATCTCCCATTCTATTGGCTCCTAATTTTCAAAAACAATTTAAATTAGCAGTAGATGCCAGTGACATTGGGATAGGTGCTGTTCTTTTTCAGGAAGACAATCTTCATATAGACCATCCAATATGTTTCTTTTCTAAGAAGTTTAATACTCATCAAAGAAATTACTCTACTGTAGAAAAAGAATGTTTAGGACTTATCCTATCCCTTCAACAATTTGAATTCTATGTTAAGGGCTCAAATATACCTGTACTGGTTTTCACAGACCATAATCCTTTAACATTTTTACACAAAATGAGTTGTAAAAATCAACGATTGTTAAGATGGAGTTTATTTTTACAGGAATATAATCTAAATATTCAACATATCAAAGGCATTGATAATGTTATTGCTGACACATTATCCCGCTGTTAAAAAAATAATTTATTATTATGTTTATTATTGTACATCCGGTAACATCCTGTTTAATGTACTACTACAGTATATTTAGTGTATCTTATACATTTTTAATTAAGCTGTAAAAAGATTTACATTTCTTACTAAATGTAAACTTTTTATTTTTAGGAGGGAGGTGTTATGTGTTTAGATTATATCTTGTTTCCCTCCTATGTAACTAACTGCACCACTGCCAGGGCCCTAGTCCTGACCTCTAGTTGAACTCTGCTACTGTCGCGTCAAGAAGTGTTGTTTACTAGAGTGTACCTAGATCATTCTTTCACCGTCTGGAACATGTTAGAAAGAGATGTTGACAATTTTTGTGAGTTATTCTTAGCCTACTTTTATTCCAGAAATCTCTAACATGTATAGTATAAATATAGGAGATTCGCGTGATAGAAGGAAGTTTTTACATCGATGTAGTATTCTTGAGTCTTGGTTTAAGCATATTGTAAGCGCATCAGTGGCAGAGCTGTATTGTATCTTTTATGTACCTGTACGCATTATTACATTGTTGTTTTATTCTGTTGTAAGGATATTCGTGAGTTGATTTTTCTTTTCTATTTTTCTTTTGATATTAATTTGACTTAGTAAATAAATTGTTTTAAAATTGGTATCGTCTGAAGGGTTGTTTTATTAAATAAATTATTTTAATTTTTATTAATTAAGTTAGCTACAAATAATTAATATTGTTTGTTATTTATTACAACCTCTTTAACGAGACCACTTAATGTAAATTTAATACTACAGGAGGTCTGTAATAATATATATATATATATATATATATATGTATATATAAGAAAGAAATACAGATGCCTCGATTGTTCCAGGGACTGCCACTCAAGAATCGGACTGTTAAGCCACCGCCGAATTTGCAAAAGTAGCCATTGAAGTTGTAGAGGGGTGCATCCTTTGTCTCTCGAGACAGAAAGAGCCATTATTATTATTATTATTATTATAAAGCAACGTTTATACTCGAGTGCTGCATCTACAATTGGTTTCAAATAACCACAAAGTGTCCGCTACATTGCGAAATGTACTTGTATGGGTCTATCGGACGATCTGATTTAGTTTTACATTTAATAATGTTGTTTTATATATATATATATATATAAATATATTGCTATCTAGTAATTTAGTTTGTTGCAGCCCGGTACTGAAAAGGAAGCTATCTTTATCTTTTATGTTAGGTATACAGACGCGCCTTCTGTAAAGAAGATTATTGCATATTTCATCAACCGTGGTCTGAGTCTAATCTTGCACTGTGATGAGTGTTTTAAATAACAAGTTTCTGGTTTTCCTGGTTTGTTCAGGAACCCATTCCATGAAAGAAAGATTATTTGTATACATTTGTTCTTGCCTATGGAATAAGAAAAGTGTTTGTGTCCTTATGTTTATCTGAGCATTGTATTACATTGTGTTACTCTTGTCAGTTGTGAATATTCGCTGGTAATGAACCTTGCAGCTCTTTTCTGAATTTGTTCTAACTTTAAATTAAATGCTTTTTTAGTTGATGGTTCCCATACAGATGATGCATATTCTATTATAGGCCTAACTAATGAGTGATAGCATGAACATTTCTGATTGATTTTTAGACCATTCTTTGCAACAGTGACGAAATTAAAAGCAGGCCTATGTATACCACTACAAGAGGAATTAATTGAACTAACAATTAATGAAGAACTAAAATTGATATTTGTAAGAAATGGCTATAATCACGACTTTTGGTTGTAAAAGAACAAACCATTACTTTCTGCAAGGTGTATGTGTTTTGGTAACATTTTTATTACATTTCCACCAACATACTTAGTGGCAAAAGCGTCAGTGGCGTAGCTAGGGGAGAGGGAGTGGGGTCCTAATTCGAAAGTCCCCCCGGGCCCCTACTTGAGAGGGGGCCCCAAAGGAGTGTCCGAATTTCTTTTTCTCATGTCATAATGTCGAATGTCAAAATGCAAAGGCCCCTAAAAAGGCCAAGCCCGGCGGGCCCCCAAATCCCTAGCAACGGCACTGAAAAGAGTGGAAACCAAGAAAAAACTGTGGAAACCACGTTTTTTTTCCCCGTCAATACGACGTAGGCAAAAATTAATGATAATTCATAAACCATTATCCAAGATTCCCTAACCTCAGCGCCTTCTTGCTTCCGGAAAATCAACGTGAATTATAAATTGGATTAAGACTATCATGAATGTCACGTATTGTCTTGTCAATCATATTAATCGTAACAGTTTTATTTGTTCTCTATTGTATTAGCTCAGTGGTTAGACTGACTTCATGACGGCAGAATTTTACATTAGATTATCAGGGCATATAACATACATTCTAAACAGACGCGTATTTACGCATGTTCCACATGTTCCATGGAACAGGGGCCTCCCACACAAAAGGGCACCTCACACACATCCCCAAGAAAGACTTGTTTAGTGTGTTTCTTTTGTTTGTAGCGAGCATTCAGCTGTCAGAAACATTCCGATAGAGACTGAACAAGTACATACTGCAACACATACTGGTGAATGTAAAATTGTATTTTGATTATTAACTGAAACTGACACAATGTAAGGGCCACGGTGGCCGTGCGGCAGCGCGTTCGGCTGGCGTACCAAAGATCCTGGGGTTCGAATCCTGGTGCAGGCTAGGATTTATTCCCAGGACTGGAGGGTGTCCCTGAGTCTATCCAGCTCAGATTGGTACCTGACCTTAGATGAGGTAAAGGCGGTTGTGCATAGTGCTGGCCACACAATCCCCTAGTATGTCGTGGCCACAGAAACTGGTGAACGCTGCTTCATTAATTTGCTCCGACGGGATACTGACACATGTTCATGTATGTTTATGTTTAAACGAGCAACTGAAGTTAAATCGGCAGTCAAAGTCAGACAGAGTGATGTTACTTGTTATCATTCAACATCAGCAACACTGTACACTGGGCCACGAGGGGCCTCCAGCATGAATTTGGGAACAGCGCCCCCAACAATACTAAATACGGCCCTTGTTCTAAATAAGAAATAAATAAGACGTTAAAAATTAAATTAGAGCTTTTATACAGAAGGTGTATTTACAACAGTCGATTCAATCGTAAATAAACAGTCACAAGGTGTAAATATATTTAAATTTACCAGTCCTTAAATTAACTCTCGAAACACGACAGTCTCTTTTAGCATTCTATGCTCAAATAACTCTTGCATAAAGGCTATTTTTAAGGCCAAGCCACACTAGATTCAAAATCACCGACTCTTTGCAATTCAATAAAAAAATCACGATGATTATCCCCGTTTCAAATGTGGCATGGCGCGAAACTTGATTCCCCAGAATCAGTTTCTGCAGTGATTTGTGATGATTCACAGAAATTAGAACGTGCTCTAAAATTTGGAATCATGATTCTTGATTCAACCTGTGCCTGCCAATGGGAAGCGCAAACTAGATCATGTGATCAGTAGGACTAGTTAAAAAACAAAACACTCATGGTAGCGATTAAATTGGTATCTTCCTCTTCCAGTTCGCTTAAAAAAAGCATGGTATGCTCCATAGATCTTTTTTCTTTCGATCGAAGGTTTCACCCACCATTTTCGTTTTCTTTGTGCTTTAAATAGAACAGATGCAGCGGCACAGACCAAGATTACTTCGTCGTCTCTGCTAGAATTCATGATTCTTGAAAATAAAATTGCGCGTCGTGATTTTCTGTGAATCGTAATCTACGTGTGGCATGGCAGATTGTGAAACAGCGTATTTCTGATTCGCTCTGAAACAAGATTCTAGTGATTCGCTGAATCGTGAATCCAGTAAAAACGTGATTCCTTGAGTATAGTGTGGCTTCGGATTATTAGCATTCTGCTGTTTTTGGCGTTGTATTTCGTCTCTTAGCCTACATTCCCTACGCCACTCGTTGCTAAGACGCGTCGTTGTTTACTTTTGCGTTCATTATAATCAATATTATGTGTATCTTCATCACTATTCTCTTGCCAATAAATATTATCTAGTCACATAAATCAAGATTTATTATATTGTAGACCTCCTTATCGTCTGTAGAATCCTCACCTATTTGCAATAGGCGAGGCTTAGGTGTCTTGGTGACGTAATTATGTAAATAGCGATACTGGTGAAAAACATTGTTCTTTACCATGTGTACATGATGGGCCAATCAAATGTTACCACTTTTCAATCATACACAAGTTTTCACAATGAGGACTTATTGGAAATTTTTTTTTACAGATTTGTAACCAAAACATCAAATTAACATCTATTAACAAAGGTTTCCCACTTTGTCATTTGTTTTCTACACAGTTCAATAATTGATGACATGTTCAATCCACGCTCCTCTTCTGTGGATTACAGCTGTAACACGCACATTGAAGTTTGTGAGGACATTGTCACACATCTCAAGAGGGATTCTCCAAATTTCCTGACGGATGTTGGTCTTCAGGGCCTCAATGGTCTGTGGGTTGTTGTAGTACACTCTCTACTTCAGGTACCCCTATAGGAAGTAGTCTGCGGGAGAAAGATCAGGAGAGTGGGAAGGCCATGGGTTGTCTGTGCACCGTGAGATGAGTCTAGCTCCAGGAAAGTATTCTTTGAGGAAATCCAGTGAAACATTTGAGCAATGTGGAGGAGCACCATCCAGTTGGTAGATGACGTTATTCGTGTTGACTCCCTGCTTTCTCCTACATAAGCTCAGATAAACATAAGGAGAAAAACACTTTCCTTATCCCTTATGCGATAACAAATGCATATAATTACTTTTTCTGCGTTCGGGCATGGAATGGACAAACCCGCAAAACCAGTAACTAAACATCAATTAAGAACATTAATAAAAATGCAAGACTAGACTCGGACCACGGATGAGCGTAGGACGCAATAATCTTTTTTATAGAAGGAGCGTCTGTAATGTATAAGATAAGATGAATTTCCTCCTCATCATTTCCACATAGCGATCACTTTTTACAGTCACTGATGGCGGTCTCCAGTGACAAACATCTGTTCGATTTTATTGGTGATACCTCTAGACGCTGTCTCACGGTCTCAGTGCTGATCACTGTCCTTGCTGACATTGGCCTACCACTATGTACTTTATTCTCATTGGTCACACGTTCTGTTTCCCTGAACTTCTGCAGAAGACGTCTGATTGTGAGTCTACTTGGAGGATTTCTTCCCGGAAAGTCAATTGTGAATCGTCGCTGAATGTTGGTTACCGATTTTAATTTTAAATATGCTTCCACGATCTTCACTCTCTCCTCCACAGTATATTGCTTTCGATCCATTGTTGTGAGAATTCAGTGTTTCGTTGTTAATATTCCTGAAAATGAAACAAAATCTGTGTAATTTTGAAAATTGTAAGAATATAAAATGTGGTAATATTTTATTGGTCCACCCAAAATATAAGGAATTAGTTTCAATAAATCTTGATATTTAAATGTGTTACTAGTCCTTAGTAGTCCGTCCACAATGTAAACAAGATTTGGGGCTTTTATAGTTTTTCAATACCAGTAGCTCTTATGAAGCATTGCACAGCCTGTCTTATGCTTTACTTCTAGATAGTAAGTTAAGGCTAACTTTCGACAAGCGACATCGTCAATTAAATATTCTGCACTAAAAAAAAACTTTTCCATTAATTTTTAATGGTTGTAAACTTTAGCTTTGAATGTTAATTTTCATCGCATGACAGTGTTTTATATAATATTCTTTTAACGTCATTGTTGAAATGGTGAAATTTAAAAATAAAACCTTCTTAATTCTATATTAATACGACTGCCATTTGTCACCACTAGACGATGTAATCAAACAACACATGCTTTTTGTCACGTGATTGTAAATGCTCTATAATTTATCGACTGAAAGAAATGCACCATACAATTCTATGTTAGCTTAATCATATCACTATCACCGACCTGTATTTGTCCACGATGACCCAAGGGGGTCGATACTCTGATGAAAATAAAAACTCATCGACGCGTTGTCTTACTGCGCACGCGAAGTTGATTTTTTGCTGTGAGTTTTTAATGGTCGTTGCTGGTGTGGCTTAGTGCTTTTAGAATCGGGCAACACCGGGTGATTTGCCGGTACCGGGTTTTTCGGTTCTGGATTCTATTCTTGGCCCGGATCTCAGAAATTTAGAAACTTTTAAAGAAAGTGAAAAAAATATTTATTTAACCTTCTTTCTATTCTTTTACAGTAGTATCTCGGATTACGAACTTAGGCTAGTTCGTTCCTGAACCCGGTTCGTAACCTGAAACATTCGTAACCTGAAACATTAAAATCAATGAAATATGACAATCCGTTGCAAGATTTTTTTTTTAGTTTTTTTTTTTTATAAACATCTGGTTGTTTACCTAACAAAACGCAAAATAAAGAAAAAGAAAATAGCCCAAGGAAATTATTGTGTCCGCTTAAAATACCAAGTACTGGTCTCCGATTAATGTTTAATGTACGTTTCGTCGTGTTTGCAAAAAGTAAAACCACTATAGGCATATTAATGCTTATTTTTTGATGTGCCCAAGAAATATTTTATGATGCATCAATTCGAAATAATTACTAAATAATTTTTATTGTATACCCGGTGACCCGGTGGGCCACTACTAAACTATGCCGTGTAACTGTGAGACTGCTCTGGTCGGTAGAGCGAAAAAGTTCGTTGCAGCAATGGTGTTGACTATGTGGTCTGCTTTTGTTGCAACTTCCGTAGCTAGCGGCCGGGAAAAAATGGAGGATAAAGGATTCGCTTCACAAATCCACTGGAAATACAAAACGACTTTATTGTTTTGGGCTTTGGGTCTTCTCTGTTTCTGTTGCATTGTTTGTTTAGTTTATTTAGTTTGTTTATTTTGTTTGTTCGTGTACGTAAAATAAAACTATGTTGTTTGTTAATTATTATTGTTGTTGTTTTAGTGAAAAACAATGTCGGTTTGACTTTGGCGAAACGCCTCTGTAAGAAAATCCACCTTAGACTTTTCTGTCTTAGTAAACTAATTTCAAATAGAGAAAATCATTATGAATCTCTTTTACTCGGCGACTGTTGGTAGCATCATAACCTTCGCAATCACCTGCTGATATGGTAATGCCACAACATTGAACAAACACTGGATAGACCACCTAATAAACAAAGCCTCTCATACAACACAGACACAACTACCATCTCTTGCAGATCTTTTCAATTAAAGTTGCCTGTCTATGATTCATAAGATCCTTCAAGATCTTAGTAGTTACACCATATCTAGTCGAAGTGGACGGCTTCTTTCAATAAGGGCAAGAACAGGGAGATTTAGGGACTTTTTTGTTCCACTATCAGTGAGACTCTTTTAAAAGAATAATCAGTCCGCCAGAAAATACAATAGTTGACTCCTAAATGATACTTTTTCTTGTATGATAAATGGTATGATAGTGTGCGAGAATGTCTATTGTGTTTGAGTACAAATGGTTCTTTTATATTGTTTTAAGTACCGGTACACTGAAAGACGGAATATATGTAGGCCTAATTAAGTCCTATTTCCATTGAATTATTTCTATCAATAAAGTAATCTTATCTTATATATTAGTAAAGTATTTGGGGACTTTTTATTTCTACATTGAAATATTATAATAGTGGGCCTACATAGAAAATATATTTTAGAATCAAAGAACGCGGAAGACATCTGTTTCGAATTATTAATAACAAATTTGTTTTCTTATTTTTGAATCGAGGTTTTGGCTACGTGTTTAATTAAACAACATACTTCATGTAATATATCAGCAGTACCTTAGTCCTATCATTTAAAGTAATATATAAAGAAAGTATTCATCTCTGTCAGACCCATTTAATCTAAAGGACCTGTGAAGGATCATTTGTAATGTACAAGATAAGATAAGATAAGGTAAGTTTCCGTCGCCACAATGTATTAATAGGGGATTGTGTGACTAGAACAGTTCCAAAACACCTTTTGTTTTACTTTAACTAATGTCAGCTGGAGAGACTAAAAAGACACCCACCATTCCCGGAAGCAGCCTTCGACCTGAGACCTTCGTTACGCTGAACCGAAATGTCCTATACATGTCCTATATAATGTCCTATATTATGTCTTATATCATGTCCTATATCATGTCCTATATCATGTCCTTCATCATGTCCTATATCATGTCCTATATCGTGTCGTATATCATGTCCTATATCATGTCCTATATCATGTCCTATATCATGTCCTATATCATGTCCTATATCATGTCCTATATCATGTCCTATATCATGTCCTATATCATGTCCTATATCATGTCCTATATCATGTCCTATATCGTGTCGTATATCATGTCCTATATCATGTCCTATATCATGTCCTATATCATGTCCTATATCATGTCCTATATCATGTCCTATATCATGTCCTATATCATGTCCTATATCATGTCCTATATCGTGTCGTATATCATGTCCTATATCATGTCCTATATCATGTCCTATATCATGTCCTATACATGTCCTATATCATGTCCTATACATGTCCTATATCATCTCCTATAAATGTCCTATATCCATATCCTTTGACCTGCATATAATTTATTTTGCTTTCTTGTTATTTGCCCTTTTTTTTATTAAAAAAAAGCCAAGTAACATTTTAAAATAAATAATGAAATATTTTTTTACTAGGGCTTAACGTCCATGATTAAGCTAAACATGATTTCAGGAAGTGGGTCATTTGGCCTCGCGAAGTCGCCGGGAATATACATACACAATTCTGCGACGTTAATATTATGGATTAAAAAACAAAAACACAAATAATGACAGGACCGTGGAGTAAAGCAAACAAATTCACAGGGTTCAACTCGGGGTTTTCAGCAACCGACCCCACAGTTTTCCCCATGCCGTTTTCACTGTTCTTCCTATCCATATAAATATATAATATAATATATATATATATATATATATATATAATATATATATATATATATATATATATATATATATATATATATATATATATATATATATTTACTTACTGATTGCTTGTTAAATTTGATTATTGCAAAATGTTCCATCTATTTCTATTATATATATTTTTGTTTTCAGATGCTGACCCATTTACGAGAGATGGGGTTCCGAGAATTTATGTTTGATCCTTGTTGTTTGAGAACCACAAACCCTAACGATTTCAACTACCAGGCTCATGTGGGATATTTCAATTACAATTTTAATGCGTCATGATAGCTTATTCATTTAATGATTTAATGTGTGATGATAGTTTATTCATTCTATATGCGATGATAAATTATTCATTCTATGTGCGATGATAGTTTATTCATTGTATGTGTGATGATAGTTTATTCATTCTATGTATGATGATAGTTTATTCATTCTATGTGTGATGATAGTTTATTCATTCTATGTGTGATGATAGTTTATTCATTCTATGTATGATGATAGTTTATTCATTCTATGTATGATGATAGTTTATTCATTCTATGTGTGATGATAGCTTATTCATTCTATGTGTGATGATAGTTTATTCATTCTATGTATGATGATAGTTTATTCATTCTATGTATGATGATAGTTTATTCATTCTATGTGTGATGATAGTTTATTCATTCTATGTGTGATGATAGCTTATTCATTCTATGTGTGATGATAGTTTAGTCATTCTATGTTTGACGATAGTTTATTCATTCTATGTGTGATGCTAGTTTATTCATTCTATGTGTGATGACAGTCTATTCATTCTATGTATGATGATAGTTTATTGATTCTATGTGTGATGATAGTTTATTCATTCAATGTGTGATGATATTTCTTTATTACATTACTCTAAGCCGTAAGTTTGATTGAATTATATTACCAAACTATGTTTGTATAAATGAAACATTGATTGCAAGACTTTGTTAACAATTATATAAATATTCATTTAATTCACTCTTTGGTTTAAATATTCTATTAATACATTTTCCATATTTTATGCTTACAGTTTTTATTTTGATTTATGTTTAAAGCCTTAATAGACCTATCCATTAACAAAAGGAACGATTAAACCCTTGCAGTTTCTAATATTAGCTGTAGCTTTTCTCTTAATAGCTTATATGTTGCAACACATTGCTTGTGATCCGATAATTCTCTGTTAAGTTTTTTGTTTACTTTGGTTCAGTTGCGCGCCATGTATCTTAAAAAAAAACAACGGCAACAAGAGTAAATAAAAAAAAACGCAGCTCCTATTAAGCACACACAAATAAAAAACTCGGAACGTTTATATGAAGTTTGAATTGAGACCTGTGACTATTGATGTGTTATTTACTGCTCTTCATCGAAAAAACTTGGAACTTCTGACTAGGAATTCTTCCCATTTCTGAATTGGTGCAATTCGTAAACTTTTTTTTTTCATTAAAGCTTCATAAGAAACGATGAATATGGAGGTTTTTTTTATAATCAGTTTTGATATTATGCACAATCACTTCACCTTTTGCTATGCATACTCTTATATGATAATTTCAATATAATTGTAATTCATTTAGATTTAAGCCTAAGCTTAAACATAGTTTTTAAATAAGGAGGCAGATTGAGCATGCACTGAACTAGACCTTTAGGCGTAACTTAGGAGCTTTTCACATTTTTTTTTTGTTAAGTTTAAAAAAGCCAAATCGTCAATCTGGATATTTCCCAACCGAAAAAAAACGCTAACAAATTTCCTCATGAACAATATAGATCAGTGCTTTTACTGAAAAATATGTTTACGCTATTAAGTATAGATCTAGATAATTGAATTATAATTTGTGTAAACGTTTTAAAAAAAAATGAAACAGTTACAGTACAGCGACTTTAATATCTCATTGAATAAATCATATCCTCAATATAAATAAAATAATACAAGTATCATGCTTCTAATGACCCTTCAATAAAATAAAAGTGCTTGAAATGCATCAATTCGGAACTGGAAAGACTTCCTATTCAAAATGTCCTAGTTGCCCAGTTGACAAGCAGTTGAAGAACAAAATGTGTCATATTCATAATATACCTTTCAAAGTAACTGGGAATACCGTTTTGCTATTTAAGAATTACATGACAAATAAACGTGTTGCAAATAATATAGGGCCTACATGTATTTAAATGTATAATGCATTTTACTTAGATGTATTAAAGTTTTATTCAAATTTCCTGGGCTTTGGAAAAATATCCTCTTTATAACCTTTGTATATTATAGTATAAGCTGATTGAAAAAAAAAATAGAAAAAATATTGCTTTAGTTATTAAAAAAAAAAGAAATACGAATTTTTGACTAGATTAAATTTGGTCGGTCTTTCAGTATAAATGCATTATACTCTAATAAGAAACAATATTTTGAAACAATATGTTTCAATATCATAATATATTCGTGTAATATGTACACATTGGTTGTTACTTTGAAGACATGAAATGACTGTCTTTAAATCTCAACTGACTATTTTCTACACAGCTTTTCTCTTTACATATTAAATTTAATCAACAGAATCATAGGCCGAAAGATTAAACGTGTAATTAAATTAATATGTGGCCGAAAAATGTATATAGCTTTCAACATTTACGCAACAATTATGTCATTTTGGAAGTGTGGACAATGTGGGCCGCGTGACCAGTGCCTTCACATGGGTGGGGGGGGCAAATGGGGCATATGCCCGCGGGTGACACTTCTAGAGGCGGCAAATACAGTCTAAATATAGCACTAAACAAAGCATTTACAGTACGCAAGGGGGCGTCGCTGAAACTTTGCCCTGTGGCGCTTTATAAGCTTTTGTGGGCTCTGAGCGTGACCCTTTTCCTAACTCAAGCTGGTTTAGTTATCCCAAATGATTTAATTACATTTTTTTTCTTTTTAAAAAAAATGGCCTCTTTTCATGAAAAATAAGCACAAAAACTAGGGCTTTTTAATGAATATACAAAAATAATAATTAAAGTGAAACATTTTCAATGACTGAAAAGTTGGGTCCTTTCATGAAAGAAAATGGAGACTATTCAAGACAAAATACTAGAGGGTGGATGAGTAACAGTGATGCGAAAAATAAAGCCTCTCCTGCTTACAGGTAGTGACAGCCCGGATGTGCCAAGTGGTGCCTTATCTCTAGTACTCCTGGATGTGTCTTCTTCTAAAATAGACTCTCTCTTTCCTTCACGTATATTCCAGGGTTTTGGTCTCCTTGTTTCAACATCCAAACTGTTTCAACATCCATTCTGGTGCGACCGAATGCCAAGAAAAATAGCTGATCTTGTGAGATCAGACTGAGACCCTCTTCAGAGCAAAGGGAAAAACATGTCTCATTTTACCACTCCACAGTTCTACTCTCTATTGAGCAGATGCATTTTTCTAACATACAAGCTTTGTCTCTCATAGCTCTCTCTGTGGTTGATCCAGTGGTGGCCTAATCTCTCTGATCGTGACCGAATGATGAGAACAACATTTCATAGACTCGCTGGCTAAATCTGTTGGACTCTTAACACATAATCACGAAAGTCCTTGAACTGACGATTCTTTTGTCCTGAAACCAAATGGCTACAATAAGCTACAGACAAACCATTTAACAATGATGAAGAAAAAAATTTGTAAATAATAATAATAATAATAATAATAATGAAGTTTATATAGCGCATATCCCGCAATCAGTTCTATGCCCTTAACAATTACATTTACAATTACAATTAAAATTAACGATGATAACAATAACAGACAAATGTTTAAAAATGTAAGTGGGCTAGGAGTCAATAATAAACAGGTGAGTCTTGAGTCCGGTCTTGAAAATGTTAAAGTTCGAGCTTTGTCGCAGCTGGAGTGGCAGGGTGTTCCATGCGGAGGGGCCGGAGTAGGTGAAGGCCCGCTGACCAGCTGTCACGAGTTTTGTCCGCGGGATCGTCAAATTGAGTTTGTGAGCAGCCGATCGAAGTGGGCGTGGTTTTGTATATATTTCCAGACAGGAAATTAGATAATCCGGGGCAGAGTCATTGAGGCATTTATAGAATAGAGATGCGAGTTTATATAAAATCCTATTTTGAATAGGGAGCCAGTGCAGAGAGTAGAGCAGAGGTGAAATGTGGTCGGACTTCTTCTTCTTTAGGACTAGTCTGGCAGCGCAGTTTCGGACGCGTTGGAGTCCTTGAATGGAAGTGGCAGGATGGCCGGCCAGAAGAGAGTTACAGTAGTCCAAACGAGAGAAGAGGAGAGTGATGACGAGCTTGGTACAAGCTTCCGGAGTGAGGTAGCGACGGATAGTGGCAATACGTCGCAGGTGAAAAAAGCAGGTTTTAATCAGGAAGGAGATGTGGGGTTGCATGGACAGAGTGGAGTCCAGAAACATGCCGAGGCTCTTTACCGTTGAGGAGAAGGGCACAGTAGCGTCACCCAACTGGAGGTCAGTCTCGTTCCTACGAGTAGGCTTCGGTCTTATCGCTGTTGAGCTTCAACTTGTTTTCTGTCATCCAGTTCTTGATGTCCAGGAAACAACAGGAGATAGAAGCAAGGAGCTCGTCGATATCCTCAGGCTTGGCGCTGTTTAGGAGCTGGGTGTCATCAGCGAAAAAGTGATAATTAAGGTTGTGTCGCTCGATGACGAAGGAAAGGGGTTGGGTGTACAAAGTGAAGAGGACTGGGCCGAGGACGGACCCCTGTGGTACACCATAGCGGACGGTGACGGGCTGGGAGGACAAAGATTCAGTAGTGACGGTCTGGGAGCGACCGTCGAGGTAGCTCTTGAATTAGGAGAGGGCTATATCATGAATGCCGAACGTGAAGCTGAGGCGATCGATGAGTAGGTGGTGGTCGATCGTGTCAAAGGCCGCGGACAAGTCCAATAACATAAGGGGCGGAGACGAGACCTCTGTCTGCGGCGCTCAGGAGGTCGGTGGTGATCCGCAGTAGCGCTGTCTCAGTGCTGTGATTGGGGCGATATGCCGACTGGAACACGGGCATAAGCGAGTTCAGGGACAGGTGGACGTTAAATTGCTCAAGGATGATGCGCTCCAGGAGTTTGGAGAGGTAGGGGAGGTTTGATACTGGACGGTAGTTCCGGCATTCATTCACATCAAGTCCGGATTTCTTCAAGAGTGGGCGGACCATGGCGGATTTAAAACAGTTAGGAACGATGCCTGTGGAGAGGGAGGAGGTGTTAATGGTATCGGTGATGTACGGCAGGAGCTTGTCCAAACACTGGGTGAACAGAAAGCCTGGCAGAGGGTCAAGCTGGCAGGTCTTGATGGGGGACTTCATAATGATGCGCTTAACATGGTCGATGGTGACAGGTTGAAAGCAGGTGAGAGGGGAGCCAGAGAAGGCGGGAGAGGGTGGGGAAGGGCGATAGGAAAATACTACAAATAATAAGTGGTCCAAACTATTTGGTTGGGTCAAAAAGAAGAAGAAAGAAGTTGAAGATCGTGCAAAAGAGTCATCAAATGTGCGAAAACTTTTTCTGGTTTTCTTTATCACGACATCACGACCTAGGAGCTAAAAACAACAACCCAACTCCGACTACCAGACTGTTCAGGAATGGACTGCTTTCACAGAAAATTTGATCAAATCTCGTATGGAGGACGAAATGGACACAGAGTGTAACAAGCAGCACACACTGCTTTGGCTCGTATTCGTCACTTTGATTAACACCGAAGAGAAGATTCTTCTTCTTCGCCATTATCAACTCCTAGTGGAGCATAGGCCATCAACAATCTCTTTCCATGTCCTCCTGTCTCTGGCTATCTTCTCTAACTCCTTCCAAGTTCTCCCGATCACATGCACATCCTTTTCTACTTCCCTCCGCCAGGTGTTCTTTGGTCTACCTCTTCGTCTTGCACCCTGGGGATTCCATGAAAGAGCTTGTCTAGTCAAATTTGACGTTGGTTTCCTCAATGTGTGGCCTATCCATCTCCATCTCCTTTTTTGTATTTCTTGTTCTACTGGAATATGTGCTGTCCTTTCCGATACAGTTGCATTTGTAATTTTGTCATACCATTTGATATCCATTATTCTACGTAGGCAGCCATTCACAAAAGTTTGTAGTTTGTTCAAATCCCCCTTTGTTAATCTCCAACTTTCTGAGCCATATAGTAAGACAGATTTTACGTTAGAATTAAAGAGTCTTAATTTAGTTTTGGTTCTAATTTGTTTTGTTTTCCAGATATTTTTTAGCATAGCAAAGGCTCCTCTTGCTTTTTTTTTAAAGCAAAAGAAGAGAAGATTAATTAAGAAAATTGTTTAATTAATGAAAAATGAAGCATACAACTCAGAATAATTCAATACTCAAGATAGGATATTCAATATGTACAAAGACATCAATAAACTAGAACTAGATAAACAACTGGTTACTGTCAACACGTCGCACCTTTCAATCCACATCCGATTATAGTTAGTGCAACAACAACAAGATCGAATACAGGGTGCGTACGTGACAAGAGTTAAGCTGAGGCCACACTCAAGAATCACGTTTTTACTGTAATCATGTTTCAGCGAATCACTAGAACTTGTTTCAGAACGAATAAGAAATACGCTGTTTCACAATCAACCATGTCACACGTAAAACACAATTCATAGAAAAACAAAGACGCGCAATTTTTTTTTTCAAAAGAATCAAGAAAGTTTTGAGAGTGACTGTTCACGACTCATGAATTCTAGCAGTGACGACAAAGTAAACTTGGTATGTCCCACTGCGTCTGTTCTACTTTAAGCAAAAAAAAAGTCGAAAACGAAAATGGTGGGTTAAACCTTGGATCGAAAAAAGAAAGATTTATGGAGCAAGCGAACTGGACGATTTAATAGCAGCCATCTTTGTTTACTTTTTCAACTAGGCTAATTATCACATGATCTAATTGCGCTTCCCATTGGCTGACACAGCTTGAATCAAGAATCATGTTGCCAAATTTTAGAACATGTTCTAACTCTGTGAAACATTGCGAATCACTGATGAAACTGATTGTGTTGAATCAGTTTCGCGCTATGCCACATTTGAAACGATGAGAATCAACGTGACTTTTAAATTGAATCGCAGCGAATCACTGATTCTCGAGTATAGTGTGGCTTAGCTTTTCATGTAATCATTGACACAACTATAAAATACCAAATAGATTCTTATTAGCTTGTCATTCTAAAAAAAATATACTGGGAGCCGTTTTAGTGCTATTAGTTACTTTTTATAAATAAATAGTGAAAAATGATAGTCAAATTGATAGACACCGATGTTTTCACTTCATTTGAGAGGTATAAGTGGTTGAAGTAGAGCTTGCCTATCAAGAAGAAGGATAGATTCTTGGGAAGGAAGAGGGCAGACCTTTATGCAATCACTTTAATCACATATGAAATGTAATAATATGACAAAACGCGTTGGCTTTCTGCTTTTCGGCTTTACCCACACAATTGAAAAGAAAGAGAAATACATTTTTTCTAACTAAATTACGTTTGTTGATATAATTGTCGGGCCTGGTGTTTTAACAGCTGAGAGGAAATAATTAGAAAAGAATAGAACGTTCCTAAAACATATCATAGAGACAGTGTTTTGTAATTGGGACAACATAGACACAGTAAATTAAAATGTTGAAACTATATTTTTACTCCCTTTCTTTTAACTCGTACTGTCTGTCTGTCTGCTTGATTTGTTGCTTGCGTGCTTGTTAGCAGAATTTTGCATCGATTTTTCGACCACTTTCGTCGTCCAATCGAGCTGAAACTTGGGTAGCAGACTTGTCCCGACTAACAATTTATTCTATCAAATTTTCAGCCTCATAGCCTTTGGAATAGTCACGAATTTCTTCGACCAATTTGCAAATCGAAGAAATTATTGTACGTAAATTATGTCTGTCCCTACCGGAAGAGACGGAAGTAAATAAACTTTTCGGATATATTCGTTTTTACGAAATAAATAGAATGAAAACAACACAATGTATCTTTTTATGGTTTTTGCGGGCCAAAGCTAGAAAAAAAAGGATGCGCACAATTTTAGTGGGGAAATTCATAAGGTATGATATCACTTATATTTATTTTAATCTATCAAAATATAAATTAAATATAAACTTAGTTTACAAGGAAAGGGAGTATAATAAAAACTTAGTTTTTATGGGTTAGTTTATTTTCAATATTAATTACTGGCGATTTATCTCATCTTTTAATATTAAAAGAAGAAGCATGCAGACCTTGAGAAGCCTTGTAATGGTAATGGTAATTTATATAGCGCTTCTATCCATGCTATTTTAGCATGCTCAGTGCGCTCAAGAAGACTATTAATCTGTGAGAGGTTTCACTGCTGCCGGTTAAGCGCATGTGATAACAACTCAATATTAACGTCATCTAGTCCCAAAACTCCTGTAGGGCGACAGGGATCTGCCGGTGGCGGGGCTCGAACCCGCGACGTGTCAAGAGGTTTTTTGGTTGACAGTCTGGTGAGCTAACCGCTAGGCCAGCCGGCTTCATTCGCGTTGATTCTATAAATACTTTTCAATACTTGGTGTTCATCTCGAAAATGAGTAAAGGATGAAATCAGTTTTGTGAATTTGTCACCACTAATAGTTGCCAGAAAAAGAATCACGGATAGTGAAATAAAAATATCACTATTATACAGTTAGTGTATCCCGACGCGCAGGGTATTTTTGTGTCTTAATTCGTACGAATTATTACATCTTCTATTAATCTGGAAAAAATTGCTAAAAGTGGGGCCTTTTTTTTTTAAAGTTCGCTCCCCTTTAGCGCCAAAGACTGGCTACGCCTCTGTGAGTAGTATGCAGTTTGGGGTAGTAGTTTTCGATAGCGATAAAAAAAAAGCTTCCTTACTATCAGCCAGAGTTATAAATGTCGTTTATTGTACATAGGTTTAAACATTAAATTCTTCATTAAACGAGCATCGAGTGGCTTTAGTGTATTATTTATATTTATAACGCTAGGCTAACTAACAGTGTCACTATTATGTAGTATTATATTTAGCTACGACAGGCTACGTGAAGTTATATTTGATCCAGGAAACATGTGCGTTTGCTCCCAAGAGATATCATTTTCACTCGAAACACTGACAGATACATAGTACAGAATGAGAGCCGTACGAACAATAATTTTTTTCTTATTTTAAAGCTAGAAGTTTATTATATTGACCATTTTATCTATTTTTAGAAGTTCGCTTTGCCTCTATATCTCCGCCATGCCTCTAGCGATGACCCGTTGCCATGACTACCAGGGGTCAGAGGTAAAAAAAAAATGTTCTTTATCACAGCGTACCTTATATCACACATTTTAGTATAAAAGAAAATAGCACGACTGAGGTTGGTCGCTATACGAGAGACTTCAGCGGGAACAGCAGAATCATGCAACTGCGAATCATCCGCGCAGAAGTGGTATGAAATATTGAAAAGCCTGATAACATAACAAACAGAGCACGGTGGGAGGTGGGCGTAGGAGAGGCCGTCCGCGGAGATGCTGGTTCGACAATGTAAGTTGTAAAGTATTGGACAGGGCTGCAGTTGACTCAACTATTGACAACCGCTCAAGATAGGCAAAAGTGGAGAAAATTGACTGCTGAGGTGTCCTTTCCCCCCCCCCCCCCTCCTCTCCAACGACCACAACGGTCATGGGATTGATGATGATGATGAAGTTTCTTTTCAAGTTGCAGATTTTTTATGTGACGTGACATAAAATCTCAAATGTTTGATCCTCCCTACCGCTCTCCTAGGTATAAGACGTTAATTTATGGACAGCCCGAAAGGACCACCAAATGTCTTTTGGGCACACTCAGAAATGACATTGTTTACGTATAAGTATTTTTTTTTGGTCCTTATCGTGTAAAACAAACGCTTTTTACTTAAATGTGTGATACATTTACGAAACTTGTCTAGATCTATTGGAAATCTGTATTTAATTAAAACATGTATGAAAAACAAAGGAATATATTTTTATTTTCTATTGTATGAATTTGCAGGTATTTTAGTTACGCGGTGCTATGGGAGTGACTTAGTGGATAAAACAGGAGATATCATTCAATGTTTTATTGTGGATCTGTACTGGAGTAATCACCAGAATAAATAAAAACGACTTGAAAAACAAAAATTCTTGACTTAATTACGTCTATAAAGAATAGCCTAAAAAAATGAAGAGGTATGTAGGCTCTTAACAATATGTTTGTTTTTATTTAATAGGTCACGCTTTGAAGGTAAACATATAACTTACAATAAAGTAGGCCTAATGCTTAATGCAAAAGAAAAGCCGCAAAGAGAAGCCTTTTGCAAGTTGAAAAATGGCAAGGTAAAAATGACCCATTATGGGAAAAAAGGGGTAAATTAAAAAACATCAGTGAAAACTTTGTCGAAGCAAAGAAGCAAGCTGACTAAATGTACTGCACTAGACTTGTATAGAATATATAATTAAAAAAAGGAATCCCCCTCGGACCAAATTGATGCATAGGACCGGTGAAGCAGCTTTCACCAGTTTCTGTGGCCACGGTATACTAGGGGATTGTGTGGCCAGTACAACGCCCACCCGCTTTTCCTCACCCCAACTAGAGTCAGGTATCCATCAGAGCTGGGTGGACTCGGTGGACACTCTCCAGACCCGGGAATAAATCCTAGCCTCCACCAGGAATCGAACCCAGGACCTTCAGTACACCAGCCGAACGCCGCCTTAGTGCTATATTAGTACCCCTTAGTCTATATAATATGTCATTGTAAATGAAAAAGACGTATTATTTCGAAAAGACACACGCGCAAACATGTGATGGCATAGTGTGACAGGGACGATGTTAAGAACACCATGTGTATGTATATATATATCGGAGTGTGACTTTATGTCGCCGCAATCTTCTGTCAACTGATCGCAGGTTAATTTAACTAGAGAAGGGCTCTGCAAACTTTTAATTATAGAGTGCCTAAGTAGGATTTCTAATTCATTTAGCGCGCCATTTCTTGTAGAAGAGACATGAATTATTGCTTTTTGTTTTGTTTCGCGTGCCATTAAAAATCGCTTTGCGTGCCGTAGATTGCCGATCTCTGATCTAGAGTATGATGAATAACGAAACGAGCCCATGACATGAAAGTGTGTGTTGGCCTGTAGGTTCTATTCTGCCAGTTCCATCATTGTCATGTCCAAAAGCTGTCCAATGGCGTGACATCCCTTTTCTGGCTTTCACGTACATCTGGCATGGCCCAGGTATGATGAAGGTGAAGTTGTTATTACATCTATTTCACCGATTTCTATGCAATAATCGCCGTCCTTGTATTGTCTTCAAAAGAAGATCTAATACAATGGGGAGGGACGGGGTTTACAGTGTGTTCTCCTTATGTGTAGCTTCTTCTCAAATGAAGCAGTGCCTTCCATTGGATGTTTAAATCATAGTCCACGGTGAAAAGGCTGGTAAAAAAAAAGGTAAATCCACCTAAATTATTGTTCTTTCCTTCATTCCACACATACTGGGAGGTATATGATGACAATATTCTATTCTCAGATACAAGGCATTGTTTTTAACACACCACAATAATTCAATTACTTCCGTGTGTCACAAAAAGAATAAAATAGTTTTAACAATAAGCCTTTGACCACAGGCTACGAGTTCAAATAAATAAATAAAGCAAAACTAAGGGAGTTAATTACAAATAAGAAAAAAAGGAGATAACTAGGCTACACACACGGACATAGTAACATAATAATATAGCGCTTTTATACATTCATTAGTTTATATCATCGCATCACTACAAATCTTTTGTTACCTTTCCATTATTTGCAACTTCAATCAAATTATCTTTAAGATGTTTTTAAATATCTTAAACATATTTCAAACACTGTAATAGAAGCGATTTACGCCAGTTATTGTGCACCCCTAAAGTAATAGTGGCCTGCTCCTGTCTGCTGTTGCTAGTATTGCCGTCGATCGTCATCCTGAAAGAAACCTCGGGTAGACCAGACCTGGCAATACAGGCTCTGCTGGAGAAGGAGACAACCAACGAGGTGCAGCTGGAGAAGAGGATCCAGGAGGTGAAAGAGGCCTCGGACTCCAACGTGAAGCTCCTTCTCGAGAAGACGAGAGTGTGCAACGACATCATGGCCGAGGCGCTGAAAAAGATCGAGGAGCTGAAGACGTCTCAGTCCAGCATCCAGTGCCTCAAGTCGAACATCAGAGACGAGAAAGCCATTACACCTGAAGTAGTGGACAACAGTGGAGCTAAAGGTAAGACATTTCTAGAGGGAAAGCCATTACACCTGAAGTAGTGGCGCTAAAGGTAAGACATTTCTAGAGGGAAAGCCATTACACCTGAAGTAGTGGAGCTAAAGGTAAGACATTTCTAGAGGGAAAGCCATTACACCTGAAGTAGTGGACAACAGTGGAGCTAAAGGTAAGACATGTCACTATTAAAACCTAGATTTATATTTGTCTGATAATTTTATTGTTTTGAATATATTTCATGTTTTATTCTCCAGTCTTGCAGCTTGACAAAACTCGTTTTGTTTTTTAATGATGTTCCACTCTACATCTACATATTCCGTAGTCTGTTGGACCGTTGGGGCGCCACAGATGACATATACATCGTTCCTCCCGTCTCTCAGCCGTTCGCATTGCGTCGCACAGTTTTGTTCCTGTCTATTCCCTGATATTATCTTTCCATCATTTCTTTTGTCTTCCTCTCTTTCTGCCTCCTCTGGTGGTACCCTGCAGAATGGTTTTGGCAAGCCCGGTGGTTCTGGTGACGTGGCCATACCATTCCAGTTTCCTTTTCTTGACTGTGGCCAACAGGTCTTCATATTTTCCAACTTCCTGATGTATTCTTTTTTATTGGAGATGTGGTCTTTGTAGCAGATACCAAGCATAGCGTTTATTTTCTTTTCCAGCTCAGCTGTTAATGTCCATGACTCACAAGCATATAAGAAAATGGAGAGCGCATCAGCTTGATTTCGGTGCTGAGGGCTAAGTTCTTGTCTTTCCATATTGTCTTGAGCCTCTTTAGTGATGCTGTTGTCTGGGCAATCCTGGACTTAACTTCTGGTTTGGAGCTCTCTTTGGATACAATAGCTCCTAGGTATTTGAAGCTGCCTACTGTTTTCAAACTCTGCCCACCAATCTTGATCTGCGTGGTGATGCTGCTGGTGTTACTAGTAATTAATTATTTTTTTTCGGCACTGATTTGCATGCCATAGAATGCGGAAGTTTTGTCCAGTCGCTCTACTAGATTGGCTAATTCTTACATTTTGATTATCCATTACCAAGTCCAATAACCCATTCCATTACTGAATGCCATAAATTGTTTAATCTGAAATGAATTGATAAGAATAAATTAATTACAACAGCTTCCTAAACGACCAATAAAATATTAAGTTAAAAAAATATATTTTTAAAAAGTTTGTTTTACAAGTAATAACGATAAAAAAACAACTCTATAATTTAAAAAAAAAAAAAACTTTAGTGGCCTTCAATTCATGACGTCATGTACTGAGAGGACGGAAGTGGTCGAAGATTCCTCTTACCTCTTAAGAAAATAATTCATAAACAAGTGAACATTTGTACAAGAAAAGAATAAGAATGATCCGTTTTCTTAAAGACTCCTTTATGAGCTGTAAATTTTATTTTTCAAAGTTGCTCAAAAACAAGCTGCCTTTTAGCATCCTGTGAATTTATATGTTATTAAAAAAAAATGTTTCTTGTTCAGTTAATTTACCAATACGCACTTAATGGCAGCTCTTGTAATAAAATTATACTGATTATGACGGGTTTATTGCGAAACTATTCCGTTGCAACACAATGTCCTCCTTTGTCCTCCTATTTGTCTCTGGATGTCCTCCTTTTTACACCAATGTGTCTGGCAACCCTATACTTTTATCAGACTCATATATTTATTTATAACTGTGTGCATTGGAAAAAGGCGAATTCTAACTATTTTGTTTTAGATAAAATTTACTTTGTGGTACCATATATTTTTTTATCGTTTGCTCTTGCCGGATTGAAGCCTACCTGGAGAGCTTTTACCAGTCTCTGGGCAGCAGCGACCCGATGAAAGCCGACCCCAACAACGGCTCAACGATAACCCTTTGGTGGGAAGCAGCCGCCATGTTGGCCTGGTAAACACACACATTTATTTTACACTACTTTATACTTTATATCTAGTCAACTTTCGACAGACGCCGATTCTTAAAATATACTGGTAAATACAAGTAAGGCTTATACAGTGGTAGATGTATCGAAGTATCTGTTTTGAAAGCATGAAGCATAGAGTTCCACTTAGCAGTTTGGGACTCCTTGGCACACGTGTAAGATGACTGAACAACATATTATAAAATATGAAACATGTTGCTAGTTGTTGTTTTTTTCGACTATCCGTACTATCTGCTTCGCTTAAAAAAAAGTCCTATATAAAAATGGGGGATTGGGGGACTACAGATGGGTCACTTTATTCGTATCAGCGAAAATGTAATTAAAACGGATATTTTTTTTTGTGTGAAAATATATTTCTCAATTTTTCGGCAACATTTGGTGTTTTAATTTTTAGGGATGTTTCTTTTTTTTAACGTTATCTCTGAACTGACCCTTAACATGGCCTATACCAGACACGTAGCGATGGATTGTGCAGGTTCTACAGTGCATGCGTGCCCTCTCTGGCAGTGAACAAAGTCTATTCACCCCCCCCCCCCTCAAGGGTTAAGGTTTATCCAGATGTACACTAATATAAAATCGTCAAGTAAACGACTCATTATTTTGGTGGCACCATTATCAAGTACGTTGCTTGTTGGTCCTGCGGTTAGTTCACCGGACTGTCAATCGACACGTTGCGGCTACTATCCCTGCCGCCGACCGACCCCCTGCCGCCCTGCAGGAGTTTTGGGTCTAGTGGATGTAATAATCTTCTATCTAGAAGGAACGTCTGTAACACCTATAAGTCATAACCCCGGTGTATGCTGCAAAATACTCGTGCTGCTGTTGTTTTAAATTGAAAGGAGCGCACCATCCAAGTTCTGCATAAGGCCGCCCATCTAAAGCATTAAGAAGCTACGCTACTGACAAATTCATAAGCATACTAACATTTCTAAGTATTGATGCTTACCTAATAAAGAATTTCTTATTAAAAATAGTTCAATGACTAATTATTATTATTTTGTTTACATTTGGATCTAGGTACATGAATGCTCCACCCGGAGCCCAGAGACACCCTTGTAAAAATATGACAAATTTTGGCAACTGGCCGGTTTGTCAGGACGAACCTTTCATCATTATACAGCCTTGCCTAATCTATTCATTCGGGTAAGCGTTAAACTGCCTTGACTAATCTATTCATTCGGGTAAGCGTTAAACTGCCTTGCCTAATCTATTAATTCGGGTAAGCGTTAAACTGCCTTGACTAATCTATTCATTCGGGTAAGCGTTAAACTGCCTTGACTAATCTATTCATTCGGGTAAGCGTTAAACTGCCTTGACTAATCTATTCATTCGGGTAAGTGATAAACAGCATTGCCTAATATATTCATTAGGGCAAGTCCCCTCAACCTCCCGACCTCCCCCCATATACTGCTAGAGAAAATACAGCTGTGATAAAACGACATGCCCAACAGCTCTATCGTAGATTCTGTTTAGAATTTCAATCAAAATTGTCAATAGACCATGAAAGCAGTTTTTTTAAAAGTCATATCTTACGTCATTGTGACGTCATTCTCATTATTTTAAAACCGCGTTCATATGTTTGTGTGCGTGCCTACACTTTATCATGTCCCTGCGGACCAACTCCTTGCTTGTTAAAACTGGTTATTAGTATTCGGAGACAGTCAGACTGGAGTTTCGCTTTTACAGGGTAGAGCTGTGTTGTGGAGGGCCTTGGGAGCAAAAAAATGTGCCTCCTTACATCTGATTCTTTGGATGCATTGTCAAAAAGTAAGGGGAATCTGCTGAGAGTTACACACCTGGCGTGCAATAGGGTCAACATTACAACCATCCACTGTGTTTGTGCTCGTACTGGACGCGTATAGGTCAAACACACTGCTAATGTTTACCTTCTATGGTCACAAACACACACAAAAAAAAACAATAACAAGAGATTTGCTTTTAATGGGGAATAAGTTCCCAGTGTATATGTTTCCTTTAATATGTGTGTTTTATATTTTAAATAAATAATAATATTATAGTTTATATTATTGGATTATTTTTTTTTTTCAAAAATACAAGAGTGAATTTGTTTTTTATAATTACAGGATTGACAATGACTTCAGTTTCGATGACGCTTTAGGCAGAATCGGGTGTAAAGTTCATTCCTTTGATCCAAGGTTGTTATATCCAAATGTTTTTAAATAATGCTGTATGCCTACTATAGCGATAGAATCTATATTATGGTCTTCACCTTCACATATCCCATAACCCAAGTGAGGGTAGTTGGGGCACCATTTTTTTTAACCTTAGAACGAATGTATGCCGATCGTCACGGTCCTGCGCCGCCCTCTGGGAATCCGCAAGAGACGAGCCGGTCCACTCCGTGATGTCATCCTCCCATCGTCTCTTCTGCCCGCCTCTCTTTCTACCTGCACTGTGCCTGCTGTGTGGTTTTCGCCAGGACCTCGGATCTTGCCCCGTACCATCTGAGTTTTTTGCATTTAATGACGCTGAGTAGATCCTCGTGAGGGCCGATGACGTAAGTGATTCGCTTTCGGGCAGCCTCATTTGTAACATTATGGTCTTACGCGAGGCGTTTTAAATGTAGGCCCCTATAAATCAAATTCTTTCTAGCTTGATTCAGAAATCATGCATACATATAACGAGCAACTGCTTCAGACTGTGAATAAAAGATATGGACATCATCGATTTCAGGGATCGGCAACAATTTGATAATAGTGTGCCAAAGTATGATTTCTAATTCATTCAGCGTGCCAACAGTCTAAAAGTCATCCTGCTGTAGTACTAAATTAGCTTGTAGAAGAGACTTGAATTGACTATTAAGGCCTCTTCCGCGTGCCAATGAAAATCCATCGGCGTGCCAAGTCTGGCACACGTTCCGTAGGTTGCCGACGCCTAATCTCTACTACCAATTTGTTTTTAATTCCACAGCTCTTCTTCTTAACACCTTTCTCATTCTTCTCACCTTCTCTAACAGTCTTTACATCACATCATTGTGAGATTAAATTACTATAGTCTACTAGTAAATATTATAGTATTATACAATATATAACAGTAAATTTTTTCAATAAGCATAGAGCTAAAAAAAAAGGCTAATGGCGTCCATAATTCTATATTTAAAAAAAAAAGTAATTACAGTTGAATTAAAGTAATTTTAATGGAGAGATAATTTGGAAATTAAATAACTTGAAAACGTAAAAAAAAAACATTTTGTACAAAACTAATTGGTTCGTTTAGAAAAGATATTTTCCGGTCCAAATACAAAGCATTGATAGTTTGGGTACTATATGAGTCTTTACCCTGTCTTGTCACTGGGTAAAGTGGGACCTGGACGAGAGAGTGAGGATGATGCTGCGCAACTGTGCCTCACTTAAATCCAAATTACGCGCAAGTCATCCTTGTCAACCTACTCTGCCATTGGATGGACACGCATCATTATCATCATCACTCTTTGAGTTAACACCGGTGATGTAGCCGCATCATTATCATCATCACTCTTTTAGTTAACACCGGTGATGTAGCCTAGTAAAAATTTTTTAAAAAAACAAGGATATTGGATAAACATTCGATAAATAATTAATAGTCTAATAGGAGCGTTTGTAATGAATATAAGATAAGAAATGCGGGACCAGGCCCAAACAAGGATGAGTGTAGGACGCAATAATCTTCTTTATAGAAGGTGCGTCTGTGATGTATAAGATAATAATAATAATACAAATTAAATGACATTAAATTATGATGAAAAGTGGTTTGTATAATACACCTAGAGTGTTTAGCCTAACCTATATATTTTCATAGCATGAACACACCAGACCACGTGCACAACGAGAACGTCACCTTCTACAACATGGGCATTGCGGCCTACGACACAAACAGCTGGGAACCATACAAGGACTCTTACATTAACGAGAAGCAAATATGGAAAGTTCGAACGTTGAAAAGTATAATGTCCGAATTGAATCACGAGGATGTAAGTTATGGTATAGGTATAGTTATGGTATAGTTATTGTATAGTTATGGTGTAGATCTAGTTATGGTATAGTCAGGGGCGAAGCCAGAAATTTTTTCCAGGGGGGGCTGAACTTTCGCGTGACAAATTTTTACCAAATACCGGGGGGGGGGGGGGGCTAAACTTTCGCGTGACAAAGATTTACCAATTTTTTAGAGAATTTAGTGCATATTTTAAAAAAAATCAGTTGAAAAAATTATTTTTTAAACATTCCAGGGGGGGCTTAGCCCCCCTCAGCCCCCCCTGTGGCTTCGCCCCTGGGTATAGTATATTGTTTCTATATGTTTCTTCTCCCCCTCTCACCTACTGTGAGATCTAGACTTAATCGTTATTAGTTTGTTTTGATTACATTAATAATGTTACATAATACTACCTGTAATTAATTACATTAAGATAAGTTCTTTAAGAACATGCAATCATGCAAGTACAACGGTGGTAGCATACTGTTAATTTCATAGCCCTGATAGTTGTTTCAGGGAGTTATTTTTAGTAGCATGGGTTTTAGCAAAGTTTAATTGATAACTGTAGTTGCATTAGGTAATCATTGGTTAAACTTTCTTGACTCGGTGACAGGGAGCTAGACCGAGAGAAAGAAAGAGAGAGAGTAGGGTCTAGATGGAGAAAGTGGGGCACATATAAAGAGAGTGGGAGAACGAAATAAAGAGAGAAAGTGAATGGGCCCAAAATGAGAATGGGGCTCAGAGAGAGAGAAAGAGAGTGAGAACTATAGGGAAAGAGTGGGGCCTAGAAAGAGATAGTGGGGCATAGAATTAGAGAGTTGTGCCTAGATGCAGATAGCGGGTTTTAGTGGGAGAAAGTGAGAGAACTAGAGGGAGAGAGTTGGGCCAGAAAGTAAGAGTTGGGCCAGAAAGTAAGAGTTGGGCCAGAAAGTAAGAGTTGAAACAGAAAGTAAGAGTTGGACCAGAAAGTAAGAGTTGAACCAGAAAGTAAGAGTTGGACCAGAAAGTAAGAGTTGGGCCAGAAAGTAAGAGTTGGACCAGAAAGTAAGAGTAGGGCCAGAAAGTAAGAGTTGGGCCAGAAAGTAAGAGTTGGGCCAAAAAGTAAGAGTTGGGCCAGAAAGTAAGAGTTGGGCCAGAAAGTAAGAGTTGGGCCAGAAAGTAAGAGTTGGACCAGAAAGTAAGAGTTGGGCCAGAAAGTAAGAGTTGGACCAGAAAGTAAGAGTTGGGCCAGAAAGTAAGAGTTGGGCCAGAAAGTAAGAGTTGGACCAGAAAGTAAGAGTCGGACCAGAAAGTAAGAGTTGGGCCAGAAAGTAAGAGTTGGGCCAGAAAGTAAGAGTTGGGCCAGAAAGTAAGAGTTGGGCCAGAAAGTAAGAGTTGGGCCAGAAAGTAAGAGTTGGACCAGAAAGTAAGAGTTGGACCAGAAAGTAAGAGTAGGGCCAGAAAGTAAGAGTTGGGCCAGAAAGTAAGAGTTGGACCAGAAAGTAAGAGTAGGACCAGAAAGTAAGAGTAGGGCCAGAAAGTAAGAGTTGGGCCAGAAAGTAAGAGTTGGACCAGAAAGTAAGAGTAGGACCAGAAAGTAAGAGTAGGGCCAGAAAGTAAGAGTTGGGCCAGAAAGTAAGAGTTGAACCAGAAAGTAAGAGTTGGACCAGAAAGTAAGAGTAGGGCCAGAAAGTAAGAGTTGGGCCAGAAAGTAAGAGTTGGACCAGAAAGTAAGAGTTGGACCAGAAAGTAAGAGTAGGGCCAGAAAGTAAGAGATGGACCAGAAAGTAAGAGTAGGACCAGAAAGTAAGAGTAGGGCCAGAAAGTAAGAGTTGGGCCAGAAAGTAAGAGTTGGACCAGAAATTAAGAGTAAGGCCAGAAAGTAAGAGTTGGGCCAGAAAGTAAGAGTTGGACCAGAAAGTAAGAGTTGGACCAGAAAGTAAGAGTTGGGCCAGAAAGTAAGAGTTGGACCAGAAAGTAAGAGTTGGACCAGAAAGTAAGAGTAGGGCCAGAAAGTAAGAGTTGGACCAGAAAGTAAGAGTTGGACCAGAAAGTAAGAGTAGGGCCAGAAAGTAAGAGTTGGGCCAGAAAGTAAGAGTTGGACCAGAAAGTAAGAGTAGGGCCAGAAAGTAAGAGTAGGGCCAGAAAGTAAGAGTTGGACCAGAAAGTAAGAGTTGGACCAGAAAGTAAGAGTAGGGCCAGAAAGTAAGAGTTGGGCCAGAAAGTAAGAGTTGGACCAGAAAGTAAGAGTTGGACCAGAAAGTAAGAGTAGGGCCAGAAAGTAAGAGTTGGACCAGAAAGTAAGAGTAGGGCCAGAAAGTAAGAGTTGGGCCAGAAAGTAAGAGTTGGACCAGAAAGTAAGAGTTGGACCAGAAAGTAAGAGTTGGACCAGAAATTAAGAGTTGGACCAGAAAGTAAGAGTAGGGCCAGAAAGTAAGAGTTGGACCAGAAAGTAAGAGTTGGACCAGAAAGTAAGAGTTGGACCAGAAAGTAAGAGTTGGACCAGAAAGTAAGAGTTGGACCAGAAAGTAAGAGTTGGACCAGAAAGTAAGAGTAGGGCCTTGAGGGATATGTTCTACATTCTACCAACCCTGACAAAATATGTTTATGTCTTCATAGAAAACTCTAGATATTTTGAAAATCGACGTTGAAACAACCGAATGGACAGTTGTGAACAACATCATACAAACGGATTTGTTGAAAAACATTCGGATCCTAATGGTGGAATATCATTTGTTCCCAACAAGGCCGTACAAGGAGGATTACGTGTTCCTTTATAAGGTACGTTCTTGTTAATTTGAAAAAAAATTGCATGCATTTATCCACTTGAACAGATCTAATGCTCTTGACAAGAAAACACTGTACTTGTCTAACATGACGAATGGGTCTTTGCCAGAGTTAGGAGAGAGAGAGAGAGAGAGAGAGAGAGAGAGAGAGAGTGAGAGAGAGAGAGAGAGTATCGAATAACACTGAAAAACACTTACATAATAGCTGTTTTTGTTATGAAATAGAATAAAAATAATTTTCTTTTATATAGCGCACAATGTAAGCTCATAGCGTATTTAACATTGAGCAACAAAAGTCATGCATAGAGCTCGGAAACAATTTTCTAGGCTAAACACATTCTCCATGGACTCTAACACTGGCAGTGAAGGGTCAATGTTCAGTACACTTTCTATGTATAACTCAAGTTCCTCACACTATAATATACTATTTTTTATATATAAGAAATCAACGCTTATACTCGAGTGCGGCAGCTAAAATGGGTTTCAAATAACCACAAAGTGTCCACTTCATTGCAAAATATACTTATATGGGTCTATCAGAAGATCTGATTTAGTTTTACATTTAATAATGTTGTTTTATATATATATATATATTGCTATCTAGTAATTTAGTTTGTTGAAGCCCGGAAATGGAAATTAAAGCTATTTTTATCTTATCTTATGTTAGGCCTACATACGCGCCTTCTGTAAAGTTGATTATTGCATCTTACGCTCATCCGTGGTCTGAGTCGAATCTTGCACTTTGATTATTGTTTTTGAAAATTTTGAGTTACTGGTTTTCCTGGTTTGATCAAGAACCCATTCCATTTCACTTGGGAAGAAAAAGTAATGATATGTATTTGTTCTTGCATATGGAATAAAAAAAAGTGTTTTTGTCCATATTTTTATCTGAGCATTGTAACAGATTGTTATTTAGTTTTACTTTATTGTTAGATTTTAATGACCTATGTATAATTAGTATTTTATTCTTTGCTCTTCTGTCCTCTATTGTTAACTATTGGTGTCACTCTTGACAGTTGTGAATATTCGCTAGTAATGAGCCTAGCAGGTCTTTTCTGACTTTGTTCTAATTTCTAAATGCAGCTTAGTTGACAGGTCCCATACAGATGATGCATATTTTAGTTCAGGCCTAACTAATGTGTGGTAGCATGAACATTCTGATTGATTTTTAGACCATACTTTCCAACAGTGATGAAATTAAAATCAGGCCTATTTTTACCACTGCAAGAGGAATTAATTGAACTAACAATTAATGAAAAAATGATATTTGTAAGAAATGGGCTCTAATCATGACTTTTGGTTGTGAAACAACATATAATTATTTTCTTCATGGTGTATGGGTTTTGTCAACATTTTTTTAAATTGCCTTTCCATCACCATACCTAGTGCAACGTGCATTTGGTCCTGCTACCACTGTATTGTCAAAAGAGATAAGTTAGTTGCAAGTAATGCTGCATGGAAACAAGAATTTTTGATAATCAAATTTAACCAGGGACAAACTCCTATACATATTTTTTCTAAACCCGTTGCGAATTTTTTTTTTTCTATTAATTATAAAAAAAAAACACAATGAAACAAGACTTTTCTTTTCAGTTCTTTTTAAGATCATAAAAACGCTTACAAGCCTAGTAGACCTGTTGAAATTTGTCTCATAAATTTACTTTTGGATGGGGAAGGGGGGTGAGCGCAAACAAAATTGTAAGAGGGGGCGGTGAACCGAAAAAGGTTGAGAACTTTGTTGAGCTTTGTTAGAAGATGTCAAGCTGTAACCTAATCATTCAGATGTTAACCCTTCCCGTACTGACCTACTTCTATCTATGCTGCCTTCAGTTCCGCTATATACGCGCCCGGGACTGTAAGGGTTAAGATAACAGGCCATGGGTGTGATTTATAATTTCAGCCCGTCATGAATCTGCAGGTGAAATCTACTATACCCCATCCATCTATGTGCTTAAATTATGAATTAGATTGTTGTTTTTGTCTGAAATAAAAACTATAACAACAACATGTTTTAGCAAGTACACATAAAAAGGTGTTTCTTCGTGTATTTTAATTGGGGCCTCCTATTATATGATTTAGGTTGCAGTAGTGTTTAAAATAAAGATCCAATGCTAATGATGGCATAGCGCACCTGTCCATACCATCACATCCAACATGCTCATTGCGCTATATTATGGATAATTATATCCCCAGCGGGCACACCACGTCGTATCGGCGGGGAAAAAGCTTGGAAACCAAGTTTTTTTTCCCCGTCAATACGACGTAGGCAAAAATTAATGATAATTCATAAACCATTATCCAAGATTCTCTAACCTCAGCGCCATCTTGCTTCCGGAAAATCAACGTGAATTACAGACATTCATGAATGATGCGTATTATATTGTCAACCACTTTAATCGTGACAGTTTTACTTGTTCTCTATTTGTATAAGCTCAGTGGTTAGACCGACGTCATGACTGCAGACGTTTACATTAGATACTCACGGCATATAACATACATTGTGAACAGACGCGTATTTACCCAGGGGAACAGGGGCCTGGCACGCAAATGGGCCCCCCACCACACACATTCCAAAAAAACATTCTTTAGTCATTTTTGTAGTGGGCATGTAGCTTTCAGAAACAGTCAGATAAAGACTGAAGTAAGTAAAGTACCCTTCAGACCAAACTGATCATAGTTTGGCTGGTGAAGAAGTGTTCACCAGTTTCTGTGGCCACGGCATACTAGGGGATGTGTGCCCCGGTGCCATTACTTTACCTCAACAAGTGTCAGGTACCCGTCAGAGCTGGGTAGACTCAAGGACAAACTCAAGTCCCGGGAAAAAAAATCCTAGTCTGCACTAGGATTCGAACCCAGGGCCTTCACATCGCCATCTTGGCCCCCGAGGCCCATATATAGAGACTGAACATACTGAACAAATGCATATAAGTACTCTTTCTTCCCGAGTGGCATTCGGGCATGGAATGGGTTGCCTGAACAAACCAGGAAAACCAATAACTTAACATCTTTAAACAAAAATAATAAAAATGCAAGACTAGACTCGGACCACGGATGAGCGTAGGACGCAATAATCTTCTTTATAGAAGGAGCGTCTGTAATGTATAAGATAAGATAAGAAGATAAGATTTGTTTTGGGGATCTTCAATTCATATCTATTGTGTATTGTATCGCTTGCTAGTGTATTTTTGGCACTATTTTTCCTTTCATCATCATCTCTGGCACTCATGGAGGGCTCTGGCCTGCCTCACAACCTTCTTCCACTCGGACCTATCCATTACCTTCTTTTTCCAGGCCTGTACCCCGATCTGTCGCAGGTCCATCTCGACATCGTCCAACCATCTCAGTCTGGGTCTGCCTTTAGGTCGTTTTCCTCTGGGGTTCTGAGCATATATCCCTTTCGCTCCTCTGCTGTTAGGCATTCGTTCCAGGTGACCTGTCCAGCGTAGTCTGCCATTTTATTTCCGCCACAATAGTAGGGTCTTCATATAGCTCGTGGATCTCTCTGTTGGTGCGTATCATCCATCCATCTTTATCTTTGGTTGGTCCAAAATTTTTTCGGAGGACTTTTCTTTCCCATGTGTTTAGTATGTTTTCTTTACTTTAGGTGAGTGTCCATGTCTCACTGCCATAAGTCACCACTGGTCTTATTATTGTTTTGTAGATGTTTTTTTTGTTTTTTCTTGAGATATTTTTATTTTTGAGCATGTTGTAGCTACTGTAGTAGGTTTTATTGCCTGCTGCTATTCTTTCCTTTATTTCTGCTAAAATTTCATTTCTTTCAGTGATTATAGAGCCAAAATACTTAAAATTTTTTACTTTTTTTTTAAATTATGGTTTCTAATTTTGACAATCTTTTTTGTTTGTTCTTCTTCTCTTGACGTGTACATGTATTTTGTTTATTGGGTGTTAATTTCTAGTCCTGCTTTTAGTGATGCATCTTCTAATTCTATGAATGATTGTGTACTATCTGTCATGCTTTTTCCTGGTAGGCCCCTATTCTATTTTTCCTTTAGTTACAGTTAATAATTTAGATTAGGATTTCTTTTATCATAATTCTTCTTTGTGTGTCTTATTTTCCTTTTGTAAAAAAAAGTTAATTGTTTGGTTTATTAATAGGAGTTTTCTACTTCCATCTAATGCTCAATCGCAATGAAGTGTTCATTCATTCTTTGGTTAATATTTTCTAACGGCTTTCCTGCGATTTATGCGCCACCCAATAAAACCCTAGAAATAATCATTACTTAGAGCCAGTATTCTATTTTATCTTAATTAGAAAATCCAGTATAATCGCAGGGATGACCGTAAATTAAAACACTTTAATGTAATAATACAATCGTAAATAAATAGTCACAGGGTGGCAAGATATTTACATTTACCAGTCTTTAAATTAACTCTCTAAATACGACAGTCTCTTTTAGCATTCTTTGCCCAAATAACTCCATCTGAATATTCTGCTGTTTTGTACCCACGCCACTCGTTGCTTAGGTTTCTTGGTGACGTAATTATGTAAATAGCGGCCATGATAGTGGTGATAGTGAATAACATTGTTCTTTACCATGTGTATTTTACACCCAAAATATGAGGAATTAGTTTCAATAAGTCTTGATATTTAAATGTGATACTAGTCTTTAGTAGTCCGTCCAGGAAAAAACAAGATTTGAGGCTTTTATAGTTTTTCAATAGCTCTTTTGAAACATTGCACAGCATGACTTAAGCTTTACTTCTAGATAGTAAGTTAGGGCTAGCTTTCGACAATCGACATCTTCAATTAAATATTCTGCACTAAAGGAACCTTTACCATTGATTTTTAATGGCTTAATTAAACTTTAGCCTTGAATCTTAATTTTCATCGCATGAGAGTGTTTTATATAATATTCTTTTAACATCATTGTTGAAATGATGAAATTAAAATTTAAAAAAATAAATTCTTAAGACTATAGAAAACGACTGCCATTTGTCACCACTAGACGAAGTAATCAAACAACACGTGCTTTTTGTCACGTGATTGTAAATGCTCTTCTATACATTTATCGACTGAAAGAAATGCACCATGCAATTCTATGTTAGCTTGATCATATCACTGACCTGTATTTGTCCACGATGACCCAAGGGGGTCGATACTCTGATGAAAATAAAAACTCATCCACGTGTTGTTTTACTACGCACGCGAAGTTGATTTTTCGCTGTGGGTTTTTAATGGTCTTTTACCGGTGTGGTTTAGTGCTTTTCGAATCGGGCAACACCGGGTGATTTGCCGGTACCGGGTCTTGGGTTCGGGAACTAGATTATTCTATTCTTCTATTCTGGGCCCGGATCTCAGAAATGTAGAAAGTTTTAAAGAAAATTGTAATTTTTTTTTTTATATTTCATATACAACTTTGAGGTTAAAAGGACTAAAAAAATACCCCCCCCCCCCAATCCTTTTTTTTATCGGCAAATGTGATAAAGAAAACAAGCTTAAAAAAAAACAAGAAGATAGGAAATATAAATGTTTTAACTTTTTTTCTTTTTTAGTACAGTAGTACCTCGGGTTACGAACTTAGGATAATTCGTTCCTGAACTCGGTTCGTAGCCTGAAGCGTTCGTTGCCTGAAACATTGATATCAATAAAATATGACAGTCCGTTTCAAGATGAAAAATAATTATTTGTTTTTTTAATTAACCCTTACAGTCCCGGGCGCGTATATAGCGGAATTGAAGGCAGCATAGATAGAAGTAGGTCGGTACGGGAAGGGTTAACATCAGATCGTTTACCTGACAAAACACAAAATAAAGAAAACAGCCACATAGTTTATTTTGTCCCTTAAAGGACAAGTACTGGTCTCCGTATAATATTTAATGTATCGTTTCGTTGTGTGAGCAAAATGTAAAACCACTATACTACTAAATGTAAAACCACTATACTACTAAATGTAAAACCACTATACTACTAAATGTAAAACCACTATACTACTAAATGTAAAACCACTATACTACTAAATGTAAAACCACTATACTACTAAATGTAAAACCACTATACTACTAAATGTAAAACCACTATACTACTAAATGTAAAACCACTATACTACTAAATGTAAAACCACTATACTACTATTAATGTTTTTGATGTGTCAAAGAAATATTTTATGAGAATATGCATCAATTCGAATTACTTACTAAAGAATATTTTATTGTATCCCCGGTGGGCCACTACAAAACTATGCCGTGTGAGTACTGCTGTGAGACTTTCTCTGGGTCGGTAGAGCAAAAAAAACTTGTTGCAGCAATGGTGTTGACAATGCTGGTCTGCGTTTCTTGCCGCTGCCGTTGCCTTGCGGCGGGCGGAAAATAAAAGGAGAATAATTGATTCACTTCACAAATGAAATGGAAAGTGGAGACGACTTCATTATTTTGGGCTTTGTGTATTTTCTGTTTCTGTTGCAATGTTTATTTATGTATCTCTCTCTATATATATATTTGTTTTGTTTAGTTTGTATATTTTGTTGGTTCGTATACGTAAAATAAAACTATATTGTTTGTTAATTATTATTGTTGTTGTTTTAGTGATAAACAATATCGGTTTCGACTTTGGCAAAACGCATATATTATTATAAATTTTTTTTTTTGGGGGGGGGGGGGGGCTATTAATTTCTACTTTGAAATAATTATAATAGTAGGACTACATAGGAAATATATTTTAAAATCAAAGAACACGGAAGACATCTGTTTCGAATTATTAATAACAAATGTGTTTTCTTATGTTTGAATCGAGGTTTGGGCTACGTGTTTAATTGAACTACTTACTTTATGTAAGATATCAGCTGTACCTTATTCCTATCATTACAAGTAATATATATATATATATATATATATATATATATATATATATATATATATATATATATATATATATATATATATATATATATATATATATATATATATACATATATTACATATACTATTTGCCCTTTTTTTTTACATATATATTACATATATATATATATTATCCTTACACTAAGTTACACTGTGGACTCTGGTATAACGGGGTCTCCACAGTAAAATGAAGAAGAACAAGATATATACATATATATATGTATATATATATAAAGTATCAATCCCAATCAGACCTAATTGATCTAAAGTATTCAAAAGGACCTGTGAAGGATCATTCATAAGTTTCCGTCGCCGCAATATATTAAAAGGGGATTGTGTGACAAGAACAATTTTCAACCATCTTTTGTTTTTCCTTATTTCTCCTTGATAGATTCAAAGTAAACCACCAATCACCATACCCGGAAGCAAATCCTAGCCTATGACCTGGGAACTTCGTTACGCAGGGCCAAAATATCCTATATCATGTCCTACATCCATAGCATTAGGCTTGCATCGCATTTATTTTGCTTACTTACTATTTGCCCTTTTTTGTTTTTCCAAAGGCCAAGTAATATTTTAAATTAAATAATGAATTTTACTTTTACTAAGGTTTAACGTCTATGTTTAAGATTCACATAATTTCATGAAGTGGGTCATTTCGTCTATCGAAGTCGCTAAGAATATACATACACAATTCTGTGATGTTAATATTACAGTTACAATACAGTTCTTCGTATTCCGTCTTTACAGTTCTTCCTATCCTGTCTTCGCAGTTCTTCATATTCCGTCTTCATAGTTCTTCCTATCCCGTCTTTACAGTTCTTCGTATTCCGTCTTTACAGTTCTTCCTATCCCGTCTTTACAGTTCTTCGTATTCCGTCTTTACAGTTCTTCCTACCCTGTCTTCGCAGTTCTTCATATTCCGTCTTCACAATTCTTCCTATCCCGTCTTTACAGTTCTTCATATTCCGTCTTCACAATTCTTCCTATCCCGTCTTTACAGTTCTTCATATTCCGTCTTCACAATTCTTCCTATCCCGTCTTTACAGTTCTTCATATTCCGTCTTCACAATTCTTCCTATCCCGTCTTTACAGTTCTTCATATTCCGTCTTCACAATTCTTCCTATCCCGTCTTTACAGTTCTTCATATTCCGTCTTCACAGTTCTTCCTACCCTGTCTTCGCAGTTCTTCAGATTCCGTCTTCAGAGTTCTTCCTACCCTGTCTTCACAATTCTTCATATTCCGTCTTCACAATTCTTCATATTCCGTCTTCACAATTCTTCATATTCCGTCTTCACAATTCTTCATATTCCGTCTTCAGAGTTCTTCCTATCCCGTCTTCACAATTCTTCCTATCCCGTCTTCACAATTCTTCATATTCCGTCTTCAGAGTTCTTCCTATCCCGTCTTCACAATTCTTCCTATCCCGTCTTCACAATTCTTCATATTCCGTCTTCACAATTCTTCCTATCCCGTCTTCACAATTCTTCATATTCCGTCTTCACAATTCTTCATATCCCGTCTTCACAATTCTTCATATTCCGTCTTCACAATTCTTCCTATCCCGTCTTCACAATTCTTCATATTCCGTCTTCACAATTCTTCCTATCCCGTCTTCACAATTCTTCATATTCCGTCTTCACAATTCTTCATATCCCGTCTTCACAATTCTTCATATTCCGTCTTCACAATTCTTCCTATCCCGTCTTCACAATTCTTCATATTCCGTCTTCACAATTCTTCATATCCCGTCTTCACAATTCTTCATATTCCGTCTTTACAATTCTTCCTATCCCGTCTTCACAATTCTTCATATTCCTTCTTCAGAGTTCTTCCTATCCCGTCTTCACAATTCTTCATATTCCGTCTTCACAATTCTTCCTATCCCGTCTTCACAATTCTTCATATTCCGTCTTCACAATTCTTCATATCCCGTCTTCACAATTCTTCATATTCCGTCTTCACAATTCTTCCTATCCCGTCTTCACAATTCTTCATATTCCGTCTTCACAATTCTTCATATCCCGTCTTCACAATTCTTCATATTCCGTCTTCACAATTCTTCCTATCCCGTCTTCACAATTCTTCATATTCCGTCTTCACAATTCTTCCTATCCCGTCTTCACAATTCTTCATATTCCGTCTTCAGAGTTCTTCCTATCCCGTCTTCACAATTCTTCATATTCCGTCTTCACAATTCTTCCTATTCCGTCTTCACAATTCTTCATATTCCGTCTTCACAGTTCTTCCTACCCTGTCTTCGCAGTTCTTCATATTCCGTCTTCACAATTCTTCCTATCCCGTCTTTACAGTTCTTCATATTCCGTCTTCACAATTCTTCCTATCCCGTCTTTACAGTTCTTCATATTCCGTCTTCACAATTCTTCCTATCCCGTCTTTACAGTTCTTCATATTCCGTCTTCACAATTCTTCCTATCCCGTCTTTACAGTTCTTCATATTCCGTCTTCACAATTCTTCCTATCCCGTCTTTACAGTTCTTCATATTCCGTCTTCACAATTCTTCCTATCCCGTCTTTACAGTTCTTCATATTCCGTCTTCACAGTTCTTCCTACCCTGTCTTCGCAGTTCTTCATATTCCGTCTTCACAATTCTTCCTATCCCGTCTTTACAGTTCTTCATATTCCGTCTTCACAATTCTTCCTATCCCGTCTTTACAGTTCTTCATATTCCGTCTTCACAGTTCTTCCTACCCTGTCTTCGCAGTTCTTCAGATTCCGTCTTCAGAGTTCTTCCTACCCTGTCTTCACAATTCTTCATATCCCGTCTTCACAATTCTTCATATTCCGTCTTCACAATTCTTCATATCCCGTCTTCACAATTCTTCATATTCCGTCTTCACAATTCTTCCTATCCCGTCTTCACAATTCTTCATATTCCGTCTTCACAATTCTTCCTATCTCGTCTTCACAATTCTTCATATTCCGTCTTCACAATTCTTCATATCCCGTCTTCACAATTCTTCATATTCCGTCTTCACAATTCTTCCTATCCCGTCTTCACAATTCTTCATATTCCGTCTTCATAATTCTTCATATCCCGTCTTCACAATTCTTCATATTCCGTGTTCACAATTCTTCCTATCCCGTCTTCACAATTCTTCATATTCCGTCTTCACAATTCTTCCTATCCCGTCTTCACAATTCTTCATATTCCGTCTTCAGAGTTCTTCCTATACCGTCTTCACAATTCTTTATATTCCGTCTTCACAATTCTTCCTATCCCGTCTTCACAATTCTTCATATTCCGTCTTCACAGTTCTTCCTACCCTGTCTTCGCAGTTCTTCATATTCCGTCTTCACAATTCTTCCTATCCCGTCTTTACAGTTCTTCATATTCCGTCTTCACAATTCTTCCTATCCCGTCTTTACAGTTCTTCATATTCCGTCTTCACAATTCTTCCTATCCCGTCTTTACAGTTCTTCATATTCCGTCTTTACAATTCTTCCTATCCCGTCTTTACAGTTCTTCATATTCCGTCTTCACAATTCTTCCTATCCCGTCTTTACAGTTCTTCATATTCCGTCTTCACAGTTCTTCCTACCCTGTCTTCGCAGTTCTTCATATTCCGTCTTCACAATTCTTCCTATCCCGTCTTTACAGTTCTTCATATTCCGTCTTCACAATTCTTCCTATCCCGTCTTTACAGTTCTTCATATTCCGTCTTCACAGTTCTTCCTACCCTGTCTTCGCAGTTCTTCAGATTCCGTCTTCAGAGTTCTTCCTACCCTGTCTTCACAATTCTTCATATTCCGTCTTCACAATTCTTCTTATTCCGTCTTCACAATTCTTCATATTCCGTCTTCACAATTCTTCATATTCCGTCTTCAGAGTTCTTCCTATCCCGTCTTCACAATTCTTCCTATCCCGTCTTCACAATTCTTCATATTCCGTCTTCAGAGTTCTTCCTATCCCGTCTTCACAATTCTTCCTATCCCGTCTTCACAATTCTTCATATTCCGTCTTCACAATTCTTCCTATCCCGTCTTCACAATTCTTCATATTCCGTCTTCACAATTCTTCATATCCCGTCTTCACAATTCTTCATATTCCGTCTTCACAATTCTTCCTATCCCGTCTTCACAATTCTTCATATTCCGTCTTCACAATTCTTCATATTCCGTCTTCAGAGTTCTTCCTATCCCGTCTTCACAATTCTTCCTACCCTGTCTTCACAATTCTTCATATTCCGTCTTCACAATTCTTCCTATCCCGTCTTCACAATTCTTCATATTCCGTCTTCACAATTCTTCCTATCCCGTCTTCACAATTCTTCATATTCCGTCTTCAGAGTTCTTCCTATCCCGTCTTCACAATTCTTCCAACCCTGTTATCACAATTCTTCATATTCCGTCTTCAGAGTTCTTCCTATCCCGTCTTCACAATTCTTCCTACCCTGTCTTCACAATTCTTCATGTTCCGTCTTCAGAGTTCTTCCTATCCCGTCTTCACAATTCTTCCTACCCTGTCTTCACAATTCTTCATATTCCGTCTTCAGAGTTCTTCCTATCCCGTCTTTACAGTTCTTCCTACCCTGTCTTCACAATTCTTCATATTCCGTCTTCACAATTCTTCCTATCCCGTCTTCACAATTCTTCATATTCCGTCTTCACAATTCTTCCGATCCCGTCTTCACAATTCTTCATATTCCGTCTTCAGAGTTCTTCCTATCCCGTCTTATCAATTCTTCCTACCCTGTCTTCACAATTCTTCATATTCCGTCTTCAGAGTTCTTCCTATCCCGTCTTTACAATTCTTCCTACCCTGTCTTCACAATTCTTCATATTCCGTCTTCAGAGTTCTTCCTATCCCGTCTTCACAATTCTTCCTACCCTGTCTTCACAATTCTTCATATTCCGTCTTCAGAGTTCTTCCTATCCCGTCTTCACAATTCTTCCTACCCTGTCTTCACAATTCTTCATATTCCGTCTTCAGAGTTCTTCCTATCCCGTCTTCACAATTCTTCATATTCCGTCTTCACAATTCTTCCTATCCCGTCTTCACAATTCTTCATATTCCGTCTTCAGAGTTCTTCCTATCCCGTCTTCACAATTCTTCCTACCCTGTCTTCACAATTCTTCATATTCCGTCTTCACAATTCTTCCTATCCCGTCTTCACAATTCTTCATATTCCGTCTTCAGAGTTCTTCCTATCCCGTCTTCACAATTCTTCCTACCCTGTCTTCACAATTCTTCATATTCCGTCTTCACAATTCTTCCTACCCTGTCTTCACAATTCTTCATATTCCGTCTTCAGAGTTCTTCCTATCCCGTCTTTACAGTTCTTCCTACCCTGTCTTCACAATTTTTCATATTCCGTCTTCACAATTCTTCCTATCCTGTCTTCACAATTCTTTATATTCCGTCTTCAGAGTTCTTCCTATCCCGTCTTCACAATTCTTCCTACCCTGTCTTCACAATTCTTCATATTCCGTCTTCAGAGTTCTTCCTATCCCGTCTTCACAATTCTTCCTATCCCGTCTTCACAATTCTTCCTACCCTGTCTTCACAATTCTTCATATTCCGTCTTCACAATTCTTCCTATCCCGTCTTCACAATTCTTCCTATCCCGTCTTCACAATTCTTCCTACCCTGTCTTCACAATTCTTCATATTCCGTCTTCAGAGTTCTTCCTATCCCGTCTTTACAGTTCTTCCTACCCTGTCTTCACAATTCTTCATATTCCGTCTTCACAATTCTTCCTATCCCGTCTTTACAGTTCTTCAGATTCCGTCTTCACAATTCTTCCTATCCCGTCTTTACAGTTCTTCAGATTCCGTCTTCACAATTCTTCCTATCCCGTCTTCACAATTCTTCATATTCCGTCTTCAGAGTTCTTCCTATCCCGTCTTCACAATTCTTCCTATCCCGTCTTCACAATTCTTCCTATCCAAATATACATATACCTATATATCTCCTTGCTGATCTCGTGTTAAAGTTGATAATTGCAAAATTTTCCATCTATTTCTATTATATTTTTTGTTTTGTTTTCAGATGCTGACTCATTTACGAGAGATGGGGTTCCGAGAATTCATGTTTGATCCTTGTTGTCTGAGAACCACGAACCCTAACGATTTCAACTACCAGGCTCACGTGGGATATTTCAATTACAATTTTAATATGTGATGATAATTTATTCATTTCATGTGTTATGATAATTTTTTCATACTATGTGTGATGATATATTATTTATTCTATGTGTGATAAAAATTTATTCATTGTATGTGTGATTATAGTTTATTCATTGTATGTGTGACTATAGTTTATTCATTCTATGTGTGATGATAGTTTATTCATTTAATTTGTGATGATAATTTATTCATTCAATGTGTGATGATCAATTATTCATTCTCATGTGATGTTAGTTTATTCATTGTATTTGTGATGATAGTTTATTCATTCTATGTGTGATGATAGTTTATTCATTCAATGTGTGAATCTAGTTTATTCATTCTATGTGTGATGATAGTTCTTGGCACGTCCGGGAAGTATTCTGCAGACAAACAGCTGGATCTGCAGAGATCTCTAAACCATCTCCGAGTACTCCAAGCAATAACGACTCGAAATAATTTGTTCAGAGACGGTCTGTATGCTGCTCAGCCTGGGTATTGATATCCTCAAGGGCCCTATTGCGTTGAATATCGGTGGCGTGACGATCGTTGAGGATAAAGCACCAAAGGTTATGTTCGACAGAAAGGCTAACTCTACTCGATCACGCACAAGACTTGTCCAAAAAGTTCCGAACAAGCTAATCCTAATGAAAAGAATAGCTAACAAAGTGGGTGCTAAAAATTGCTAAATATTACTTTAAACCCTATATGTTGCGTCCGTCGGATCTATATTCTGCCCCCTATAGGTTTACTCGTTCAAGTCCTCCCTCGAGAGATTGGATCGCATCCAGAACCAAGCACTTCGCTTTATCATGCGCCAATAATTTTTCATAAGTCTTTTTAAATATTAGATTTATAGCTTTCTGTTCATTGTAATTTATATATTTTTTATCTGTAGATTATACAGGCCTGTTTTATTTTCCCCCATTCGTAAAGCTTGCCTTTATTTGGAGACGTAACCTATAGCTATGACTGCCGGGCTCAGAGTAAAAAGGTCTGTTGCCCAACATAATATAATATCACAGAGTTTAGCGTAGAAGTAAGGCAACTAATTTAAGAAAACGTATAGTGCTGAAGATATAGCAACACATTTAGCACAACTTATAGCACAACATAATAGCCCAAATTCGGCACAATGTATCACACAGCGTATAGCAAGAAAGTTAGCATAAATTATGCTTAAAGTAGCCTTTAGCACAACGTACGCTGTAGAAAACATGCATAGTACAAAAGTTGGGAGTATTGGTATAGTAGTAACGTTAGACCTATTAACAAAAGCAGTATTAAAAAATTATGTACACATTAACAAGAAGAACGACTATTAGAGATGCGAAGTGTTAATGTGACACATACACGTAGCACTATGTACCAACCAATCTATAGATCTATGTGTCACAGCAATCCACACCCTTGGCAACACTTACAGGTAAACGGTATCCTAGGTTACCACAGCGTTGTGTTCCTGTCGTGCATGCGTTGATCGATTGAGACAAAACACTCACTTAAAACCTTAGCGAACCTGCCACCCGGACTCGAGACGTCTCAAGGCTAAACACTCGCGTAGGATCGGCAACACTATTCAAACTTTGTGCTCGGGCCAAAGGAATTTTATTCATGTTAGGTAGGAAAATTTTATTTTAATTATATAATAAATATACTTTAACTGTGCCTGGTTCCTCTGTATAGTCTTCCCTATCTCTCTTTTATTTTTCTAGTTTTATGACTTAAAAAGAAAAAGCGTTTGTGCAATTAAAACATACAACAACGGACTACGTCAAACATGTTTTTTACAAATATTTTTAAGGTTAAAACAATCACCGTTTTCGTAAATTTCTTTTTAGTTAAAGACTTTAGATCTCTCTCACAGTGTTTACGGGAATTTGGAAATTTAAAAACTAGGCCTACCGTGTAAACTGTTGTTGTTTTTTAGTCAATATTTTATTAATAGCTCGCGCAGTTAACTTAACGCACGCGTAAAGGAATGAGGCATATAAACAATATTTTTTGTTTTTGTTATTCACGTTCTACGAATTTGATAAACGCAAATAATAAAATAATAATAAAGTCAAACACTGCATGGGCCTGTCAGATATATTTATTTGACTTTTGGTTGCAATATTGATATTACTGCTAACCTGTCTGTTTATATATTTTTTTTTGTAATGGCATTCGTCCTCCTCTAGTTTATTGCCATTCTCGACTGTTCTGTCTGTGCGGATCAGCTATATAAATGGTTCTGGGTCTACAATATTCTCGAAGACACATTTGACATATTTCTGAGTCTTTGTTGAATTAGTTGAGAGTTTTTTTAGCTCTAGAATTTTTAATATTTTATGAGGTTACACAACTGGTTGGTAGATGCCCACTGTGTGCACTTTGTCCTGCTTTTCACGCGCATCCACCCCAATGTAGCCATGTTATTGTTTTTTCCGCCTCGTCTGTGTGGCGAAGTGTGTAAGTGTTTAACATGGCTGATCCGTTTTCTAGGGTTGCCAGGTGTCCGGTTTTGTACCGAACTGTCCGGTATCTTAGTAGCTAAATTAAACCTAAATATTTATATTAAAAAAAATACACATTTATCCCATGTGCGGAAAACCCGGATAGGCAAGAATCGGAGGGTGTCCGATATTTTGTGAAAATGTATCTGGCGATCCTATTTATTAATACAGTTCATTGAGCTGGTTCTTCAAACACGAAACACAGGGACAATTGTTATGAGTAAAATAAGCACATTCGTTTTTTGTCTTTAAAAAAGAGACTAGACTAATCCTGACTTGTTAAAACAAAAATTAAATTTGAAAGTATCGATACTATTACGACCCTCTTTATACTTAAGTTAAATTTAGATGGCTCGATTAAAAGGCCGTAAGCTTAATAAATAGGACAATTTATCATGTCTAACTACTAACTTATTTAATAAAAAGAAAAATAACTTATTTAATAAAACAACACTTCAGACTATACCAATTTAAAATAATTTATTAACTAACTTAATGTACTGAATATAACATAAAAATATAAAAATAAAATACATTCACTTGACTTGAATCCCACAACAGAAAAAACAAAATTTAGTACGATGAACGAAATCTATACATTCGAGAAAATAATCCTATGACAGAATTAAAAACAATTTAGAAAGGCGAACACAATGAATACACTCACTGCCACTGAGCTCAGAATAAAACTCTATAAAAGAATATACAAACTACATCGATATTAGAATAATCTTCTTTCTCTAACATGAATTCCGTATTTATACTAAATAGATTGAGGGTTCTGGAATCGTTAGAGATCCAAAAAATAAAGAAAGCAGGAAAAATTAGGAAATCGCGTTTTCTGATATGTTGCGTGTTATGCTTGCGCATATATACATTGAAAAAAAGGCAATAATTAAAATAATAATATTTTTCAAAACATAGTGAAACCGATAATTTAAAAATGAAGTGAACAAAAAAATAAGTATTTTTTATGTTTAAAAAAATAAGTATTTCTTATGTTTACAACTAAACAAAAATGATCCAACATTAGTTGACAATTTATATAGTAATATAAATAAGAAATGTAGGCTATAAATCACTCCACTATATATATCTATACTATCATTTCTAAAAGACTAGAACTGGCCGTCGAGGTTGAAATCAATTGTCAAATACCAGCAAACGAATGCTTTTTTTGTTCAAGGAAATGCCTAAAATAATTAAAAATGTATAAATAGAACCGGAAGTTCACGATCTTTTCCATTTGAAAAGAACACGCCTCATTAAGACTTGTCAATTGACAAGTCTTAATTAGGCGAAACCTTTTCAAATGGAAGAGATCATGAACTTCCGGTTACATTTCCCGCCATTTTTGTAAACAAAAACCATGCTTTTGGTGGTGTTTGACAATTGATTTCAACCTCGACGGCCAGTTCTTGTCTTTTAGAAATATACAAAAGCTACAATATTAGTTTTGAGGAATCCGTTTTTAACATCAAAAGTGAGTAGGCGATAATTAATACTCAAAGTGTTAGTCGCGTTAAGCAAAATTTAGCTTTGTTTATTAAATAAATTAGTCAAGAGTTGCGTCCTTGGTAATTAAAAAAACACAATTATCGCCTACTCACTTTTGATGTTCAAGACGGATAAGTATTGAAAAAAAAGACTAAAATGTCAGTAGTTAATTTAGGGAATCTTCATTAAAGTTAAAATTTCATTTTAAAGGTGCATCTACAGAGTAGGTATAGAACAGAATGCGCAATCCCTATAACCGCCATTTTCTTTTGACTCAAGGCAGCGTACACTAGAGACACTACTGTAGTAAAATGAGAAAGGATATCTACCATAAATATATACAATAAATATACATAGATTAGGACTAAAGCAAGGCTACTAATATTAACCCTATATTGCATGAATTTAGGTTTCAAGTTCAAAAAATAATATGAGTTTACAACTTATCGTTGTTTATCCTTTACGGGGTCAGGAAACCATCTAGTATGACATGCTTATTTGTACGATAACCAATCGTTTTCGCATCATTGTTGCAGTTTATTACACAACAGCCTAAGTACCTTTTGCCTGAAACATTAGCTTTGGATGTTCGAACTTGTAGATTTGATGAAAACAACATTCTAAACCAGGTTCGATAAGTCAAAACAATATGGCGTCGGTATTACTTACAGTATGGCGTCGGTATTACTTCCGGAAACAGAAAAAAATGCGAATGTGCATTCTGTTCTATACCTATTCTGTGGTTTAAACAACCTACTTGCCACGTAACGTATCACAATTTTTTTTTCTCGCTACCTCCCCTAGGAATGTGAATTCATCTATAGACGGCTCCTTACTCCTTTGTTGAGGGAGCTTAAGTAGAATTATCTCTAGTCATGTGTGTCTAGGACCATTGTAATTTTCTTCTGCTCTTTTTTACCTGTGTAAATTGGAGATTTATGTTCTTTCTTTTTTTTTTTTTGCATTAGCATATTTTGACATTTGATTTATCTGTAGGTTTATAATGGTTATTATTAAATTGTGTGTGTGTGTGTTGCGTCTTGTCTCTATTGTGATGGAAGCGTGTTGAATGTGTTGATGTGGTCGGGTCCGTATTTGTTTGATACTGCAGTTCGTGTTAACGTGAAGAAACATGAGTAGTGTAATAACATGAGTGACACCGGTAATTATAGATCTGTTTTTCTAACCAGCATAACATGTAAATTACTTGAACATGATATATATAGTAGTATAGTAAATCATCTAGACAAACTTAATGCACTGTGCCCACATCAACATGGCTTCAGGAAAAATAGATAATGTGAGACTCAATTAATAGGCCTAATAGATGACTTGTCAAAGGGATTAGATAATAACAACCAAATTGATGCTGTATTACTAGATTTTTCAAAAGCATTTGATAAAGTTCATCATTCTAGTCTACTAAAAAACTTAAATATTTTGGCATCTCTGGTCCCTTACATCAGTGGATTCAGGACTTTCTTATAGGCAGAGAACAAACAGTGAAAAGAAATGGCTCTAAGTCATCACCAATAACTGTAAACTCAGGAGTTCCACAAGGAACTGTTCTAGGACCCCTACTATTTCTAATTTATATTAATGATCTGCCAAATTGCATCAACACAGGAACAAAAGTAAGATTATTTGCCGATGATTGCATAATTTATAGAATAATAAAGACAGGAAAAGATAGTGAACTTCTACAAAAAGACCTAGATGAACTACAAAAATGAGAATCAAACTGGAGTATGTCTTTTCACCCAGAAAAATGCCAACTAATAAGGGTATCCAAGAAAAAGAAACAAATAATAGCAAACTACTTCATTCATGGTAAAGAACTAACTCAAACTAGCAATGCTAAGTATCTAGGAGTAATAATAAATGATAAGTTATCTTGGAACCCTCATATTGATGAAGTAATTAAAAAATCAAACAAAACATTAGGATTCATAAAAAGGAACTTTTACAAATGTAATAAGAACATAAAACTAAAATGCTATCTCACATTAGTTAGGCCTATACGAGAACATGCAGCATCTGTATGGGACCCATCAACTAAAGAAAACATTAAAAAATTATAACGAATTCAAAAAAGAGATGCAAGGTTCATAACTAGCGAATATTCCCAATTAACAAGAGTAACACCATTAGTCAAATCATTAAACCTAGAAACACTAGAAGACAGAAGGGCAAAGAGTAAAGTAGTAATAATACATAAGGCATATAACTCCAATTTAGAAATACAACACAATAACAACCTGTTGCAAAGCTCTGATAAACATAAAGACAAAAACACTTTCCTTGTCCCTTATGCGAGACCAAATGCATATAAGTACTCTTTCTTCCCGAGTGGCATTCGGGCATGGAATGGTTGCCTGAACAAACCAGGAAAACCAATAACCTAACATCATTTAAAACATTAATAAAAATGCAAGACTGGACTCGGACCACGGATGAGCGTAGGACGCAATAATCTTCTTTATAGAAGGAGCGTCTGTAATGTATAAGATAAGATAAGAAGAAGATAAGAGTGATGTTTCATAGCAATTGTATTCTTGTTGACAGTAATGTAGACTTAATCTATACGTGTTTTACTGAGTTGTGTACATAGACTATATGTTGTACTTTTGTTGTTGTTCTTGTTTTTTTTTTACAAAAAAATGTGTGGGTGTGTAATATATGTTAGCAAATGCAAAAAAAGTATCTTATATAAGTATGAAGGTAGAGGCTTAGTTAAAATAAATTGCGCCTAGAGGTAACGTTCTCATTGCCAATTATCTATATGATGGTAATAAATTTGTTTCTTATTGTTAGTTGATGTTCTCTGTTGCAATCAAGGCAACCAAATAATTCCACCAAGCCTCCCACACTTCATGCCAGGTTTTGATCATGTCTTTTTATTTTCTTGGGTCTTTTACACGTTCCAAGTGGTCTTCCCCTCTTTCTTTTTCCCGATGGTTTCCCCACTCAGGGCTATACTGGGAGACTCATTTCTGTCCACGCAACGTGTCGCGGTGAACTAGTTTTGGGCCCGGTGTTGGGGCGTATTCATTGTCACAATGTAATGCAGGCTACAGGTGCAGGCTACAGGTGCAGGCTACACGTGCGGGCTTAGTGGATAATAATTATTATTATTATAATCCCCTTTGTGGGGAATATAGGCTTTTGCAAGTCGTTTAAATTGGTATTCTATGATTGTGCATGATTTCTATTTGATGTCAAACAATGTGTTTATGTCTTTGTTGAGTTCGTGGCTTGTTAACTAAGATATTCCTACAACTTATCCAGGCACATATAACGTCAGCAGGCAATTATTATCCCAGATTCCATGAAATGCTGGCACGGTAGGTAACATTCTTGATTTTATTCACATAAAAGCCAAATGCATTAATGAGCATGTACTGAAAAATTCCAGTAATCGAAATACATCCAAATACAAATAATAGAACAAATTTACGTAGTAACAACTTAATATACAAGTAAAACAGTAGGTGTCTAAAATTGACTGAGGAAGATAAATCTTAAAATAATGTGTTTTAACTTGATTTAAAAGTAATGATAAAACGTGTCTTCTTGAGCTGGAGGGGGGGGGGGAGATTTCAGACTTTCGGGCCACATGTAGAGTGGGCCAACGGTCTTCGACGGAAACGAGGCACCTTTAGAAGCAAAAAGTCAACAGAACAGAGTGAGCTTTGCAGAGCATAGGTTTTGATTGGTTAATTGAAAGGAGAATGCATCGCATTCCATGTAGGAAATGAAGGCAAAGTATCGCTACTTTGAATTCACCTCTGACTATCACAAGGAGCTAATAGAGCCGGCGCAGAAGAACTGTTGCAGAATCGCGCCTTGACTTACACACGAACAGCCGGGCGACACTGTTTTGAATGTTGTAATTTGTCCCAGCTAGTCTAGCAAAGCATTACAGAGTAGCCGAGGCGCGAAAGTACAAAGACATGGGCAAGTTTCTTTGCTGAGTCACACGACAAAAGACAACCGTGAGTCATGGATGACACTCGGGTATTTTACCTTTTCTACAAAGGGGAGCTCGGCAGAAAATAGAAAACACAGAACACTTATGCAAAAGCTGCGAGAGAGACTGCCATTCGAGGATATGTCTGCTTAGCCAGACGAGAAAATGCAACCCCCACCCACGGTGATGTACCATCGTCTCTTGAGACGGAAGGATGCCGAATATTCGAAGGGGATATAGCAGTTCATAATCATCAGAGTGTCCAAACCCTCAACTTTAGCCATTTTATTTTGGGTTCCGATTTAAATTACCTCATTCATTTTTATTCTTAACGTAATAATTTAAAAATAGTTCCTTATAAAAAATACAGCCTGAAAATAACCCAGCACCCGGTAATTAAAACCAATACAAATAAAGCAAATGGAGAAGATACATTGAACTTTAAACAAAATAATTTAAGACATATCAAATCAAAAATGAATAAATAAAGAAAATTCTTCGGTACTACTCAACTAAATAAATACATGCATGCCTGCCAACTAAAACCAAATCAAATCTACCACCTTACAATAGCACAATTTATTCAACACTAGCATCAAAGTTCGCTTTAGGAACCCTCCTCCTTCTTCCCATTAAGATGTGTTTGAAGACTGGAGTACAAGAAAAAAGGAAAGTAAAGAAACTGAAAAGAACATTTAGTTTAGGAAAGTAAAGAAACTGAAAAGAACATTTAGTTTAGGAAAGTAAAGAAACTGAAAAGAACAAGATGGCGCCGAGTAATGGCGACGTGTTGTTTGTGACTCTACTACTTGTGTTATTTTTACTTGTGTTAGTTAATTCTGGACATTGTGTGTTTAAATATTCAAGAGAGGAATTGCTACTGTTAAACCCTACGCATTCTAAGCACTTAGGACATGTGAACAACTCATTATTTGTTGGATTATCAACGGAACAAAACAACGACAATCACCGTAATCACCAAAACAAAGCGAAGCGTAAAAGAGGTAGGCGAATTGGATTACTAGTAAAATCGAGAAATCAGTTTAAGAATGGCTACCTGCCACTACCTACAATTATTCTTTCAAATGTGAACAGACTGTACAACAAAACCGATGAGCTGTTTTCAAAAATAGCAAACCACCAAGACTTTAGGAACAGCCAGATATTCTGTTTCACAGAAACCTGGTTAGATAAACACCCTGATGATTTAGTTAAACCCCCGAATTTCTCTATCCATAGATGTGATAGAGACAAAAAAGCCACAGGAAAGAAAGATGGAGGGGGTGTGTGTTTCGTGATAAATAATAACTGGTGCACCAACGTCAAAGTGTTATCAAAAGGTTGTTCTCAGAATTTAGAACATTTATCGCTAAAATGTAGACCTTTTTTATCTACCAAGGGAGTTCTCTTCCATAACTTTGACAGCCGTATACATTCACCCCAAAGCTGACAGTAAAGAAAGCCTTAATGAGCTACGAGGCATTATAGCTAAACAAGAGAATGATGACCCAGATTCGGTCTCTATTATTAGCGGCGATTTCAACCAGGCAAATCTAAGGTCTGTGCTCCCAGATTTCAACCAGCTTGTCACCTGCCCAACACGGCGCGATAACACACTTGACCACTGTTATTGCAAGATCAAACACGCGTACAAGTCTGTTGAACGGCCTGGCCTTGGTAATAGTGACCATTCTGTGGTTTTGTTGATACCAATGTACCAACAAAAATCAAAATCTATTGAACCTGTAAAGAAAATAATAAAACAATGGACAGTTATGGCGACAGAACAGTTGCAAGACTGTTTTGAAACCATCGAATGGGACATTTTCCGTGATGAACACACAACAATTCATGAGTACACAGACACGGTTTCTGAATACATACAATTTTGCGAAGATGTGTGTGTGCCGAAAAAAACAGTTACTTTTTACCCGAATTCAAAAGCATGGGTTGACAAAGACATTAAAAGATTAATAAGTGAGAAGGACAAAGCCTACAGAAACAGAAAAGAAGAACCAACACTGTTTCGTCAAACAAAGGCGAAGTTGAAAAAAGCAATTAAAGAAGCAAAAAATAAATATAAAGACAAAATTGAAGATCTTTTCTCCTCAGGGCAAAGTAAGCAAATGTGGGCCAATATGAACACCATAACACAATACAAGGGCACACCTAAGACCACCGAATGTGATGACCCCACCCTGCCTGACAGGTTAAACGTATTTTACGCAAGGTTTGATAAAGACAACAAAACTAGCCCTGTCCCATTGCCATCCAATGACTCGCCACCATTCGTCGTAGACGAGCATGACGTAAGGCGCTCGTTTAGTAAACTGAAAGTTAACAAAGCCGCTGGACCAGACAAGTTAACAACAAAACTACTAAAAGTGTGTAGTGCAGAGCTGGCACCTGTATTCACTGTTATTTTTAATTGGTCGATAGAAACCTGCTCGGTCCCTACATGCCTTAAAAAGTCTACCATTGTGCCTGTGCCTAAAAAGCAGTCCCCACAAACATTAAATGATTACAGACCAGTAGCCTTAACATCTGTGGCTATGAAATGTTTTGAATCAATTGTTTTGAAATTTTTAAATACTTTACTACCATCAGACTTCGATGATTTTCAATTCGCGTACAGGTCTAATAGATCAGTAGATGACGCTATTGCAATAAATGTGCATGAGGTATTAAACCACTTAGAGTTAAGCAAGTCATATGCAAGAATATTATTTATAGACTATAGCTCAGCTTTTAATACCATTATACCACAACAATTGTACAACAAACTTAACTACCAACTCTCTTTTCCTGTTAACATATGTAACTGGATTTTAGACTTCTTATTAGAACGCCCACAGGAGGTTAAAATTAGTAACAATGTGTCAACCAGTATAACGTTAAATACTGGGACCCCCCAAGGTTGTCCATTATCACCTAAACTATATTCTATTTTCCCTTATGACTGTAAAGCAGAACAGCCTGGCTGTCTGGTTATAAAATATGCCGATGATACGACGGTTACTGGCCTAATCAAAAACGCAGATGAGCACGCATATCGTAGCCAAATAGACACTATCGTGAGCTGGTGTAGCCAGAACAACTTACACCTTAATGTATCGAAGACAAAAGAAATGATCATAGATTTTAGGAGAAACGAACCCCCACCCCCACCCTTGGTTATACAGGGATCAAATGTAGAACGAGTTTATGATTTTAAGTTTCTTGGAACTGTCTTATCCAATGAACTAACATGGGATATTAACTGCACTGATATCCTTAAGAAAGCAAGGCAGAGAATGTATTTTCTTAGAAAGCTGAAGTCCTGTGGGGTCAATAAAGTGATATTGACTAATTTCTATAGGGCTATTATTGAAAGCATACTGACAAGATCTATTGAAGTTTGGTTCGACAGGCTACCTGTAGTTAATTTACACAAGCTAGAATCAGTTGTCAAAAATGCAGAAAAAATTATTGGCACTAACCTTAAGTCGTTAGAAACATTATACCAAGAGCGCTTAACAGGTAAAATGACTAACATTATGAAGGATAAATCCCACCCCTCGAGACACTATTTTGAATTTCTTCCACATGGCCGTCGCCTTCGAGCATTTAGAGGTAGCAGCAAATTTGTTAACAGCTGTTATCCGCAAGCAGTTAAACTGTTCAATAATACAAGAAAGAAGCGTCTTATAAGATCATAATTGTAATAATTTTCCTTATATTCTGTATATTATCATAATGTACATTGATATAATAGTTTTTTTTTTTTTCATTAATTTTCATTGTTGTGTCTTACTATTATTGTAATGTAATTTTCTTTTTTGTAGATGTCACATTCAACATCACATATTTTCGATGTAAAACGCATTGACTGAATAAAATTGAATTGAATTGAAGGATTTAGTTTAGGAAAGTAAAGAAACTGAAAAGAACATTTAGTTTAGGAAAGTAAAGAAACTGAAAAGAACATTTAGTTTAGGAAAGTAAAGAAACTGAAAAGAACATTTAGTTTTGGAAAGTAAAGAAACTGAAAAGAACATTTAGTTTAGGAAAGTAAAGAAACTGAAAAGAACATTTAGTTTTGGAAAGTAAAGAAACTGAAAAGAACATTTAGTTTAGGAAAGTAAAGAAACTGAAAAGAACATTTAGTTTAGGAAAGAAAAGAAACTGAAAAGAACATTTAGTTTTGGAAAGTAAAGAAACTGAAAAGAACATTTAGTTTTGGAAAGTAAAGAAACTGAAAAGAACATTTAGTTTTGGAAAGTAAAGAAACTGAAAAGAACATTTAGTTTAGGAAAGTAAAGAAACTGAAAAGAACATTTAGTTTTGGAAAGTAAAGAAACTGAAAAGAACATTTAGTTTAGGAAAGTAAAGAAACTGAAAAGAACATTTAGTTTTGGAAAGTACCCAAGTCTAGAGGACACGGCGTTTGACTGGCGTACCGAAGGTCCTGGGCTCGAATCTTGTGAACGCTAGGACTTGTTCCGGGACTGAAGGGTGCACTTGAGTCTACCCAGCTCTGACATTAGTTGTAGTAAAGAAAAGGCGGAATTTCGGTTTTCGTTTAACATCCCTACCCAGGATCAACCCTGACGCGCAAATGTGTGTCGGTCTGAAATCATTTAAATCACATACACATGTATTTCTTTCTTTCACATACACATGTATTTCTTTCTTTCACATACACATGTATTTCTTTCTTTCACATACACATCTATTTCTTTCTTTCACATACACATGTATTTCTTTCTTTCACATACACATGTATTTCTTTCTTTCACATACACATGTATTTCTTTCTTACACATACACATGTATTTCTTTCTTTCACATACACATGTATTTCTTTCTTACACATACACATGTATTTCTTTCTTTCACATACACATGTATTTCTTTCTTTCATTCACAAAGGCTCCAGATTTCCACGGAATGAAGCTTTACACAACAAAAAAATGCATATAAAGGACTTTTTATTGTCTAATTTTGAAACCCTCGCGAGACTTCAACCCAGTTGAATTTGTTATGAATTTGCCGATATGCTTGAGAGAGAGAGAGAAAGAAAATACCGTCAGAACGCTTGTGAATATCATATTGCAGATATGCATAATTTGATATAATCACATCACTAGGCGCCAGTAAGTTAAGCGAGTATTACAATGTATCATTGTTCCCATTCTGTCACGTCATGAAAAACAGAACGGAGCTCATGCAGAGATTTTTTTTTTTTTAGAAAATCACAGTTTCTATCAGAACCATAAAATACACGTACGATGGGGTAACTTTGGGCCCTCGGGGGTAATTTTGTACAAGGAAGAAATATGTAGTTTTTTTTTTTAAAATTATTTGTAATTCTCTTAACTAGACAAAAATATTCTAATTGGAAACTTAAATGTAAAAGAAATATTTAATGATAATTTGTTGCTACACTGCTCCAGTATTTGTTAAATTAGAATCGTTACAAGATGACCACCATTTGCATGTCAGATTTGAATACGTCAAAATAAAAAGTCTACACATTCACCGAATCTAGTAAGTATATCAATATTTACATTTTTTTAAATTAATGAATGGAATGGTGAAGACTTTATGTGAAGTCTTAAAGTTTTTATTTAACCTAAGAAGGATAAAAAGGCGGGTGGCCAAAGTTACCCCGAAATTCTACCTATTTTGGCTTTTTTTGGGGCCATTAAATATGAACCTAAATAATTGAGAATATTTAGGTTTAATTATTAAAGGACAATATAAGAATTTTTTTTTTTTTAAATAGGTCGATACGCTATAAGAATTTAACCCATTTAATAAAAAAGGGCTATCAGTGAATATTTATATTTTCACCCTCTCTTTTTCAGCACGCGCTTACAAACCAAAACCAGGGGCAAGAAAGTTTGGCTCCTGTTACGAAGACATACTAACGATGAATCAGACATAATAAAAGTGGTCAGGGCGTACTTTGACAAACTAGGGAGGTCTATTTATAATTTTAAAAACAACAGGTCTGGTTATGGCTGGTTGGACTTCTTTCTTCAACCCTACATGAACAAAATCAAAAAGAGAATGTGGCCAAACTTTTAAAGGAAAAAAAAAGCTGCTTTGTCTCGACAAGTTATGAGTGAATATTTCGCAAATTTATTTTACACCATTCAAAACATGTCCGTTGAAAACATCGTCAAATACGGTTCAGATGACAAACCATACCATAAATCCTCCTATGCAAACACACATTCTAAAAATAGATTATAAAAATGTTCATCTTCATGTTTTATTTTCCGTTTGTCATCTAGTTTATTATTTAATGTTGCATTGCTTGTAATATAATTTTATATATTATTTATGCTCAATTTCCACAATTTTATCCACAAAATATTAAAATAAACCTTAAATCTCCAACAGAATTGTCTTTCACTTATTTATTCCTTTTTATGTTGTTGTTGCCCCTAGTTAGATCTATTAGGCCTAACATCATCAAAATATTTAAGGATTATGTGAAAATATTATTTAGTATTAAAAAAGTGGAACAAAGTTACTTCATTTCACCGGAATACACCACAGAATAGGTATAGAACAGAATGCGCAATCCCTATTTGCACAGTCACTAAATGTGAAGCTCGGCTTCCACCATTTTCTTTTGATTCAAGGCAGCGGTCACTAGAAACGTTACTATAGTAAAATGAGTAAGACTTAATTTATTACAGATATCTACTCTTAGCAAGACTCTAATATGAGGTTACAACTTTCCGTTGTTTATCCTTTACGAGGCCATGAAAGCCGTGTAGTTTGACATGCTTATTTTTATGATAATCAATCGTTTTCGCATCATTGTTGCAGTTTATTACACAGCAATCTTTGCATCTTTTGCCTGAAACATTAGCTTTGGGTTCTCGAAATTGTAGATTTGATGAAAAAGACATTGTAAATAAGCATAAATATATAGTATAACCAGGACCGCTGCGTTTAAGCAGTAAAGGCGTCGGTATTACTTCCGGAAACAGAAAAAAATGCAATTGTCCATTCTGTTCTATAATTGTATTCTGTGGTATACACTTTATGACGCTTTCGTTCTCTTATTTACACATAAAACCTTCTGTTCACCGACACAATGAGCACGTATTATCGTATTCTAAACATGCATTTCAAATACGACGTAAAAAGAAATGTGACACTGATCGCTATCAAAGTTAATATGTAATGCATAGAGATCCTATTATAATATGCAATCTCTGACAGCTGGTGTTTTGTTGTTCGAATCATGCACTTTTCTTCAGGAGCTAAGTCATGCAGTTTTGCTTTGCTAAGTATTAGGCCTAAACTTAAACAAAAAAACAAGACACCATATAATTGAATTGTCCATCTACTTTACTCAGACAGGTTGTTTTGCCTTAGAGTCGCTCTGGATATTTTCAAAAAAAAACAACAACAACAAGTACTTGAAGCAGTGACGTAACTAAAAGAGGAGGAGCGGATCGACTATCTTGTTTGGTTCCCAGTTGGGTCGTTGACCAAATCAGGCTTTTCCCGAGGGGTCAGAAGGTCAAATTCTAGACTTTCAAGCGAGCCATAAACTCGATTTTCACTATTATATATACTTTAGCGATTTCGCCATGGACATGTGTTTTCGCTAGCTAAGTGAATAAGTCTCTTACAGTACCAGCCAACACAGGCTTAAACGTATAATTACAAAGCAAGTGAATGACCCAACCAAATCCGAGTTTTTTCTGTGAAATATTGAAGGAATCAATCAGCCCACAGGAGGGAGTAGGGACAAACGGCATCACTGCCAGGTGAGAAAAGCTGATAGATAAAATCTATAACTCAGTACTAAATGCCTTTGGCATGATGACATGACATGACATGATGATGATTTATATAGCGCGCCTATCCATGCTATGTTAGCATGCTCAGTGCGCTCTGGTTCCACGTTTCAGTTGTGAATGTGCTATAAAAACAAACAAAAAACTACAAACTTAGTTGACAACAAACCCGCTAATTGGGACACACACAAAAATAAAATACCATATAGGGGAGTGGTGGCGATGAGCGTGTGTGTGGGGAGAGGGGAGGCGGCATATTTCAATTCTCGCTTTGGACGGCGAAACACCTTGACTGGCCTTGTAATAAGTTTCCTGCTTTACCGAACACCTGCTATTGAAACGTACGCGTTTTATTGTTTCTTAAATTGAATTATCCCCCTTGTTTTTTCTTTATGGCATCTTAAATGGATTATTATTATTATTATTACTATAATTGTTTCGATAAAATTGTATATTATATACCAGTGTTATAATTTTTTAGTTATGTCTTTGACTATACCTTTATAATAATATAATAATAATATGTCATTTGTGTATAGCGCTGCCAACAAACATAATGTAAGCTCAGAGCACATTTAACATACAACTAAGAACACGGAAATAGTATCTAGGCTAAGAAATGTAAACCTGATGTATTAAAACTGTAGGCTATAAGCATAATGAGTTTTTAAGTTCTTTTTTAAAGTAACAATAGAGTTTGTTCGCCTGTGTTGAAGTTGAATGGAAAGTAGATTCCACAACTTTGGACCGGATTTGTAGTTATGTACTATATGGCAAATAAAATATTGTTCATACTTTTCATTGTTGTTCTTTGTGCCCCCGTGGGGACGCTATGGCTCTAGGGTTATCAATAAAATCAATATAATCTTAAAAAGTAATCGAATCTTTTTGCTGGCAGCCTAGAGCGACATTGCGTACAAAGAAATTTGAGGGCACAGTGTGCAAATGTGAATTGCGGAAGTCTAAAACATTAGCGCTAAAAATAGTTTTGTGTTTTAGCTAAAACCTTTTGACATAACAACTAGTAATGTCGATAAAATAGAAGCCTTTAGTTCTAAAGTACCTTAGTCCAACTTTTGTCCAAATGTAACTTTAAAATTCTTTTTTTCCTTCGGGTTTTTATCTATGGCCTGTGTTATTATGAATGCATTAAAACATCCAAAAGTCTTTTTTTTATACAACTGTTTTATTAGACTTTTTTTTATACAAAAAATGCATGTACTTAAGTTCTACTTTTTAAGTGCTAGAAGCTCCTTAAATCTTTCCAAAAGTTTTGCCATGCTGTATGTCTGAATAGTATGTCTCGGTTTGATTTTACGCATCGAAAGAGTTCACTAAACATATTTGGTCCTTGGGGACTAGGGTTGCCAGATGTATGAGTATCAAAAGAAGTACATGGAGAGTCATTATTGAATTTGCAAGATAAAAATCGCTATTTATTTTAAAAAAGTTGTTAAAATAGCGACCAATGATATTACTATCTATTGATAAACCGACCAAGAAATAGTCTTGTTTAATATTTATATAAATTCACTGTAGGCTTAAAAGCAACTTGCATATAGGCAATTTTGATAAATAAACTTTACAACTCATTCAGGAGTCAAGAATCTTTCAAAGAAACTGTTCATTAGTTCATTCTTTTCTTTTGTTTACCCTTACATTCCCGGGCGCGTATATAGTCAACAACCTACTTCTTTTCCTCCGCCCCGAGCACGTATATTGTCATCAAAAATCGAAATTTACAAGCACGTCTATATTTCTCAAGTAAGGGTGTCTATTTAAAGCACAAAAATAAAAGATTTGACTTTTCCCCATAGTATCGGGCAGAATATTTATTCAATAGCTGAATAACTGAATTTTATTTCGCTTTTTAAATTGCGAAAATTAACCAATTACTGAGGGGTTTTTTTTGTTGTGAAATTGAAAGTGTGGTTCTAATGGCCGATGGTTATTTATCTTCCGTTACAATGGATCTATGTTTTGGTAAAACGTTTCTTATGAATTAATATTACGAATATATCCAAATATTTTAAGATTTGCATTATTCTAATAAGGTAAGTTATTTTGTTTCAAGCAATTTACTCTCTACTTGATATTATCACTTTTTACCAACAAAAAAATTAAAATAAATAATTTCGAAGTCTGAGCCGTGGGTATTGAAGGTATTGAAGGTAATGGCCAGTACTGAAGGTATGCATAGCTGAATAATAGGTTGGTACGGGGAGGGTTAATCGTACATTACTTATAAGCATGTTAATATTTTTTTTTAACTCTAGCTCTTCAAAACATAAAATATTACAAATGGTACATTCCTTTATCCGAGTTTGAGAATCCCTGATCTAAATGGTGACTTGTCTGTGTGTGACCTAAAGCAATAATCTTCTTTATAGAAGTAGCGTCTTTAACGCATAAGATAAAATATTATTTTTTTATAGAAATGTGCATTTTTTTTTATAGTGTTAGTCGATTTGACTTCATTGGCTACCCATGATACTTTGATATTCTCCCCCCCCCCCCAAAGTACATTAACATTAGATTTTCTAATGTTATAGAATTTATAACTCCAGTAATATTACACACCCAGATATACGGGCTTTTTATTTCTTCAATACATCTTTTTGTGACCTCAATTGTTATCATAAGAGTTGGTTCATACTCAATACTAAATCTTATTACATGGCTTGTGATTTTTTTTTTTATGTCAAGGCTTGTGATAAGTCTAAGCTTGAAGGGCCAATATATTATATATATTATGTGTACCTACATATGCTAGGGTGTGCATTACTCCATTCGAAATACAACACCACCAGTAATGGTCGTAACGTAAAACGGGCGCCAACCATTACGATATATTACAGGACAGATGTACGTTAAGCTCGTATTAAAAAAAAACGAACATTGTATATTTTGTTTTTCTATTGTTTGAATGTGCAGGTAGTTCTAGTTATGTGGATATAACGTACTCGCTTCTATTGGAGTGACTTAGTGGATATAACGTACTCGCTTCTATTGGAGTGACTTAGTGGATATAACGTACTCGCTTCTATTGGAGTGACTTAGTGGATAAAACAGGAGATATCATTCAAGGTTTTATTTTGGAGCTGTACTGGAGAAATCACCAGAAATAAGGACTTTGAAAAACATTCTTGACTCTTTTATGTTTATAAAGACTAGGCTAAAAAATGAAAAGGTAAGCAGGCTTTTAATACTATGTTTGTTTTTATTTAAGAGGCCCTTAAGTTTTTGTTTGAAGAATCATTGTCACGCCTTGTACGTAAACATAACTATCAACAAATTTAATGTAAAAAAAAAAGGAAAAATGAAACGCATTTTACAAAAGGGGAAACGGCAACGTAAAATATGGCAACGTAAAAATGTCATAATATGTTAAGAAGGGTAAATAAGAAATGTCAGTAAATAAACTGTCGAAGCAATGGGGCAACCTGACTAAATTTACTATAGGCTACTAGACTTATGGATATATATACATATATATATATATATATATATATATATATATATATATATATATATATATATATATTCGTGAATATGAAAAAGGAGTATTGATTTGAACAAACACACACACACACACATGTGATGAAATTGTTTGGTCTGAAAGTTTTTTATAACTTTTTTCTTTTAATTTGATTTACTTATATTTATTTAGGTCACTAACAAAATTTTCAATCCTTAGAGAAAAAAATTACAAAGTTATCCTCATTTATAAGGGGAATTAGTAGCTTAATAACAGTAACTGTAGTCTAAGCAATCATGTTCTAAGTTATCAATTTATAAATAAATGTAGAAAGTTTCAATTAAATTGATTGAACGATTTTTTAGTTAGTATATTTGTATATTATATCGTAACCAAAATGTGATAACATTTTTAAAAAGCTCTAAATCGACATACATAAGCATAAAGGAAAAGTAATGTGAAAAATTAAAAAAATAGACAAAAAAATCAGCATACGCATATATATATAATGTTTTAAATGCATTACACATATACGAAAACTCCAAAATATACTTTATGCTTTTTCTCAAAAATCTTGATGATATAGCAGAACCAATGGTACCATTGAAATCAGCATACAAAATTTATGTAAAAAAAAAATTACAAAATTAACAAACAAAAATGTTGTTACATTGTGTTTTTAACGGAACTATTAAATACATATTCTTTTGATTTGCGCTAGGTGAAACATAAGTATACAAGTCGCGGTGTGTTATTAATACAATATGACATTCATATTAGACTGAAGTTTATTCAAATATTTTAGTAGAATATTTTTTTTTAACTTTGCACGCTTGTGCATTTTAATATTATGGTCAACGATAATCGGAAATTTGATGATCACAATTGAAAGCTTTTATCGGCTTTAATCAATTGGCCCACATTTCTCTAGCTCTAGAGAATTTTATGGTAAAAGTGTAAAAAATCATTAGTTATAAACAACCCCTTGAATGCCCTGCAAACACTAAGTTTTTACTATATTTCAAATATACCTTTAAAACTACGTACATTGAAGTTTACAGCCTGTGACATCGCACAGAAATGGGGGGGGGGGAAGAGGGGGGGTAGAGAACCGAAATCTTGTTTAAAAAACGGATTTATAGAACCGAAAACTGGTTTTGAGCAAAATAAACCGGTAATGACACCCCCATTCAAAATAAAATGTATGACAGTGAGAATAGTTGCGTGTCAACAAGGGGTGGGGGACAATGTGTATTGATCAATGTACAGCTTCTCCTGCGAAAAATGATTGTCGTCAAATGGAGGTCATGGTGTTGTTCCAGTAAATTGTTCTAGTCTTTCGCTCCTTCATTCTATGTTAAAGGCACCTCGAAGTTTTTCTATCTACATGGCTAGTGACGTATATTTGGGTACTTAATAAATAAAATAAAAACGCTGGCGCTAAAATAGACGATACCAAATTAAATGAACAATAATGCTATACGATGTAAAAAATTATATATATTTAAAGTAAACCCACAACGTACTAAGACGTAAAGTCTATAATTTGACAATATTCTACTTGACAGGGTTTTGTTTATAACATACCAAAATAATTCAATTAGGCTACATTTTCATATGTCAAAAATATTATTAAGAATAAGCCTTGCTGAAGCTTATTAACTATCTTGCTCGTTATTATTATTATTTTTTTGATACTAAAAAGGAAAAATAATCTAGACACAAATTAAGTAAAGAACGCAATGTCACCAAAATGTGTACATTCTAATAAAGGGTTTCTACACACTTCCAGTGCCCGTCTCTCTCTCTAAAAAAAAAGATAAAAAAGAAAACTACACGCGCCGACTCCGAGACGAGTTATCTTATCTTATCTTATGCATTAAAGACGCTCCTTCTATAAAGAAGATTATTGCGTATTAAAGTAACATCAAAATTAGGGGGTCAATTACGAATAAGAAAAGGGCAATATAGACCTTTTTATTCTGACCTCTGTTGTCATAGAAATTGGGCGTCTCCCTCAGACTCACTGACATTAGCAATGGGGCCATAAGAAAATTAAAACCTTCTTTCCACTTAGTATTTGGCTAAAGGCTTGGTGGTTTTTTAATGTTATTTTTTTAAATTGTAGTTTAGCATTAAAACACATGGAAACTTTATAATATGTACCTAGGGAGCTAACTGTTCATAAGATTTAATGTTTTAGAACTAGTTTTTATATCCAAAAAAATTATTAGGCCTATGCTTACTGTCGGCTATTGCTTTACTTAGTCCTAGATCGTTCGTCTTGATTAATAAAAAGGCAAATATAATTCTAGATATTCTTTTATGTTTGACAGCGACAGAGGCAAGAGGCATCTTCACGAATATAAAAAATACATAGCAATAGCAAATATGATAAACATAAATAAAATTATTGCTCTTATGATTATGGCGTTGGCCTATGCCGCGTGTGTCATATTGAGTATAATAGGCCTATAGATATTCATATTGTCATATTATGCATGAAGTATTATTCAATAATATAACTAAAAACTCATGGAAGAAAAGACATCAGCTTGCAAATATCAAATATATAGCATAACTTCATATTCACTTAATTATTTCATGCAATTGGTAAATTGCCGCTTTTCTATACTTGATACTATATCATATGATTTGGGTATTATATTCATAAATTCAAATTCCTTAGTCAGGCAAACTCTATGTAAATAATTTACATTTAAGAAAAGTTCTAGTAGTGTCAAGAAATGTCTTGTAATTTTTGTCGTTCAAATTGAATGTTTCATATTTAATCATATTAGTATTAGACACACTTTTGTAATGATACCAATAGCTTAAAGCTATCTTAGTCTGTTTAGCTTTTAAAAAAACCTGTTATTTTAACTTTTAAACAACTACTCTATCTATAGTTTATATGCCTAGATGTTATAGATCTATATTATATGTAGTTTTAGAGAGTCAAACTAAGCAATAAATTTAGCCTACATATAATATATTATGTAATTTGCATGTAGGCCTAAAGCTAAAGCCTTATATGCCTTAGCCTTATGGCTACTGAAGTAGTATAGTTAACTATATGATAGGCCTTTCCGATATAGGCAAATACTATATAGCCAAATCCTATATATTTATAATTTATATAGGCCTATAGCCCTGGGCTATACTTAGCTTATACTGTTATAGCTCTAGCAGGCTCTCTAGTAATATATAGGCTTCACAGTTAGCAGGCAGCTTCTAATAACTACTTCATTTGTGGTGAAGAAATATCTAAAACTAACAATGCAAAGGAAATAGGAGTAATAATAAATGATAGGTTATCTTTGGAATTCTCATATTGATGAAGTATGCCTAATTAAAAAATCTAAGAAAACATTAGGATTAAAAAAAAATGAACTTGTATAAATGTAATAAGAATATAAAACTAAAATGCTATCTCACATTAGTTAGGCCTATACTAGAATATGCTTCATGTGTATGGGGCCCATCATCTAAAGAAAACATAAAAAATAGAACAAATTCAGAATAGAGCTGCAAGGTTTATAACTGAACTGGCTAATATTCACAATTAACAAGAGTAACACTACTAGTCAAATCACTAAACATAGAAACACTAGAGGATAGAAGGGCAAAGAGTAATACATTAATAATACACAAGACATTAAACTCTAATTCAGAAAAACAACCCAACAACAACTTGTTGCAATGCTCAGATAAACATAAAGACTAAAACACTTTCCTTGTCCCTTATGCGAGAACAAATTCATATAAGTAGGCCTACTCTTTCTTCCCGAGTGGCATTCGGGCATTGAAAGAGTTGCCTGAACAAACCAGAAAAACCAGTATCTTATAACATCATTTAAAACATTAATACAAATGCAAGACTAGACTCGAACCACGGATGAGCGTAGGACGCAATAATCTTCTTTATAGAACGAGCATCCGTAAAATATAAGATAAGATAATATAGTTTAGGTAAAAAAAAAGTAAAATTACAACATATATTGCAACATATAAGAACGTAATGCAAAATAAATGTTGAGACTTCTACACAAACAAAGCTTTATAACTATCTAAAATGCTATTTATATTTTATAGTATGTGTTTTAAGACGAGTTACTGACATGGCAATCGCTCGATACATTAAACGGGTAACAATAGACGCGGTATGCATACAATGCCTATAAAATGTAGGCTACACTTGAAAAAAAAATTTGAAAAAAAACAACTGGTTAAAAATGTAAAAAAAAACAATAGTTTGCTCCCTAGCTTCTCGGTATAAAGTTTGTATGAAGTAAGGATTTTTTTTAAACGAAATAATAATATGATATAACAGAGGCCCCCAGTTAAATAACAAATGCAAAGAAATCAATGTTTAGGCCTACATGTCTTGCCCCCAATTCACGGTGCATGCTCAAGTTTGAGCCCATTGTTGGAATAATTTAAAAACAAATGAGAAGGTCTATAGAGAATATTTATTAAACTTGTTTTTATACTGTCATTGATTTTACATCCTCGCATCACTACACCTCACACACAAACACAAACTTTGTATCTTTCCGATGTTTGTAACTATAAAGACCAACTGAAGAGGTTTTTCTCAAAGGAACGAGATTTGGAATAGCCTCATACGGCAGTGACGTTTAAGAAAGGAAATAAATTAACAAAATACCATTTTGTTAAAAATAAGAACTGGGAAAATATTCAAAACATGTGGCAATAGATCCAAAATACGTGACAATATTTATTTTTCCTAGTCGAAATCCTTTCTCTTACGCCATTTTCTTATGTTGCCGGAAATAAAAACATCTCAAATGGCTACGAGATTTGGATTTTTCCTCCGAAAAACACACATATTTACGTGCAAATATTGATCTAATTACTTAAAATTTATCTTTGATATTTTGTAAAATGATTTTTATTAACATTCAGATGCTGAATAGTATATTAAAATCAAATGTTAACTCAATTTTGATAAAAAGCTCTTCACTTGGTATTTAATACAATGAGGAAGTCAGAAGTCTTTTCCGGTCACGTGAGGATTGTTAGATATACTTGATAAGTAATTAATTGAATGACATGGGCACTTACTGCGCTTCTGTTGGGTGCGCAAATTCTACCGCTAAATTATCATATAAAAAATCTAAAATCTTTCCATCGATTTCCTTTGAAAGATCAACAAATAGGTGTTGTCCTTTAATAATTGTATGTCTATAATCATTGTTGCTTCCGTGAGCATCATTTATAATATCACAATATTCAAGAATATATGAAAAATTAAAATTGTTAATAAGCATATTTGCCATTAAGATCAATGTAAAATCAGCCTTTTTTTTTTAGTTTACAATGCATCACGTGATTGATTTTCTATCTCTAACTCTAAGGAATTGTGCATAGACCTCATTATTTAAAAAGACATCTTAACACAAATTTCAAACATTGTATCTCTATACAAAAAAATAGAAGCGATTTACGCCAGTCCTTGTGCACCCCTAAAGTAATAGTGGCCTGCTCTTGTCTGCTGCTGTTAGTTGGGCTGACAATCTTCATCCTGAAGGGTAGACCAGATCTGGCCATACAAACTCTGCTGCAGAAGGAGACGACCAACGAGGTGCAGTTGGAGAAGAAGATCCAGGAGGTGAAAGAGGCCTCGGACTCCAACGTGGAGCTCCTTCTCGAGAAGACGAGAGAGTGCAACGACATCATGGCCGAGGCGCTGAAGAAGATCGAGGAGCTGAAGGCGTCTCAGTCCAGCATCCAGTGCCTCAAGTCGAACATTAGGGGCGGGAAAGCCATTACACCTGAAGTAGTGGACAACAGTGGAGCTAAAGGTAAGACATTTCAATATCAAAACCTAGAATAAAGCAAATATTAAACCAGCCGCATAGAATGATGTGCAAAAGGCGTAACCTTGCCTGATTTTCCCAAAACCAGCTGCCCACAGGAAACGCTCCCCGAAAGTCCAATGCCAAACGAGAGAGAGGTACTTGGAGTAGGCGGGCAGGGAAGCTAGGTCCCTGACCCCACGGCAGGGTGAACAAAATATATATTCCAACGCCGAAGGGGAACGGGCGGCTAGCCTTGGAGCCAGTGGACCTGGCCCCTAGGTCGACCCGCACGAGTGCCTCATACTTCTAGAACGTATCCGCTGTGCTGTAAATCCCATTTTACCAGCATAAGATACGAAGATTAAAAGCCCCTATGCCACCGCTGAAGTACAAAATGCGTGCACGTGCAAAGTGCAGGCAAACCAACTGCCTACAGGTTAACATACGTTACGAGGCAAGGCTCTTAGGGGCAAGAGTCTTTCACCGCACTCCAACGGTGCGGCTGATGAAAGCCGAGCAGATCCCCGGGGTGCTCGAGGGTGTCTAAGCCAACACCCAACGGCAAGGCCCCCCTGGGTTTTTAAGAAAGGCACCCCAACCTACTCCTTCCAGGAGCAAGAACTCAATAGTGAAAGTGGGTTTTCCTCCCTTCTCTAAGACTACGAGAAGGGGGAGCCCCAGTGTACCCAATAGCCTCCCCTGAGGCAAACCAAAAGCTCCCCCTGGGGCAACCTTAAAATTATGGAGAAACACAAAAATAAAGATAAACGCGGGTACGAGCAGGCCCAAATAGGCTCCGCCCAACGAGTAGTGGGCGTCAGGCTCGGGGGGCGAAAAATACTCTACTAGTCGCCCCGCAACCTCGGCGAGTAAGAACGGGCCAGGTTGCGAGAAGTTAGCTACCGTTCCAACTCTCCACAAATACTTCTCCAAGTCCCACAGGGAAGTACCAGGCCCAAAAGCAAAAGGAGAAAGTGGCAGCAGCTCCCAGCCACCTATCCCTGAGGAACTTGTCCAGCCTCAGCCCAAAAAGGGTAGCAAACCAACGGGTGCCCACACCCCCAAAGACGTGGCGATCCAGCGCCCGTCGACGAAGGGTTCTAAAAAGCCCAAGTCTAAGCTGGATAACGCTCAATCTACAATGAGCTCATGGCTGATAAAAGGTGCAGTCACCCAAGTAGCACTCCCGTTGGGAAGCGCCCAAATACCAGCGGGCCTAACTGAAGCAACGCAGCCGCTCAAGCTGCTGTCGCTAAGAAACGTATCGAACAAAACAGGACTGGGGAAACTGTGAAGCCCCAGTCAAAACCTAAACTAAAACGTCTCACCGTGTTGCAGCTCAACGTCAATGGATTAGCACCAAAGGCGCTTGAGCTGACGAAGCTTCTGCACGAAAACCAGGTCGATATAGCCCTATTGCAGGAGACCATGCTCCGAGATAGGAAAGTAGTCATTAAAGGGTACACAATGTACCACTGTACGTGCCAGGGCTGCCAGGGGCTGGCAACTCTAATATCAAACTCACTTACTGCCAGACCCCTGACGGCACAATGCTCCACTGGCCGCACAGATACTCTAACAACGGAAGTATGGGTGGACGAGAGAAAGATCGTTTGCATAAACATAATATATAAACCGCCGAAGCACGACATCTCTCTGTCTGTAGATCCACCCATACTCTCAAACACTATCATAGGAGGCGACTTTAATGCACATTCTCCTGCATGGGGCTATAAAATTTATGATATGTCCGGTAGAAAGGTAGAGGAGCTCTGTAACACTACCAACTTGTTCAGATTGCAGGACGCAAACTCTCCTCCAACCCTTCTCCACGGGGGAAATGGCACCCTGTCAAGACCAGATCTAACACTGGTTTCGGGTGATCTCTTCCCCATAACAACCTTTAAAGTCCTGGACGATGTTGGCAGTGACCATAAGCCAACAGTAGTACATATCGACCTGGAAAAGGCCAGGAAAAAGAGTAAGGCCAAGGGTAACAGAACCAAAGACGGGGCAAGGCGGTTCATGTTTACCAAAGCTAACTGGCCTGCCTTCAAGGAAGCAACCGAAGTTGCTTTTGAGAGGGCCGAAGTGCACGACGCTCCAATCAACACGGTGTACACAAACTTTACTAAAGCCATATTGGGTGCGGCCCGCAAAACTATCCCAAGATCCTTCCAAGGCAGGAAGTACAAACCATTCTGGACGACCGCGCTTGGCAAGCTGGTTAAGGCCCGAGCAGGGCAAGAAAGAAGGCCGAAAAAACGGGTACTCCTGACGACAGACGGGAGTACAACAAATTAACAGCTGAGGTAAAGCGGGCATGCCAGGAAGCAAAACGGCAAAAATGGAGTACGACCTGCCAAGGTCTGGACCATAGGGATACTGGTAGAATGTGGAGGTTGCTAGCAAATATCGAAAATTTAAACCGTCCTCGAAACAAAACTCCCTTGGAGACCCCAATTGGACCTGCCGTCACGGACGAACGGCGGGCCACAACCCTCAATAAATTTTTCGCAGGGGTTAGCAAGGAGGGACCGGCAACCACCACACCAACTACAAAAAGGCAAGCAAAAATACGCCTGCGAGCTAAGCGTAATGACAGAGGTGTCACAGAGTGCGATCCAATATTCAGTTCCCCCCTCACTATTCAGGAACTAGATAGGGTAGTCCGAAAGTGCCAACCAAAGAAAGCACCAGGCCCGGATCAGATAGCGAACGAAATGATCCGAAACCTGGGCAGATTAGGTAAGGCCAGACTCCTGGATCTAATAAACCAAACATGGTCAACCGGCGAGGTACCAAAGGCTTGGCGGCAAGCGGTGATAGTCCCAATCTTGAAAAAAGGCAAGATCGCCACCGAGGCAGAGAGTTACCGCCCGTTTTCCCTTACCTCGTGCGTCGGGAAGCTGGCCGAACGTATGGTCGACAACCGGCTAACGTGGTATCTTGAGAAAGAAGGCCTCATAGCCCCAGAACAGGCAGGTTTTAGAGCGGGCATGAGCGCGATAGACCAAATAAACCTCTTCGTACAAGAGATGGCCGATGGATTCCAAAGGGCCGAGTCCACCATAGCAGTTTTCCTAGACCTCAAGCAGGCTTACGACCGAGTCTGGAGGCAGGGCCTTATGCAGAAATTGAGGAGAATGGGCATTGAGGGCAATATGCATCGCTGGATCAAATCATTCCTATCAGAGAGAACGATCCAAACACGATACGGGACAAGCCTATCCAGGGAAACAACCCTTGAGAACGGTTTGCCACAAGGCTCTGCTCTGTCCTGCATCCTCTTTCTAGTGTACATAAACGACCTGCCAGAAAAACTTGGTTGTAGGAAGCTGCTATTTGCGGACGATCTTGTCCTTTGGAAATCTGGAAAGAAATCTGCAAGCATGCAATTAGACTTGCAGAAAGACCTCCAAACCATCTCCGAGTACGCCAAACAATGGCGACTCGAAATTAATTGTTCAAAAACGGTCTATACGCTGTTCAGCCTGGGCATCGACATTCTCAAGGAGCCTATAGAGTTAAAAATCGGCGGTGAAACCCTCAAAGAGGACAAATCACCCAGGTACCTAGGAGTAGTAGGAAGCTTAGACTATTCGACTATATCCAGGAGCTGGCACGAAAAGCTTCGAACAAGTTAAACCTAGTCAAACGACTGGCCAGCACAAAGTGGGGTGCCGACGCCAAAGTATTAAAAACCCTTTACACAGGGGCCGTAAGATCACAATTAGATTACAGCCTGCCTCTACAGGTTTACGCGTCCAAAACGGCCCTAGAAACTTTGGATCGCATCCAGAACCAAGCACTACGCTTTATCTGTGGCACCTTTCGAACGTCCCCAGTGGCAGCTGCCGAGGTGATGGCTAACATACCACCCCCCCCCCCCCTTCAGCTTAGGAGAGAACGCGCTGTCATAACGACCTATGAGCGCTATAAAAGACTCGAGGAAAGCTTCCCAACCAGAGTCTTAGTTGACACCTGGAAGGGTAGGAAGAGAATAAAGATGCAGTCCTTTATGCACCACGCAATTAGGCTGTCATCCGAAATCGACCTACCCGATACAAGGCTGCCTATGCAAAGGTAATCGAGTTTCTCTCCGGGGAACACGCCAACGCTCCCCGAAATAAGAACGAAGCTGAAGGGCACCTCAGTTAGCAAAACGACCGACCCAAAACTACTCAGAAAAGTAGCCATGGACACGCTAAATGCCCTACCGCCCGGGGCTGTCCATGTCTACACCGACGGGTCGGCTAACGCAGACACCGGTACCGCCGGCTTTGGTGTTTACATAGAGTACCCCGGCAACCCGAATAGAGACGAACTATGGGGGCCTTGCGACGGTCTCTGCAACTACGGCGCAGAGATCGAGGCCATCAGTCGAGCTCTGGAGTGGATTCGCCTTCGCCACGTCGAAGGCGCCCTCGGCTCTACGACTGTCATTATCCTGACTGATGCGTTGTCTGTGCTCCAGGTTACTGAGAATATGAACAACTGGCCCCCTCAGATAGAGAAAATTCTACTGGCTTCAGACGAGCTAATCCAACACTTTGGAGACCGCGTACTACTACAGTGGGTCCCAGGGCACACAGGCCTACCTGGCAATGAGAGAGCAGACCACCTTGCCAAAAAAGGTGGGCTGAGTACACCCACCTCCGAGGAGCCCGGCAGTACACCATGCTCCTTTGAGAAGGCCCGTACATTGATCCGGAGGTGGGAGACAGAAAAGTGGAACGAGAGCTGGGACAGCTCTGACAAGGGCCGAGAAGTCTGGCGGCATTTGCCCCGCCCTAACCGCGCCGACCCATGGTGGTGCCTAAATAGGTCGGAACAAAGTATCATATCTCAATTCCGCACTGGCCACTGCCCCATTGGGGCATACTTCGCCAGGTTCCGGCCTAACTACGACTCGCGGTGTCGCCACTGTGGGGAGGAGGAGGAGACAGTGGAGCATATCCTGCGGGAGTGCCCCCGTCTCGTCGATCGAGGAGATGGGACGGGTGACCCACTACCCACTGATCTCTACGGAGATAGAGCCGTGCTCAAACGCACGGCTGAGTTCTTGCTCAGAGCTACAAGGGAATAATACTCCCAGCTCTCGCTTCCAATAGGAGTTCAAGTTAGTTAGTTAGTGGAGCTAAAGGTAAGACAATGATATAATTTCTCAATATCTGACCTGAAAGTATGGAATCTACTTCCCATCCAACTCAGGCGAACAAGTTCTAGCGTCACTTTTTAACTTTAACTTTTAAGAAAAACTTGAAAACGCATTATTCTTGATCTTTACATTCGTTAAACATTTTTCTAGACCCCGACAGTTTTATTTTTTATATTAGGTCTGTTAATACTACATTTATTTTCTTTGTCCTATGCTTGTAAAGTTGTAAAATATTTAATTAGTCTTAGATTCTATATCCTTTTTAGCCTAGAGACTTATATCCGTGGTCTTGGTTCTTTCTTGCTCAATGTTAAATGCATTCTGTGGTGTTGTATTGGAAGGCGGGGCATGACTTCTTTGTGACATCTTGTGGTGATGAAACTAATAGAAAGGAAAGGGGCAGTGGTATCGAAATGGCCTGACGTCATCTATGGAAGGCCCTTTTGTTAGCAATAACAATCTTAAAAAGAAAATTTTGTGTAGAAAGTCATAAAACCGTAGCCCGCGTCGTACGAGTCATTTCATTATGCACATGTAGGACTGGGTAAACGCTTTGAGAGAATGATTTGCAATAGGCGTGGCTTAGGTTTCTAGGTTACGTAACTATGTAAATAGAAGCCTTGAGCCACCAGCCATGGTGGAATAAAATTGTTCTTTATCATGTCCATTTTACAAATAAAAATATAAGGAATTTGTAACCATAATTTTAGATAGTAAGTTAAAGTAACTAAAAGGCTAACTTTCGACAATCGACATCTTTAATAAAATATCATGCACTTACGGAACCTATGCAATAAAATTAATTTTTAATGGTTTAAATTGTATCTTTGAGTGTCAATTGTCAACGCATGACAGTGTTTTATTTTTTTTTACGTCATATTACTGAAATGATGATATTAAAAAATAAAACTTTCGTAAGCCTAAATTAGTAGGCCCCTACTGCTGCCATTGTTCACCACTACACAAAGTAAACAAACTACACGTGCTGTTTGTCACGTGATTGCAAATGCTCTATAACTGTGTGTGTTGGAAAAAGGCGAAATGGTGTGTGCAATTTTAGCTGATTTTTTTTTTGTAGATCAAAATTTACTTTGTGGTACCAATTTTATTTGTATTATCGTTTGCTCTTGCCGGATTGAAGCCTACCTGGAGAGCTTTCACCGGACTCTGGGCAGCAGCGACCCGATGAAAGCCGACCCCAACAACGGCTCTACGATAACCCTATGGTGGGAAGCAGCCGCCATGTTGGCCTGGTAAACATACACATTTATTTTACACTACTTTATATCTGATCACACTTATTGGACAATCGCGGAATGTTTTATCTTTTCACCTTGGGAAAGCGTGTGTGTGTGGGGGGGGGGGGTAGTTATGACGATATAAAAATAGGATTGCACTCTTCGAATTCGGGAACTGAAAAAAAAAAAAAGGGGGGGTGGACTTGTTGTTCTAGGCCAAGGTATGAGTGTTAAAACAAATGTAATCTTAAATATTACGATGGAGGGGGCGAGGAGGACCCGGACACACCCTTTTGCGGCGCCTTAGCCTTATTTAACTGTAGCCGTCCATCTTGTTATATGATATAAAAGAGAGAGAGCGAAGCCTGGACTCTTTGTGTTCCCAGGGGGAGCTAGACAGTACATTTTTGGTAAAGATTTTAGAAAAGAAACTGTACCTTCCCCCCCTCCCCCCCCCCCCCTTTACCCGAGATGTCAAGGAAGTTGCTGTGGGCGAGGTTAGCCCACTCAGATCTCTCGTGGCTTCAACCTGGTATAAAAGGCAAGTCATCACATGTCGCCAGGTACTGTGACGCGTGTCAGACTATAAGGTTACCCATGAATGATGATATCCCTGTGGTGGTGATTAATGGGTTGGAGTGTTGCTGGTGGGGTAGGACGCTTTAGGGGTGCGCTATATCGTTTCTTTAGTGTAATTGGATCGCTAGTCTAGTCTGAGGCAATAAAAAGATCCTTGCACACATTTTAAAACTAAACTACAAATCTATTCTTAAAATCTTCCAGTAAATACAAGTACGGCTTATACAGTGGTAGATGTATCATGGTATCCGTTTTGAAAGCATGAAGCCTAGAGGTCTGCGTCGTAGTTTGAGGCTCTTCGGAATGGGTATAAGATACGAGACAACAAGAAATATGTTACATGTTTTCTTTAACTATCAGTACTGATTACTTTTGCATCTGCTCCTCCAAACAAATATAAACAAATGGGAGATTGGGGACACAAGACTGGTCAATGTATTCTTATCAGCAAAAACTTAATTAAAACTGATTGATTTTTTTTTACAACATATTTCTCCGATTCGGCAACATTTGGTGTTTTTATTTATAGCGAAGTTGTTTTTTTACGTTATCTCTGATCTGACCTTGACATGTAATAATACCAGTTACGTAGCAATGGATTGTGCCGGTTGTATACTGTACAAGGGTCCATAGGTGCCTTCAGGCAGTAAGCAAAGGTCAATTTTCTTCTTTCTGTTAGGGTATTCCAGATGTAAACTAGACTCGGACCACGGATGAGCGTAGGACGCAATAATCTTCTTTATAGAAGGAGCGTCTGTAATGTATAAGATAAGAATCAAATCGGCAACGACTCATTTCGGTAGCATCATTATCAAATACGTTACCTCGATGTAAGCTGCAAGAAACTAATGTTGTTTTAGATAGAAAGGGCATATCCCATCCCTCTTGAAGTTCTGCATAAGGGCCCTGTAAAGCCTTATGCTACGCCACATAAAAAAAATTGATGCTTACGTAATAAACAAATTTCTTATTTGAATTTTAAAAGCAAAAACAATAGTTCAATGTCTAATTATTTCTTTTGGTGTTTGCAGGTACATGAATGCGCCCAGCGGAGCACGGAGACACCCGTGTAAAAATATGACAAATTTCGGCAACTGGCCTGTTTGTCAGGACGAGCCGTTTATCGTTAAACAGCCTTGCCTAATCTATTCATTTGGGTAAGTGATAAACAGCCTTGCCTAATCTATTCATTCGGGTAAGTGTTATACAGCCTTGCCTAATCTATTCATTCGGGTAGGTGTTAAACAGCCTTGCCTAATCTATTTATACGGGGTATCCCCCTCCCCCGTTGTCACGGCCTATACAGTTTCTTTTCAACGAATAAACGAAATACCCAACAGCTCTAAATTCCTTAAGAATTTCGTTTAACTCTTTCTAAACGTTTTGCCTAACTGTGTGCATGAGGATTATGGCTCGGCTTGACGTATAGAGAGAGTTAAGAATTGTGAAGAGACTAAGCAAGCATTTTTGGGCCGTCTTATCTTACATCATTTGTCACGTCATCTATAAATTTATATAATAAGAGTGTTTGTCCCCATACGGATCCCGATTGGTCAATTTGAAATCAGGTGAGTTTGTGTCACTGACCTATTTAGGCCTATATACTGTGTAATAATTTTTCACATCAAAGTGTGTCTTCTATAGATAAGTGGTAAACGTAGCGGACTGCTATGCGGGCGACCCGGGTTCGATTCACTAGTTAGTCTATACCTTTTTTTTTTGACAATTGTTTTTTTTAACTTTTAAAAACAAAAGAAATTGTATATCTACGGGCAATTTGGATTTTTGTTAAATAAAAATACTTGCCTATTTTGTACCCGATTACAATATTTATTTTAAATTACTTTCCCAAAAGTCTTCAGTAAAAAAAGTAATAATTTAAATATAAGATTTATAGCTTTCTTTTAGGTGTAGTTTATAATTTTTTTATCTGCACCTTATACTGTTGGGCAAGGTAGCTTGTTCTCAAAATTTTAGAACCGCGTACAAATCATTTTTTTGCGTGTGCCAACACTCTACCATATGCTTCGTTGAAAATGCGCGGGAAAAAAAGCAGACTGCTTGTTAAAACATAAAACGTGTTTATCAGTAATCTGATACAATCAGACTGCAATGTCACGTCATAGTATCGCCTTTCCCGGGCCGAAAAATGTTTGTGGAGGTTAATTAAAAATGCAACCACGTAATGCACCTCTTAAATTCTGATTGGTTGGATGCATGCGATGTCAAAAGGTTCGGCTTATCTGCTGAAAGGGAAAAACCTGATGTGCTATAGGGTCATCACTAACGACCTACTAGTGGTGTGTTCTTCTTAAACACGTGTTGGCCACACACATACACACACACACAAGCACACACAAAAACGCGCACACACACGTGCATCCACGCACGCGCGCACACACACACACAATGCAATTGTACTTTTTATGGTCACAAAAACAAAAGCAACAAAAAACAACCGATTGGCTTTCAATGGGACTAAAATAGTTTTTTGTTCCCCTTAGTATTTTTTCCTTGTAATGTGTGATTTTACTTTGAAAAGTAAATAATTTAATAAAATAAAATAATATAACAGAGATTATAATATATAAAATATAATATATAACATGAAATAATATAACAGAGATTATAATATATAAAATATAATATATAAAATGAAATAATATAACAGAGATTATAATATATAAAATATAATATATAAAATGAAATAATATAACAGAGATTATAATATATAAAATATAATATATAACATGAAATAATATAACAGAGATTATAATATATAAAATATAATATATAACATGAAATAATATAACAGAGATTATAATATATAAAATATAACATATAACATGAAATAATATAACAGAGATTATAATATATAAAATATAATATATAAAATGAAATAATAAAACAGAGATTATAATATATAAAATATAATATATAAAATGAAATAATATAACAGAGATTATAATATATAAAATATAATATATAACATGAAATAATATAACAGAGATTATAATATATAAAATATAATATATAAAATGAAATAATATAACAGAGATTATAATATATAAAATATAATATATAAAATGAAATAATATAACAGAGATTATAATATATAAAATATAATATATAACATGAAATAATATAACAGAGATTATAATATATAAAATATAATATATAAAATGAAATAATATAACAGAGATTACAATATATAAAATATAATATATAAAATGAAATAATATTACAGAGATTATAATATATAAAATATAATATATAAAATGAAATAATTTAACAGAGATTATAATATATAAAATATAATATATAAAATGAAATAATATTACAGAGATTATAATATATAAAATATAATATATAAAATGAAATAATATAACAGAGATAATAATGTTTAAATATAATATATAAAATGAAATAATATAACAGAGATTATAATGTATAAAAAATAATATACAAAATGAAATAATATAACAGAGATTATAATATATAAAATATAATATATAAAATGAAATAATATAACAGAGATTATAATATATAAAATATAAAAATAAAATGAAAAGATATAACAGAGATTATAATATATATAAAATATAATATATAACATGAAATAATATAACAGAGATTATAATATATAAAATATAATATATAAAATGAAATAATATAACAGAGATTATAATATATAAAATATAATATATAAAATGAAATAATATAACAGAGATTATAATATATAAAATATAATATATAACATGAAATAATATAACAGAGATTATAATATATAAAATATAATATATAAAATGAAATAATATAACAGAGATTATAATATATAAAATATAATATATAAAATGAAATAATATAACAGAGATTATAATATATAAAATATAATATATAACATGAAATAATATAACAGAGATTATAATATATAAAATATAATATATAACATGAAATAATATAACAGAGATTATAATATATAAAATATAACATATAACATGAAATAATATAACAGAGATTATAATATATAAAATATAATATATAAAATGAAATAATAAAACAGAGATTATAATATATAAAATATAATATATAAAATGAAATAATATAACAGAGATTATAATATATAAAATATAATATATAACATGAAATAATATAACAGAGATTATAATATATAAAATATAATATATAAAATGAAATAATATAACAGAGATTATAATATATAAAATATAATATATAAAATGAAATAATATAACAGAGATTATAATATATAAAATATAATATATAACATGAAATAATATAACAGAGATTATAATATATAAAATATAATATATAAAATGAAATAATATAACAGAGATTACAATATATAAAATATAATATATAAAATGAAATAATATTACAGAGATTATAATATATAAAATATAATATATAAAATGAAATAATTTAACAGAGATTATAATATATAAAATATAATATATAAAATGAAATAATATTACAGAGATTATAATATATAAAATATAATATATAAAATGAAATAATATAACAGAGATAATAATGTATAAAATATAATATATAAAATGAAATAATATAACAGAGATTATAATGTATAAAAAATAATATACAAAATGAAATAATATAACAGAGATTATAATATATAAAATATAATATATAAAATGAAATAATATAACAGAGATTATAATATATAAAATATAATATATAACATGAAATAATATAACAGAGATTATAATATATAAAATATAATATATAAAATGAAATAATATATCAGAGATTATAATATATAAAATATAATATATAAAATGAAATAATATAACAGAGATTATAATATATAAAATATAATATATAACATGAAATAATATAACAGAGATTATAATATATAAAATATAATATATAACATGAAATAATATAACAGAGATTATAATATATAAAATATAACATATAACATGAAATAATATAACAGAGATTATAATATATAAAATATAATATATAAAATGAAATAATAAAACAGAGATTATAATATATAAAATATAATATATAAAATGAAATAATATAACAGAGATTATAATATATAAAATATAATATATAACATGAAATAATATAACAGAGATTATAATATATAAAATATAATATATAAAATGAAATAATATAACAGAGATTATAATATATAAAATATAATATATAAAATGAAATAATATAACAGAGATTATAATATATAAAATATAATATATAACATGAAATAATATAACAGAGATTATAATATATAAAATATAATATATAAAATGAAATAATATAACAGAGATTACAATATATAAAATATAATATATAAAATGAAATAATATTACAGAGATTATAATATATAAAATATAATATATAAAATGAAATAATTTAACAGAGATTATAATATATAAAATATAATATATAAAATGAAATAATATTACAGAGATTATAATATATAAAATATAATATATAAAATGAAATAATATAACAGAGATAATAATGTATAAAATATAATATATAAAATGAAATAATATAACAGAGATTATAATGTATAAAAAATAATATACAAAATGAAATAATATAACAGAGATTATAATATATAAAATATAATATATAAAATGAAATAATATAACAGAGATTATAATATATAAAATATAAAAATAAAATGAAAAGATATAACAGAGATTATAATATATATAAAATATAATATATAACATGAAATAATATAACAGAGATTATAATATATAAAATATAATATATAAAATGAAATAATATAACAGAGATTATAATGTATAAAATATAATATATAAAATGAAATAATATAACAGAGATTATAATGTATAAAAAATAATATACAAAATGAAATAATATAACAGAGATTATAATATATAAAATATAAAAATAAAATGAAATAATATAACAGAGATTATAATATATAAAATATAATATATAACATGAAATAATATAACAGAGATTATAATATATAAAATATAATATATAAAATGAAATAATATAACAGAGATTATAATATATAAAATATAATATATAAAATGAAATAATATAACAGAGATTATAATATATAAAATATAATATATAAAATGAAATAATATAACAGAGATTATAATGTATAAAAAATAATATACAAAATGAAATAATATAACAGAGATTATAATATATAAAATATAATATATAAAATGAAATAATATAACAGAGATTATAATGTATTTAAATATAATATATAAAATGAAATAATATAACAGAGATTATAATATATAATATATAAAATGAAATAATATAACAGAGATTATAATATATAAAATATAATATATAAAATGAAATAATATTACAGAGATTATAATATATAAAATATAATATATAAAATGAAATAATATAACAGAGATTATAATGTATTTAAATATAATATATAAAATGAAATAATATAACAGAGATTATAATGTATAAAATATAATATATAAAATGAAATAATATAACAGAGATTATAATATATAAAATATAATATATAACATGAAATAATATAACAGAGATTATAATATATAAAATATAATATATAACATGAAATAATATAACAGAGATTATAATATATAAAATATAACATATAACATGAAATAATATAACAGAGATTATAATATATAAAATATAATATATAAAATGAAATAATAAAACAGAGATTATAATATATAAAATATAATATATAAAATGAAATAATATAACAGAGATTATAATATATAAAATATAATATATAACATGAAATAATATAACAGAGATTATAATATATAAAATATAATATATAAAATGAAATAATATAACAGAGATTATAATATATAAAATATAATATATAAAATGAAATAATATAACAGAGATTATAATATATAAAATATAATATATAACATGAAATAATATAACAGAGATTATAATATATAAAATATAATATATAAAATGAAATAATATAACAGAGATTACAATATATAAAATATAATATATAAAATGAAATAATATTACAGAGATTATAATATATAAAATATAATATATAAAATGAAATAATTTAACAGAGATTATAATATATAAAATATAATATATAAAATGAAATAATATTACAGAGATTATAATATATAAAATATAATATATAAAATGAAATAATATAACAGAGATAATAATGTATAAAATATAATATATAAAATGAAATAATATAACAGAGATTATAATGTATAAAAAATAATATACAAAATGAAATAATATAACAGAGATTATAATATATAAAATATAATATATAAAATGAAATAATATAACAGAGATTATAATATATAAAATATAAAAATAAAATGAAAAGATATAACAGAGATTATAATATATATAAAATATAATATATAACATGAAATAATATAACAGAGATTATAATATATAAAATATAATATATAAAATGAAATAATATAACAGAGATTATAATGTATAAAATATAATATATAAAATGAAATAATATAACAGAGATTATAATGTATAAAAAATAATATACAAAATGAAATAATATAACAGAGATTATAATATATAAAATATAAAAATAAAATGAAATAATATAACAGAGATTATAATATATAAAATATAATATATAACATGAAATAATATAACAGAGATTATAATATATAAAATATAATATATAAAATGAAATAATATAACAGAGATTATAATATATAAAATATAATATATAAAATGAAATAATATAACAGAGATTATAATATATAAAATATAATATATAAAATGAAATAATATAACAGAGATTATAATGTATAAAAAATAATATACAAAATGAAATAATATAACAGAGATTATAATATATAAAATATAATATATAAAATGAAATAATATAACAGAGATTATAATGTATTTAAATATAATATATAAAATGAAATAATATAACAGAGATTATAATATATAATATATAAAATGAAATAATATAACAGAGATTATAATATATAAAATATAATATATAAAATGAAATAATATTACAGAGATTATAATATATAAAATATAATATATAAAATGAAATAATATAACAGAGATTATAATGTATTTAAATATAATATATAAAATGAAATAATATAACAGAGATTATAATGTATAAAAAATAATATACAAAATGAAATAATATAACAGAGATTATAATATATAAAATATAATATATAAAATGAAATAATATAACAGAGATTATAATATATAAAATATAAAAATAAAATGAAAAGATATAACAGAGATTATAATATATATAAAATATAATATATAACATGAAATAATATAACAGAGATTATAATATATAAAATATAATATATAAAATGAAATAATATAACAGAGATTATAATGTATAAAATATAATATATAAAATGAAATAATATAACAGAGATTATAATGTATAAAAAATAATATACAAAATGAAATAATATAACAGAGATTATAATATATAAAATATAAAAATAAAATGAAATAATATAACAGAGATTATAATATATAAAATATAATATATAACATGAAATAATATAACAGAGATTATAATATATAAAATATAATATATAAAATGAAATAATATAACAGAGATTATAATATATAAAATATAATATATAAAATGAAATAATATAACAGAGATTATAATATATAAAATATAATATATAAAATGAAATAATATAACAGAGATTATAATGTATAAAAAATAATATACAAAATGAAATAATATAACAGAGATTATAATATATAAATATAATATATAAAATGAAATAATATAACAGAGATTATAATGTATTTAAATATAATATATAAAATGAAATAATATAACAGAGATTATAATATATAATATATAAAATGAAATAATATAACAGAGATTATAATATATAAAATATAATATATAAAATGAAATAATATTACAGAGATTATAATATATAAAATATAATATATAAAATGAAATAATATAACAGAGATTATAATGTATTTAAATATAATATATAAAATGAAATAATATAACAGAGATTATAATATATAATATATAAAATGAAATAATATAACAGAGATTATAATATATAAAATATAATATATAAAATGAAATAATATTACAGAGATTATAATATATAAAATATAATATATAAAATGAAATAATATAACAGAGATTATAATATATAAAATATAATATATAAAATGAAATAATATAACAGAGATTATAATATATAAAATATAATATATAAAATGAAATAATATAACAGAGATTATAATATATAAAATATAATATATCAAATGAAATAATATAACAGAGATTATAATATATAAAATATAAAAATAAAATGAAAAAATATAACAGAGATTATAATATATATAAAATATAATATATAACATGAAATAATATAACAGAGATTATAATATATAAAATATAATATATAAAATGAAATAATATAACAGAGATTATAATGTATAAAATATAATATATAAAATGAAATAATATAACAGAGATTATAATGTATAAAAAATAATATACAAAATGAAATAATATAACAGAGATTATAATATATAAAATATAATATATAAAATGAAATAATATAACAGAGATTATAATGTATAAAATATAATGTATAAAATGAAATAATATAACAGAGATTATAATATATAATATATAAAATGAAATAATATAAAAGAGATTATAATATATAAAATATAATATATAAAATGAAATAATATAACAGAGATTATAATATATAAAATATAATATATAAAATGAAATAATTTAACAGAGATTATAATGTATAAAATATAATATATAACATGAAATAATATAACCGAGATTATAATATATAATATATAATATATAACATGAAATAATATAACCGAGATTATAATATATAATATATAACATGAAATAATATAACAGAGATTATAATAATGTAAATGGGGCACGGTGGTCGAGCGACTGGCGCACCTAAGGTTCTGGGTTTGGATCCTGGTGAAGGCAAAATCATGTTGACTGGACGGGAAGGTGTCCCTGAGCCTATCCAGCTTTGATGGGTAGGCTAACTGACATTACTGGACAGACAATCCCCTAGTATTCCGAAACTGTGGAACGCTGCTTCACCAGCCGTATGATCCATTTGGCCCTTGCCATGTTGAGATTGTGTGGCCAGCAGGATGCATCTGTTGCGGCACGTCTACACACAGGATACCCACCATGCACTACTTGTTGATCTAGAGGTTGATCGCAGTCAGCTAAACCAGGCTGTATTATAGTATTATGCTAACAATGCCCGATTTTTTTTTTAACGTGCTAATCTTCACACAGGTTGAGTTCTTTCTTTACACACACTTACACGAATTGACACACGAATTAAGTAAACAGACGACCTGTGACCATGGGACAAGACGAGGATATTTTATGTGAAATCACGGTGGGTTGATAATTCTTCAATTCTCAGGACATCTACCTGACAGACAGCTGTACTTCATAAGAGTTCAACCACGTTTACACCTTCACGGGATGAAATAAAATGAAGAAGTTAAATACACACATAGAGTACAAGCACAGTAATAATAATAATACTCCGAACATTTCGTCATACTCGGTGAAAATTGGAAGAGAGTGATACCACGTCATTAAACACCCAGTGTCTATATAGAACCGAATGGATTCGAAAGCCATAGATGACTGACAGTGGGTGGTCCTTACTGTTCCGTCATAAACCCCAATCTCCAAATTTGCAAAGTAGGATACACCCGTTGCCCTACCGGTCATCTCTCGTTAAATGCGTTAGAAGAGTGTCTCATAATGGCCCATATTGTCTTATTGTCTATCTCCTATTGTCTCTTTTCTACAAAGGCGGTAACTTTCTGTTGCAACAGGCAACCCTGCGCCACCTTTCAGTGTATTTGTATAAACATGTGCTTCAATCCGAAGTTCTCGCCAACAAACACAAGCCAAAAATAAAAACGAACTTCCTCTTTTAAACTCTCGCGCTTGACTTTAAATTCTACATCATGACAGTCGTCCGATGGTTAACATCTATATATATATAAAAAGTCCGTGTTTGTCGGTAAACCGATCCCCATTGGTCAATTTGAAAACACGTGATCTACAAGTCCAATCAGTGTTATGTCACTTACCTAGAGATTATTTTGTAATTAAATATATTATGTCCAATATTATTCCGATTAGATCACCCCAATCCGTCCAATATTTTTTACTTTCCCCTTGAAGGTAAAACTCAAAATATAGTTCATTCTAAAGCTTTGAGTTAAATGTCAATTTTGTGATGGACAATTATTCATTTGTGTACATTTGTATGTTTACATTTAATGCTTTACTAAATCTAGATCTACTGACAATTTATTTAATTAATTTTAAACCCTTTAATGGACTTTAAATATGCATTTTTTTTAAGATTGTCTTTTGGGTTTTTTCTTTAATTTGTGTAAATTTGTATTAAAAGATCTCTTTTTTTTCTTATTTGTTATAATAATGCTACCCAACACTTATTATATTATTTTTCATTTTAAACTGATGAGGTGTTTTCAAAATAAAATTGCTGTTTGGCATTGCTAAATGTTTTGTATAATCTAATTCTTTTATTTTCTTTTAAATTCTATAGACATATTACTTGATGTTTTTTTCACACAAATTTTAATAAAACTTGCATTTGTTGGAGAGTTTTTACTTTGTTAAAAATGTTGTTTTTGTATATATGTTTTTAAACCTTTTTATTTTTGTCTGTATGTTTTTGTCTTTATTGTTGTCCCTATATGTGTTTCTCTTTATTGTTATCTATATATATAAAAAGACAGTGTTAAGCCCCGCGAGGATCCCCATTGGTCAATTTGAAAACACGTGTGTCACTGACCTATCTAGGCCTAGCCCAATATACCGTCTAATAATTTCTCACATCGGACATGTGTCTGCGATAGCTCAGTGGTAACCGTAGTGGAGTGCTATACGGGCGACCAGGGTTCGATTCTCCAGTTAGACTATACTTTTTTTTTCGACAATTAATTTTTCAAACTTTTAAAAACAAAAGACATTGTAAATCTATAGGCAATATAGATTTTGTTAAATAAATATATTTGACTATTTTTTTTACCCTATTACAATATTTATTTACTTTCCTAAAAGTATTCAGTAAGTGTAGTTTATAAATTTGTTATCTGCACCCCAGACAGTCCTTTTTTTTTTTCACCCGGGCAACGCCGGGCAATGTAGCTTGTTTGTTTATATGTTACAAGCTAAATTCCTCGGCGTTGTCCGGGAAAAAAATGTAAAATGCTGGGTAAATTAGCTTTTAAACGGTTTTCCATTACTATTAGCTTTTCAATTGTAGTAAGCTTACTTTTTAGGCTTGAAAGTAAACAACGAAAAATTCGAAAATAATTACAATATACCCCGGTACCTAAGTCCATTGCAACTTAATAATTAGTTCATCATATTCTTAAAAGAATTCTATTTAAAGCTAAGTCTATGTAATTATTACCCCGGGAAACGCCGGGTGATTTAGCTTGTACTTTATATTTTATAAATATACTAGTTGTTATTCCCGTCAAAATGACGGAGAAATGAATGACTACAGTGTGTTTTGTTAAAAGAGAAAAATAAATATTACAATAAAAACTGCATAGAGAAAGTTACTTTCGGTATTTAGTTTGTGTTCTTTTTTATTGTTGTATTGATTGTATAAATTAATTGATTTGATAAAGTCGCTCATTGAAGGATGTTCTCAATAGCAACGTGAATCCATGAAATAATAAAAACATTTGGTTACAATTTGTGATGAGGGGATTGTGTGGCCAGTACGATGTTCTCGTGCCTGCGATGCTCACACGATATATCCTCACCTCACTTGGTTCGTTGTCAATGGGCAATGACGGCTGCTGACCTAACATGCTGGCATCAGCATGAACGAACAATAGGACCTGTTTGTTATCTTACGGACAGAAAAGCGGCTACGCTAGCCAATCCCAGTTACAAACAATAGATGATAAGGGGGGGGGAGGTGCCAGTGACGACCAAGATAGATTAACTATGTGCGTCATGACTTGACCAAGCGGTAGAGACAGGGGGGTAGGGGTGTGGGGGAGGGGGGTAAGTATGTAGGGGAAAAGATTTATCCCATACACACCCCTTATAATTAAACCTATGTGCAACTCATTACACTGCGTTAAACTTTACCCAAGTAATTTCACATCATGACACTATTACTTAAAATTAAATAATAAAGCGAAGATCTACCAATAATATAAAAAAATGAATTGACAGACATTACGTCATAAGCTAGATTTTTTTTTTAAAGTACAACATTAAAACTCTCCAAGCCCTATTGCTGGTGCTACCTTTTATTAAGGAGATTACGCCGCGTTAATAAACAACTGTGTAAATTATTGGGAAGGCCTCGCGTTAAAAATAGTAAATGTGCGTTCAAGGGGAGATCATTCTGAAATTGCGCTCAGTTTAGAGCATTAACATACGGTGATTATCAATTGGTCTAATTTTTTTTTTTTATAAATTAACGAATTAAGCAATATTGTTTAAATATTTAAAAACATTTTTGGAGGACGTTTCCAATTTATACATTTAAGTTTTGAACCGATTAGTCAAACGGCTCAGAGCACAAACATCTAAATAAATAAACAAACTCATGTAATTATATATATTGATTGTATCACCATTAAATGCATCCTTTTTTTTTACATAATATGTGTATTAATGTGTTTTTTCTTTAAATAATCACAGGATTGCCAATGACTTCAGCTTCGACGACGCTTTAGGCAAAATCGGTTGTAAAGTGCATTCCTTTGATCCAAGGTTATTATATCCAAATATTTTAAGATGACTATGTAGCATCTGAATGACCTATGTTATTTTTCAATACTAGCGGGAAAAGTTCAAAATAGTATACAGGCCTGCAGACATGCACATTATCTCTTTCTATATATAAAGTCTCTCTCTGTATATATATATTATAGGCCTATATGTATAATATATCATCATAATTGGCTCCCTAGTCTCAAAAGACTATTAGATTTGCGCTCCTGTGATTTGGCCAGCCCTGCAGAATATATAGCCATACATATATGATATATAATGAGAGAGATAGGGAGCAAAACTACGCATGCAATGACTATAATTAGCATGAATCCATTAAACGAGCAGCTGCTGCAAACTATGAGAAAGAGATATCCACATCCTCTAGTCACACCTTTTTCTTTCGCACCCTACTCCATCCGACCACCACCACCCCACCTCCCTATCGCTCCCTTTCTTCCCTTCTCTTTCACCCCACCTGCCTTCCCCCACCCCCCTCATATTTTCAAGTGAGTTTACTAATTATATCAAACTGCTCCTCTTTATTTCAACCTGATTTACCTTGTAGTACTTTTCTTTGCTTTATTATTTTTTGTTGCATTTTACAAAAGTAAAGTGACAACTTATAATTGTTTATATTACTCATAATAAGGTCATATTTATATAGGATACTGTCTTAGTAAACTAAAAACATTTTAAATAGAGAAAATCATTATGAATATCTTTTACTCAGCGACTGTTGGTAGCATCACAACCTTTGCAATCACCTGCTGGTATGGTAATACCACCATATTGAACAAACACCGGATAGACCGCCTAATATACAAAGCTTCTCGTACTACACAGACAGAATTACCATCTCTTGCAGATATTTTCAGTTCAAGGTGCCTGTCTATGATTGATAAAATCCTCCAAGATCATGCACATCCGCTTTACAGTAATTACATCATATCTTGTCGAAGTGGTCGGCTTCTTTCGATAAGGGCAAGAACAGAGAGATTTAGAAACTCTTTTGTTACACTATCAGTGAGAATCTTTCAAAAGAATCATTTTTTAGCCAGGAAATACAATGGCTCATAGCTGACTTCTAAATGATAGGCCTACTTTTTTCTTGTATGATAAATGGTATGAAATTGCGCGCGAATGTCTATTGTGTTTGAGTACAAATGGTTCTTTAATATTGTTTTAAGTATGCTGAAAGACGGAATTTATGTAATTAAATCAAATTTCCATTTATTTGGATCAATAAAGCAATCTTATCTTATTATTTTTAAAAATAGAACAGTGACTTTGAAGTTTAAGCTGTGGCTTATGTAGTCTAGCCTATATATTTTTTTAAGTATTTACAGTCATTTACAGTTTTTTTTAGAATTATTTTCAATATGATAAATTTAAAATATGTACAAATAACTATTAATAGAACCAGAAATAACAAATTTTGTTGTAAACAGTTTCGTGGAATAAAACACACTTTTTTTTCCCACACAAAATACGAAGCAATTAGTTTTGGATTACCACCGGTTATGTAACCTAGTTAAAAACAATAACAAATTTAATTTCTTCATAGAAAAACCAGAAAAAAAATGTATAGTAAAATAGCTGAAAAATACTAATACAAATTAAATGACAATAATGATGATACTTTTTTTTTTCACGTGTGTAGCCTGACTTTTCTATTTTCATAGCATGAAGAAACCAGATCACGTGCGTAATGAGAACGTCACCTTTTACAACATGGGCATTGCGGCCTACGACACAAACAGCTGGGAACCATACAAGGACTCGTACATTAAGGAGAAGCAAATATGGAAAGTTCGAACTTTGAAAAGTATTATGTCCGAATTGAATCACGAGGATGTAAGTTATAGTATAGTTATGGTAAAGTTAGTTATGGTATATTTATGGTATACTTATGGCATAGTTATGGTATAGTTATGGCATAAATGGAGAAAGTGGGACCTAGAGAAGAGTGTGGCACCTAGACTTAGAAGGGAGGAAGAAAGTGAAACCTAATAAGAGAGTGGGCCTTGAGGGAGAGAGTGGACCTTGAGGGAGAGAGTGGACCTTGAGGGAGAGAGTGGACCTTGAGGGAGAGAGTGGACCTTGAGGGAGAGAGTGGACCTTGAGGGAGAGAGTGGACCTTGAGGGAGAGAGTGGACCTTGAGGGAGAGAGTGGGCCTTGAGGGAGAGAGTGGACCTTGAGGGAGAGAGTGGACCTTGAGGGAGAGAGTGGACCTTGAGGGAGAGAGTGGACCTTGAGGGAGAGAGTGGACCTTGAGGGAGAGAGTGGACCTTGAGGGAGAGAGTGGACCTTGAGGGAGAGAGTGGACCTTGAGGGAGAGAGTGGGCCTTGAGGGAGAGAGTGGATCTTGAGGGAGAGAGTGGACCTTGAGGGAGAGAGTGGACCTTGAGGGAGAGAGTGGACCTTGAGGGAGAGAGTGGACCTTGAGGGAGAGAGTGGGCCTTGAGGGAGAGAGTGGGCCTTGAGGGAGAGAGTGGGCCTTGAGGGAGAGAGTGGACCTTGAGGGAGAAGGGGGTGGCTAGCTGGAGAAAGTGGGACCTAGAGAAGAGTGTGGCAATAGACTTAGAAGGGAGGAAGAAAGTGAAACCTAATAAGAGAGTGGGCCTTGAGGGAGAGAGTGGGCCTTGAGGGAGAGAGTGGGCCTTGAGGGAGAGAGTGGGCCTTGAGGGAGAGAGTGGACCTTGAGGGAGAGAGTGGGCCTTGAGGGAGCGAGTGGGCCTAGCAAGAGAGTGTTGGGCCTAAAAGGAGGTAGTGGGGCCTAGATGGAGAAAGTGAATCCAAGAGAATGAGAAAAGGGCCTAGAAACGAATAGCCTAATAAACAAAATTTTATTTCTGCACTGTATCAACTGACAAAATATGTTTATGTCTTCATAGAAAACTCTAGATATTTTGAAAATCGACGTTGAAACAACAGAATGGACAGTAGTGAACAACATCATACAAACAGATTTATTGAAAAACATTCGGATACTAATGGTGGAATATCATTTGTTCCCTACAAGGCCGTACAAGGAGGATTACGTGTTCCTATATAAGGTATGTTCATGTTATTTTGGAGGAAACAAAACAAGATAATAGCATTCATACATCAACACGAACAACGAATAGATCTAATGCTCTTGACAAGAAAACACTGTAGGCTACTTGTCTAATTATGACAAACTGATCCGTGCCATAGAAGAGGTTCAAATATAACTGAAAACACTTTCATTATAGCTTTTGTTGTTATGAAACTACCAATAGACAATATCTTTATCAGCCACATTGTCCGTAAGTACAATTAAAGCAATTTAAAAAAAACAACTATAATATAAAGCAGTCAACTCATCATACTTTGTGTTAATCAATGAGGCACACGCGCTTTCTTACAAAGCTTACAAATACATTAGAGATATCTTATCTTATCTTATACATTACAGACACTCCTTCTATGAAGAAGATTATTGCGTCCTACGCTCATCCGTGGTCCGAGTCTAGTCTTGCATTTTTATTAATGTTTTAAATGATGTTAAGTTACTGGTTTTCCTGGTGTGTTCAGGCAACCCATTCCATGCCCGAATGCCACTCGGGAAGAAAGAGTACTTATAAGCATTTGTTCTCGCAAAAGGGACAAGGAAAGTTTATCTGAGCTTTGCAACAGGTTGCTATTGTGTTGTATTTCTAAATTAGAGTTTAATGCTTTTATATACACAGAGATATAGATTAAATCCTAACATTTGTTTATCGTTAATTTACACGTTGAAATAGATAAACAATTATTGATGATTATTATATTATTTTTGTTTCACTTAAAGCGCATTAACACACACCTGCGTCTCCTTTGTGGTGTGCATTTAATCGATTTACTTTTTTTTTTGCATAAAAGGTCAAATAGAATAACATTTCCGGTTTTATTCGATTATTTGCTTCGAAACATGTCTGTGTGCTACGTTACTGGTTGTACGAAAATATGTATAGAATTAAATTTTATTTCATTTCCAAAAGATGGCGCCAAAAGAAAACGATGGATTGTGAATGTCAGATTTGAAGAATCACCTATTTATAATCCCAAACTAATTGCTTGAAGCAAAAGAATTTTAGTGTTGTTGTTTTTTATGAATTTCCGCATTGTGTTTTTTTAATTACCAAGGACGCAACTCTTGACTAACTTATTTTAAAAACAAAACCTATATTTAGCCTAACGCAACTAGCCCTTTGAGTATTAATTATCGCCTACTCACTTTTGATGTTAAGAACGGATTCCTCATAACTAACCTTGTAGCCGTTGTATATTTCTAAAAGACCATAACTGGCTGTCGATGTTGAAATCAATTGTCAAACAGCACTAAAAGCATGTTTTTTGTTTACGAAAATGGCGGTAAATTTCACCGGAAGTTCACGATCATTCCAGTTCTAAAGGTCACACCTAATTAAGACATGTCAATAGCCTGTTTATGGAGTTATGTGTTGACGCTATTCTATCTTGGTGTACCATTTGTAATTAACCCCCTGTCCGCACAATGTTGAATTTTCACGTGGGAGTGTCTTCTTAGTTAATGTTTTAGCTTATCAGGTGCAAATGATAAATATAATGAGGTCTTGTAGCCCACCCTAGCCTGTTACAGAGCGCCCCGTAGCCCCTCTCACCCTCTGTCGCTATTATCGATGTGTTGTTGTTATATTTCCCTCCCCCCCCCCCTCCCCACCCCACTTAATCCTTGATATAACAGAACGTTTTGCAAGAAACTGTTAAGGAAGTCATCCTGACAGACCAGTGGCGTCGCTAGGTGAGGGGGGGGGGGGCTGTCCAAAATCGAAAGTCCCCATTAAATACGATTAAATTAAATAATACTCATCGACTTTTGCTTTAGTGTGCACGTGAAGATAATTGTTACTGTTGGATTTTGACTTTATCTCGAGTGTTGTTATGGCTTTTAGGATCGTGTAGTTTTGCTGGAACCGAGTCTTCGGATCGGGTCTCTTCAAAATCAGTGAGCCGGTTCTGCTCCCCTACTTGAGGGGGCCCCCAAAGGAGTGTCTGAATTTTTTTTTCTCATGTCATAATGCAGAATGTCAAAATGCAGGGCCAAGCCCCCCGGGCGCCCAAATCCCTAGCAACGGCCCTGTAACAGACATATCTTTATACCCAGGTGCGAGATTCATTATTCCAAATTATCATCAATATTATTAGTGTTTCCATTCACATTCTCTTGCCACTAATATTCTCATCGGCAGAAGCTACACCTATAGGCCTACATTTATCGACAGAAAGAAATGAGATATTCAATTCTATGTTTGCTCGATGATATCACTGGACTTGTATTTGTCCAGAATGAACCAACGGGTCGATACTCTGATTAATTTTTTAAAATACTCATCGACTTTTTTTTTAGCGTGCACGTGAAGATAATTTTTACGGTAGGATTTAGACTTCATCACGAGTGTTGTTAAGGTTTTTAGGATCCGGTGATTTTGCCGGAACCGAATCTTCGGAGCTGGTTCTGTTCAGATTCAGTGAGCTGGTTCTACTCCCAGTTCTTGCAATTTTATAAATTACAAATTACATATTTATATAGCGCTTTTCATAACAAAGTCTTGGAATGTGCTTTACATTAACCATACGTCATGAAAATAAAAAATGTCAATATTGTCGGCTTGTTTAATTGTGCTCGGAAGTTCATTCCACCACAAATGTGACCAGATTCTACTCCCAGTTCCTGCAATTGAAGTTCATTCCACCACAAATGTGACCAGGTTCCACTCCCAGTTCCTGCAATTGAAGTTCATTCCACCACAAATGTGACCAGGTCCCTCTCCCAGTTCCTGCAATTGAAGTTCATTCCACCACAAATGTGACCAGGTTCCACTCCCAGTTCCTGCAATTGAAGTTCATTCCACCACAAATGTGACCAGGTCCCTCTCCCAGTTCTTGCAATTGAAGCTCATTCCACCACAAATGTGACCAGATTCTACTCCCAGTTCTTGCAATTGAAGTTCATTCCACCACAAATGTGACCAGATTCTACTCCCAGTTCTTGCAATTGAAGTTCATTCCACCACAAATGTGACCAGGTTCCACTCCCAGTTCTTGCAATTTGAGAAACTTTTAAAGGAAAGAAAACAAAAGCGTATTTTTTAAATTTAAAATTTGAGGTTAAAGTTACTAGATAAATACCTCCCTACCATCGACTCGAGTGTTAAGGAACACAATGTTTAAAAAACAAAACAAGAAGATGGTGAAAAAAAATATTTTAACATTCTCTCTTCTATTATTTTATTGTCATCGGAAAGAACAACTTTTTCCTTGATTAATAAACCAAGACAAATTTAACAACAAAATGGCAGTGGGAGTATATTTTAATGCTCGGTAAACAAAAAGCGGGAAATAACATGCAATTTTAAACGCGTCAAGAAATAGTTGTTTACGCCAAATCTTGCAGATAGAAGATACTTTTTTTCGAGAATTGTGTTTGTTTAATTGGTTTGTTTTGAAAGAGTTGACGCATTCTTTGACAATACCTATACATTCTCAAGAAAACAAACGCATAAAAGTATTATTTTTTTCCGAGTGGCACTCGGGCCATGGAACAAACCAGGAAAACCAATAACTTTACGTCAATTAAAACACTAATTACAAATGCAAGACATGAAGCGCATGACGCAATAATCTTCTGTATAGAACAAACAAGTTAAGCTAAGCTTTAGCGGCTGCTTTTTTAATAAACTACATTTGCAACACAAGATTTGATGTTCAAAGACCCTATATTACATATTCAAACATTCATTGTTTTTCTTTTTCTGTTTTTATCATTAATGTATGTTTTTCTCTTTTTTCTTCAGTTACTTTGATACTTCTCTGTAACTTATTATCGTGCAAGGTTGAAATTTTGCAGTTTTCTTTTACACCATGTTTTCTTTAAAGACCAAGTGAAGAGCTTTTTATCAAAATTGAGTTAACATTTGATTTTGATAGTAAATAGTGTATTCAGTATCTGAATGTTAAAAAAAACATTTATACAAAATATCAAAGATACATTTTAAGTAATTAGTTCAATATTTGCACTTAAATGTGTGTGTTTTTCGGATGATTACTCCAAATCTCGTAGCCATTTGAGATGTTTTTATTTCCGGCAATATAGGAAAGTGACGTAACATAAAGGATTCCGACTAGGAAAAATGAATATTGTCACGTGTTTTGAATCTATTGCCACATGTTTTGAATCTTTTCCCGGTTCTTATTTTTAACAAAATGGTTAAATATAGATTTATAGCGTCTATTTTTATTTATTTATTTCCCTTGTGATACGTCACTGCCGTATGAGGCTATTCCAAATCTCGTTCCTTTGAGAAAAACCTCTTCACTTGGTCTTTAATCCAATTTATGATCTTGAAAGTTCGTTGAGAATTTTATTTTTCTTTATTTTGGAATTTATCTGTCTCAATATGTAATTTTATGATGCTGTTTTAGTATTTCTAAAAAAGTTAATATTTTTTAAATATTTAAGCTATCAGCAAAATCATGCATGGAAAGATTAATAATATAAATTCAAAGTTATAAAAAAAAAAACAGAAGTGAATTATTTTCTGTGAAAACAAAAAGTTTTAAGCATTTTTAGAAATGTTTATCAGCCATTTTTATGGTTGCTATGGCAAAAAAAATCATCTTTAAAACATGTTTTGCTCCAATTATTCATAAAACACGCATTTGTTTATATAAAATTGTCAGGTAAGCCAGTTGATTTTGTTACACAGGTGTCCTTTTAAAATATAAGTACTGATCTCCGTTTTTTCAATGTATTGTTTCGTTGTGTTTGCATTAGAGAACCACTATTAATGCTCTGATGTGTCAAATAAATATTTTATGAGAATATGCACCCATTCGAATACTTACTAAAGAATATTTTTTTTAATAACCGAAGGGCCACTATTAAATTATGTCTTGTAAGACTTCTCTGGTCGTTAGAGCCAAATGGTAGTTTCGATCATTGGTGTATTGACCATGATGGACTGCTTTTGTTGTAACTGCCGTAGCTAAGCGGCAAAGACAAGGCGGATAAACGTTTCGCTTTACAAATACAACCGCAAGGGGAGATGACTTTATTGTTTGGGTTTTGTGTGTGTGACGTGTTGTGTGTGTAAAATATTTATAAAAATAAAAGCACAACATTTAAACTCTCCAAGCTAAATTGCGGTTGCGTAACTTAAAAAAAAGAACAACACGTATCGCCATAAACAATAGAATTCGAGATCAATTGGGAAAACCCGATACGACCACGCATTCAATATAAAATGGCCATTTGTTGCGTACGGCTTTGTGTATTTGCATTGTTCAGTATCTTTTTTATTGATTAATAAAATCGACACATTCATGATTAAATTGGAAAACTATGGATTGTGAACGTCAAGCATGAAGAATTACCTTTTTTTTTTTATTCCCAAACGTATTGCTTGACGCAAAAGAATTTTCGTTTTGATATTTTAATTATCTAGATCTATAGTTCATGTTTTTTAATAGCTAACACGATTGCTCTTGAATACTTTTTTTTTTACAGCAAGCTAGATATTTAACTTAACGCGACTAGCACTTTGAGTATAAGAAGATAAGATATAAAAGATTAATTATAGCATACTCACTTTTGCTGTTAAAAACAGATTCCTCATAATTAATCTTGTAGCCTTTCTATGTTTCTAAAACACCAGAACTGGCCGTCGAGGTTGAAATGAATTGTCAAACACCAGCAAAATATTTTTGTTGTTGCCTGGAAGTAAACCGGAAGTTCATGAACACGATACGCCCTGACATATTGAAAAGATCAGGCCTCGTTAAGACCTGTCAATTGACAAACATAGATCTATATATAAACAAACTCGCGCTAATTATATATATAATATATATAATAATAGATTTTATTCCCATTAAAATTGACGTGGAAATGAATGATCAAAATATATTTTATTTTTGCTTGTTTAATCTTTATTCTATCGTTTGGCTTTTTATATGTCCCTACCACAAGTAAGTCTAAGCTTGTTCGTAGTAAAATAAACTTTGGTTCAAACTAACGACGATAACGACTATGGAAATATCGGTAACTTAGATATTGTCATCTTTAAAGTGATTGTGATCATTTCTAGTTCTTACCGCGATAAGAGAACAAAATTCGATTATTTTTGTGTCAATAAAATATTTTCACATTCAGGCATAGAATATGGGGCACGCGTTCGACTGGTGTACCGAGGGTCCTTGGTTCGAAACCTGGTGCTGGCTGGGAGATCTTCCCGGGTCTGGAGGGCACCTGACCTTATCTGAGGTAAAGTAAAGGCGGCTGTAGTAGTGCTGCAGTGCTGGCTACACAATTCCCCTGGTATGCCGTGGCCACAGAAACTGGTGAACGCTGCTTCTCAGGCCCTATGTATCAATTTGGTCGTAAGGGATACTTTTTTTTAGGGCATAGAAAGCACGTATTGACTATACTCGAATGCGTTTTAAAAAACATTTTTAAAGACACAAATATCTACCGTATAAACTCGCGTATTAGTCGCACTTTTTTTTTTACCGAAAATTTTTGACAAAAAGTAGGGGTGCGACTTATACGCGAGTATACACGGTAATTTATTTATTTAACTTTCTCCCGATACTTTAAACGGCCTATGAGCCTATAGAGTATAGAGTACTATAGAGCAGGGGTCGGCAACCTACGGCACACGTGCCAAACTTGGCACGCGGAGCCCTTTTCATTGGCACGCGGAGGACCCCCGAAAATATTGTGTTTTTTATGGCTGCTGCGTGCCATGTCATTTTTTTTTCATTAGCTCTCGCTGATCTTTTTCAAATAAATCAAAATAAATCATTCTGTCCTTTGTCTGTTCGAAAGCGTTCTCCTGTGCTTACATCAAAAGAATGTGCCGACTATCATACATTTGGTTGTTTTTGTTTGTATTATATCGCAAGCCAAAAAATATCGAATACAAGTGGTTAGTATCTGCAAATCAATAACTGACTTTTTTTCGCGATTCCAATAAAATGTTATTATAAATTATATCCTTCAATTTAACGTAAAAAAAATAGTGTGCCACCGAAATGAACCCCCACCCCGAATAATAAAAAATAAACAACAACAATTGATCGATTTCAGATTTCCGAATTGATATTTAAAATGTATCTTAACAAGAGGATATTCCTCAAATTAATATAATTTCACCCTATCTGTATGCCTATATAGCCTGTATAGAAAACGTTTACAGTTATTTAAAATGTTATTTTATGCGGCGATATATCAAAGTTTAAGTATAAGTGCCCATAAAATGTCTGAAAATGACAAAAATGCTGCTGCGATGTTTGGCAAACAGAAAAGATTTGTCAAATTTCTATTAACCACATTGGGAGGCTGCTGTAAAGCTTCCATTGCATTATACACCATGAAAGTTTGTGTACAAAGATCTCTTTATTGAACTTGATCTCCGTAATGGAAACTGTTGTTAAAATAGTCAACTTTATAGTTTCCCACTCTTCGTTGATTCTCCGGCAATTCAAATGTTTACTACAAGAAATTGAAAGTGAATATGGAGATCTACTGTTGCACGGCTTTTTTTAACTGGCTTAGTCCAGGTGAAGTGTTGAATATATTCGTTTCGTGTCTGGAAGCAGTATACGATGTTTCTTGATGAAACAATGTTTTTCAGAATTGAATGATGAAGAATGCCTGATGAAACTGATGTTTTTGACAGACATAACGACTCATTTAAATGTTAAACTCTTAAATGTTCAATTCTTGAACTGTTTTGGGTACTCATTTTTACTGGAAAGAATTTGGATTGAAACTGGACATTGGATATATTTATCCGTGATATTACTAAAACATTATAGTACTTCCCCTATGTCAAAACTCACTCAGATCTATATACATTACACATAGATGAGTTTAAGAACTACATTGAAGCACTCAAAGCGGAGTTTTCTGGCTGAAGTCTTTTTTGAAATGCAGCAAATTGAATTTAAAACTTCCCGATTTATGGACATCAAAATTTGCCGAATTACGAACAAATCTGGAGGAAAGCTGCTTAGAAAGGTCGTTAGCTATAGGCCTACTTAAACCGTTCGTTTGTTTGAAAAGCGTTGCATTTGTTTTACTTTCATCTATTGGCTCAACTTACACTTGTAAACAGATTTTCTCATAAAAGACTTTCTCATACAATTAAACTTTTTTAATCTCATAAGAAAGTCGCCTAACTCTCGAAGCATTAAGTTTAAGCAAGGCTCACATTAATTGATACAGACAAATTGTTTTCAAATGCTTTTTTTATCTTCTTTAAATAAGCACACAAAATAATTCGAGATCAAATTTATTTGTTTTAACTTTTAAAAAACAACAACAGCTTAAGCGTAGGCTAATCTTTAGACGAGCATTATATTACGTAATTGTTGTTATTATCGCAATATGTGACTAATCTGTGTTGACTTTTGTTCGGTTTCTTAGTAAAGCGCTTTTTTTTTATCATGATACATACATTTAATAATTATTGTTAAAAATAATAAATATAGCAGAGGTTGACTATTTGGCTGTTGGCACGCCGAGTGAGTTAGAAATTCTACTTTGGCACGCCGCTATCAAAAGGTTGCCAACCCCTGCTATAGAGCATATAAACAAATATATATGGTAACGCATGACCTAAAATAAAAAGCCGCGCATTCTGCAGTCGTCTGATTTGATTTCACACTACGACAAGGCCCCAACGCTGGTTTTGGTGTTTTTTGTTTCTAACTTTATCCTGATTGGTCACCTCGTCTTGGGTACCTGTCTTGTTATACGAAAATAAATGCTTGTTGGGTGCGTTGCCACCAGAGCAAAGTAATCGAAGCTGTTTGTCATTAATTGAAAGGCCGTCTGTAATTCCCACCACATATATAAACAATCTCGCGGCAATTAGATTATATATATATACATGTATATATATATATATATATATATATATATTGATTGATGATCATATTTGCGGATTTCTTGTTAAATTTAATAATTTTAAAGATTTTCACCTATTTCTACTTTTTATATTTCTTTTCAGATGCTGACCCATTTACGAGAGATGGGGTTCCGAGAATTTATGTTTGATCCTTGTTGTCTGAGAACCACAAACCCTAACGATTTCAACTACCAAGCTCATGTGGGATATTTCAATTATAATTTTAATGTGTGATAATAGTTCATTTATTCAATGTGTGATGATATTTGGTTATTATTATTACTCTAAGCCTTATTCCGTAAGTTTGACTGAGTTATTTTACGAAACTATGTTGGTATACATTAAACATTGATTGCAAGACTCTGCTAACAAATGTATAGGCTAAATATTCATTCCATTCATTGTTTTGTTTAAATATTATATTTATAAATTTTCCATATTGTATGTTTACAGTATTTTTTTTTTTTTTTTAAAGCCTTAATAGGCCTATCCATTAACAAAAGGAACGATTAAACCCTTGCAGTTTCCAATATTAGCTGTAGGTTTCCTTTTGATAACTTATATGTTGCAACACATTGCTCTGTCAAGTTTTTTTTTTTTACTTTGATTCAGTTGCGCGACATGTATCTCGAAAAAACAACGGCAACAAGAGTAAATAAATAAAAAAAACTCCTATCAAGGGCACAAAAAAACGTGGAACTTTTATATGAGGCTTGAATTGAAACCTGTGACTATTCTCGTTCTCTTTACTGCTCTTCATCGCAAAAACTCGAAAAGTCCGAGTAGGAACACTTCCCATTTCGGAATTTTAAGAAAACTTGTTTTCATTTGTAGCCTCATAAGAAACGATGAATATGGAGGTTTCTTATAATCAATTTTGATATTATGTACAATTACTGTCACCTTGTCTATGCATTCTCCTATATAATAATTACACTATAATTTTAATTCATTTAGATTTAAGCGTAAGCATAAACATTTTTATTTTTGTAGTCCCTTAACCTTGGCGGTTGTTGGGGCTAGGTAGATTTGGCGGCGCCCTTCTCCTCTCCAAGTCGGCGGTTGACTGCACCGAGGGTCGAACCCCTGATGCGGTGCTTGGGAGCCGAGCTCGATGTCGACTTTACTAACCAGCCGCCTGCATTAACTTATAGTTTTAAAATAATGAGGCAGAGTATAAGCACTGATCTAGACCTAGGTCTATAGGCCTATAAGACAAGTCGTAACTTAAGAGCTTTTCACTTTTTTTTGTTGTTAAGTTTAACAAAGCCAAGTCGTCAATTCGGATATTTCCCAACCGAAAAGAAAACTAACAAATTTCCGCATGAACGGGTTACAAATCATATTATATAGATCAGTGCTTTTACTGAAAAAAAAAGGTAATTTTTGTTAATTATATTTTTTTTGTTATAGAAAAACGTTACTTTATATAGAGTCTAATATCTAATTGACTAAAACACATCCTCAATTTTAATAAAATAATAAAAGTGTCATGCTGCTAATGACCATACTTCAATAAAAAAAAATATATAAAAAATTCGGAACTCTGAAGACTTGCTATTTAAAATTTCCTAGTTGCCCAGTTGACAAGCAGTTGAAGAACAAAATGTGTCATATTCATAATATACCTGTCAAAGCAACTGAGAATACCGTTTTGCTAATTAAGAATTACCTGACTAATAAACGAGTTGCAAATAATATACATGTATTAAAACCTAATATACTTTAATGAATGCATTTTTCTTAGATCTATTTACGTTTTATTCAAATTTCCTGTGCTTTAGAAAAAGATCACATTTGAAAATAAACTTTTTTGTATAACCTTTGACATCCACGACTACCAACCTTTGTACAGTATAGGAGAACCATTGATTGAACAAAATAATAATAAAGAGAAAACATATGACTTTAGTTATTAAAAAAAAAGGAATAAGAAGTTTTACTAGATTAAATTTGGTCGGTCTTTCAGTATAAATGCATTATACTCTTATATGAGCAATATTTTAAAATAATATTTTAAGAGAAAAAAATCATAAGCCTACACAATTTCAGAAATAAATATAGGCCTACTTCTAAAAAGACACACAAACACACACACAGTATCAAGTGCAGTCTAAAGAGATTTTACTACTTTAAGTCAATATTTATATTTATTTTCTTGGCACTTTCTGAAGAAAGCATTTAAGCTTATTTCTCGGTTTATAACAGTGCTAGATTAAGACCCTGAGAGCCCCCCCCCCCCTCATTTACATAAGTAATTTTAAACATATAAGCAATACTAAATCCACAGAATACAATTTTATTATTGCAATAAAACAAAACTTGCTTTCAGATATATTGATGCTATTTACTTCTATAACTATATTTTATAAGTCTATTTTAACAAGTTTTCTCACAAAAATTTCATCGTGTTTCTTTGAAATGTTTTGTAGAGGAATGCGAGGTCCTCTTTTATTGATCCTGATTTAGCCAAAACATTTGCATTGATTCGTCATATTTCTCACGGATTTCATAAATTCCTGCCATGGGAACTGTGTTTATGGTTCCTCCTTCCATTGAAGAATAAAAAAGAACGTGCTTTTTTCAGCAATAATGATTAATCCGGCCATGTTTTATAAACCCACTTAGAGTCTAAATGTAGTTGGATCAGCGCGTTCGGCTGGCATACCTAAGGGCCTGGGGTCGAACCCTTGTGAAGGCTAGGTTTTGTTCCCGGGATGGTGTCATTGAGACTACCCAGCTCTGATGCCATGGCCACATAAAACTTGTTAACACTGCTTCAGCGGCTCTATGGATCGAATTTGTCTGACAGCAATACTTTATTATACTATATATATATATATACCCTCCTTATATAAGGCCACAGACTTTAAACCTCACTTCACCGGAGTGATCGAATCCAGACTAATCTATTATGATTCGGAGGACAAACACACTTGTAGCCTACTACGTAGCACAGCTAAATCACCTTAAAGGTTCGGTGCAAACTGTTGACCGTTCCCATCCACTATTTCCTCCTCCTGCAAGGCAGGGCAGTCTAAAAGATAATGCTCGACCGTCTCTTCCGCTTCAAAGCAATGTCGACACCGCGAATCGAAATTGGGCATAAATCGTCCGAAATAGGCACCAATGGGACAATGTCCTGTACGGAACTGGGCCACAGAAGACTATTGTGCCCTACTCTTATACAAGGGACGACCAACTGACCTTAAAATACTTTATTTTCCACACTGCTTCAGGCAACCTCTTTCCATACCCAAAATGCCACCACAGCATATGAAAAAAAAAGGTCATTGTCCACACAGCACGTCGGTCGTGAAGTGAGTTCATTATAAATGAATTGTGCGAAAAAAAAGTTTTGCTCTATTTACATAATATGGTTTTTTATAGTTTGCTAGTCGGGTATTAATAATAATAATAATATTTGTATTATGCATGTCTTTCATGCATGTTGATCAAATTCTGTTTGTTTTGTTTGAAACAAATTGTGCATATATGCAAATTGCTGATATTGACACATATATTCTTGTTATATTTTTATAAAACATTTTGTTTGACAATACAAAATCTACATTTTAAAAATTTAATTATTTTTGTAACTCTGCATATTTGATGATATTTTTGATGTGTTGTTGTGATGTAATAATAATAAATAATAACATGGCGATTTGCGCAGTTCTCAAGTTTTAACAGATGTGACTCAAACCATTTATATGTGTACGTTAATCCTATCATCTTTGTTCTAAATCTGATTTATAGAATTAACAGACACTCCATCTATACAGAAGATTATAGCTTCCTTTGCCCAAACCGCCTGAATGGAGGCAGGGATTAGGCGAGCAGTAGGGTTAGAAGTTAGTTAGAACCCTGGTCATTGTGTTGACAGTGCGGAGTATTATAATCACGTTATCACGTTTTTTAGGCAGATTGGGTAAAACGTGTTTTATTAAGAACATGACATCAGGTAGTTCACATTAGTTCCAATAAATGATCTTGTATTTCTAGGAAATACTATTTGAAATAATGAAGAACAATGCAACGTACAATGTGTTATATCACATTATTTACTATAAAGTCGTGTAGTTGATGGGCATTAATACAAAATTTAAATTGCTACTTTAAATGAAGTAGATCACATTAATCTGTATTAATATTCACGTAGATGTGAGCCTGGCGATAGTTTAACAAAATGAAACATAATATATTAGACTAGGCTATAAGTTGCTGTAGCCTATTTTAGGCATAGTTTAACAAAATGAAACATAGATTAGAACATATTATGTTGCTGTATTTAAGGAATAGTTTAACAAAATGAAACATAGATTAGAACATATTATGTTGCTGTATTTTAGGAATAGTTTAACAAAATGAAACATAGATTATAAATTGCTATATGTTATACATTTTTCTTCTTCTTGCAATTGTTTATTAGAAGTAGTTAGAACATGTAAATAACGGGGAATACAAAATAAACAATTTGTTAACGGAAAATATTTTTTTGTTTTGAATATACATGTAGTCTAGTGTAGGCTATGTTATTAGTACTTATTAGGCTAAAAATTATACATAGGCTAACTCTTGCCCGTCTGTGGAATAAATTGTTCCTTTAAAAACATTGAGAATAATCGATTGAGGACTGAGTTATTCCAACATATACAACTGTACAATTGTACGCAGCTGTATGAAAATATCGATATATTAGACTTAGTAATTAGGCCTATGTAATTACTGTGTGATTAAATTGTGATGTTTTGATTGAAACACCATGCCTCAACCCGATGTTGTAAAAATGATTCTTTTTTTTTTAAGACTTCTGATTTCAATGGCAACCAACAATAAATATGAAATGGTTTTGCTCTACACATTGTTGCCATTAAAACAAAATAGGCCCACAGATAAAGAGCAAATGTGGCAAACGACATCAGATTTGCACTGGCCAAAAAAAAAGAAGTTAATTAGCCTAATCCAATTAAGTAGATCTGCAGAAATGCTGGTTCGGGAAAGCACGTGCATCGGCGTGCATCCATCCCGTTGAAATTTGAATAAAACTTTGATAATTAGACACAATAACTTTTCTGAAAAAGAAACAGTAACAACAATTCTTTGTTTTAAAATATGGTTTATTGATATTATACTTATTATATTGAATGTAATAAAAGTATTTACGTTTTCAACTGACTGCGAGCAATCAAAAGAAAATCAGATTATTAATGGCTTATTTTCTGGCCATCAACATATTATTATGAGTATAACTTCTTCTGGTTGGTTCTTACTTTTTTTGTCTTAATTACACAGGCAACAATTTCGGCAATTTATAATGTACTTCACAACGTTTGTTTGCAGCAACATAACTTTAATTCACTTTATATTTATATTCATCACATAATAAACGATAGTTAATTCATAGATCAACGAATATTTGATAAGTCCAATTCTTCATTCAAGCACAAGCAATATTATATGCGGCCTTCGACATTGAATTCAAGAAGTTAACTGATCATCTAGTCCAGGGGTCGGTAACCTTTTTGTCTGAGAGAGCCATGGACATCACATATTTTGAAAAGTAATTCTGTGAGAGACAGACATTATGTTTAAAACTAAAAATTCAAGTAAATTATTTCCCTTTAATTACAATGAATGCAGGTCTGCTATTTTTGCTATTTTTTTATCTTTTAGGTCAGCGGTGTTTATCTCCCTTTACCACTTCTGATGCTGGGCTGCAGTAGACTTTAGCTCATAGGTTCTCAACCTTTTTCGGCTCACCGCCCCCTTTTACAATTTTTTTCCGCTCACCGCCCCCCAACTTAATTTTAGCGGAAACATTTGTTAATTAAAGGGAGATAATTAACCCTTTTCATTTGAGGTAATATTTCAATTTGTTTTTCTTTCATAAAAAACTGAATGGCTTGCATTTATAATTTTGAAATGATATGATAGAACTGTAAAAATTATTTGAAAATTGTATAAATATTATATGACTAAAGAATTTATATGAATATTTTCAAACATTTTAATAACTACCCAGTTTGTATAATTACTACGTATCTATACCGCTCAGCTATTGTGGTTACCTCTTTACAAAATATTCAAACGCTTTAAAGGACATCTCGGTAAAACGAATAAAATTAGTAATAGTAACCGATGTTAAGGCGACAGTCCGGTGAACCAACCATAAGACGAGACGGCTGCATAACATATTTGCCAAGTACTAACCCCTACTTCATCGAAAAGTGATTGCGATTCTTATTTGTTCAATAATATGTATGCCTACTGTTGGGGGATATCAGATATTGCGTTTACATCATATTTCATCCAAAAACTAATCGATTCAAATAGCTGAGTTGTTGAAATTATAGCAGGTACGTATGTACCGCCCACTCTCCCTTCATCGCCCCCCAATCGCCCCCGGGAATGTTATCGCCCCCCTAAAGCTTCTCATCGCCCCCTGGGGGGCGATATCGCCCCCGTTGAGAACCTATGCTTTAGCTCATTTGTAGAATGAAATATTGATATGCAATTAATATGTAGATCAAAGGAGTCTAAAGAAACTTTTTTTTAAATAATCGAACATTTGTCTGCGAGCCAGATGCAGCCATCAATAGAGCCACATCTGGCTCGCGAGCCATAGGTTCCCGACCCCTGATCTAGTCAAACACATGTGACCACGCTCTCTTTCAAAATCACTTCTTACACAAGATTCTCGTGTTAAGCAAGAATATAATCTAACGTCGCAGTTTCAAATCAAAAACTAAATGCGCAGTAAAAAAATGTAATACAATTTTGGAAGACAATCATTCATGATTGATTTAAAATGACATAAAAAATGATTTTCCAGGAAATAACTCATGCTTCTTAATAGTTGACTTAATTATATTGATTATTTCCCTTTGACTATTTATAATTTTATCATACTCTAATTTTTAATTCTATTTTTTTTTCATTTGACATTATCACAGATTAATAGAAAACATAAATAAAGCTAGGCCTAGGCCTATTGAGGCAGAATAAATCAGTTAAGCTCGATCAGTAGGCTAATTATATATTAATTAAACATAAAATTTTGTATCAATAGTTTAGGGCCTGTTTTTTTATGATAAGACAATAAGAATATCAATAAAAGGGAAAATATATATAGTCTAAAGATATCCTTTTATTTGTGGGGACCTTTGCCCGTCAATATGTCAATAAATATTGCACTAAAATGAAAATCGTTTTAGATTTATGTTTTTACAGAATATTTTAGGCCTAGGCCCTAGGTCTACGCTTTTGTCTGTCGACAGTGCATCTGTTGAATGGATTTTTAGATTTTTAGCAGACCAAATTTAAGTTAGTAAAAATCAACAACAGGAAAACCAGTAACTTAACATCATTTAATACATTAATAAAAATGCAAGACTAGACTCGAACCATGGATGAGCGTAGGACGCAATATCTTCTTTATATAAGGAGCGTCTCAACTTTGCTAAATATTGAAAATGAAATTTCTGAAAATTTAGATTGATTTTTATAAATGTAGGCCTAGTTGGCAAATCTTGTGGTAGATCTAGACTAGTTGTGGGGAGCGAATGAACAGTTTTCACATTGTTTTCAATTATTTCATGTGGGCTAAGTGACACTAAGTCTATTTATAGGCTATATTTTTTTTTCTATCATTCTATCACGTTAAGACAGTTAAGTCGCTTCGATAGCCTAGCCGAAATAGCCCTTTGCCCAAACAGTCCGGATCATTTACTGGAAACGTAAAGTAATTGTCTTAATTGAAGACTGTTATATTATATTTAAAAGTCTAAGAAACTGTTAATTTTAACATAAATTTGATACAAATTTCGCTTCAGGGTAAACTATTAACTTTGTTGGCATTTTTTTAATTCACCTTATCAGTTCTAGAGTTGGCAGCCCAGTTTTGTTTACAAATAGATTAGTCATTTAAATGAAGGCAATAAATAGAACTGATTCATTTTTAAAAAAAATAGATAATGTACTTTTTTTTTTAATTAAAAGAAATATTGAACACACCTGTAATCTATGTCTTGGAAATGTACGTATAATCTTCTTTTCATAGGTGCTCAAAGAACTCTTAAATTGTCTTTTACTTAAGTTTACTAGTTAGTAGCTGTAGACTGTAGGCCTAGTCTGTACAGTACTGTACAGTGTGTAGTGTGTGTTGTGTATGAGTTTACTTAGCTATGAATGCTATGATTCCTATGATTAAGTCGATTAAGTTAAGTAAGTAAAGTATGAGTATGCCTAATTTTAATTAGCTTAAGTAGTTAGTAAGTTAGTAGTAGTAGTATTAGTAGTAGTTAGTAGGCCTACTATCTGATATCTGTCTATAATAATATACTATACTACTAGTACTAGGGTTCTTAGTAGGCCTACTAGTCACTAGTATTAGTTAGTTAGTAGTAGTATACTAGTAGTAGTAGGCCGGTCTAGTATATTAATTATAATATAGATCTAGTAGTAGAGTAGGCGTAGTCACTCCGGGGATAACAATTATAATTTAAAAAAACGAATAGGCCTACCAGACGTCAAAACTCTCTTTTCAACTTACTTTCAGTCACTTCTTATACTAAAAATAATTATCAATAAATTGAGTATAGTAATATAATAGTATAAGTGAATAAGTGTATAGGCATACTATGCTGCATAGGTAGGGCTATAGCTAGCCTAACAGTTAAGAGTAATAGAAAAAAAAGAAACTAATTTAAATAGTTAATAGGCTAGCAATACTATGGTCCAGCGGTTAGATCACCGGCCTGTCAACCAAAAACCAACTGACAGGTCGCGGGTTCTAGCCCTGCCACCGACGGATCCCTGTTGCCCTGCAGGAGTTTTGGGCCTAGTGGACGTAATAATCTTCTAACTAGAAGGAACGTCTGTAAACTCATAAGAATTAGCAAGCCCTAGAACTCAACTGAGAAAGGCTTATATTTTACCCTTTAGAATTAGCCTAGATCACAGCTTTTGCATGTAGCCCTAGGAGTGGGATGGTCATCTTAGTTCTGCATTTCTGTCAATGCTAGCCTTGAGCAGGTCATCTTTCAGATCCAAGCATATTTATAGGCTTAGGCCTACTGCTACTAATAAGAAATGGTGTCAGCTGTCATAAAGCTGCTCATAAGCATGTCATGGAGGCACTATGGGGGAGGGGGGCACTGTGACATCCCTTAATTGTGTTAGTCCACCAATTTGAGAGACCAGCTAGTGGTTGATGCGGTTGCAGATGAGAAACATGCTACCATCCATTTGAGTCACTGAGAAATTGTAATTCAAACTAAAAATACAAATTATAATATGAAATTTACATCATGGAAGCATCATGTTGATGAAGTAATAAAAATATGGTATTCAGGTTTTATAGTTATAATGATAATAATGCAAAGAAATTTGAATAAACATAAGTTAAGGACTCAATGAATACCCAACATTACTTAGTGGACTATTAAAATAAGACTATAAAAAGATAACATACCCATAAGTTCAGACAGGAATTGTAATATAGTATGATAGGCTGTTAGATTCATAACATTCCCACTTAAACAATATTAATAAAATCACATATTTCAGAAGCATTAATAGACAGGTACAAAACTTTAAGTTACAGACGATCCTTCTAGAAAGATGGTTATGATGCGGGCAGCAGAGGATGAACGGTTTAAACCCCAATCAACTCGCTAGCATTTTGGGGTAAAAACCTCTTGGTCAGCAAGCCAAGCAAGCATTAAATTAAAACTTCAAATGCAGATTAATGATCTTAGAATATTCCCAGGAACTCATTGAGTTAAAATGCTAACTCCAGGTTCAAAGACCAATCAATAAGATATTAGTAAACTTCCTAAAAGCTAAATTTTGCTGTTGATTAGTTACTCTGTATTTGTTTTTTTGTTTGTTTTTTAAAACAGATGTATCAGCTGTTGATGACTCAGGGGATACCAGAAAACAGGAAGTCTCCTCGCAACCATCACTCATGTCACTGCAACCATCACTCATGTCATCACAATTTGCTGATAGTTTAGTTGTATTGCCAAGTGAAGGTGATTAGATTTAACTACTTGACTAGTGCATCTAGCCTCATATTTTGTGCTCTCTAGTTGTGTTAAAATATTTTAGTGCAAAATATTACTTAAGAGTTATTTTCTTGTATTCCTTTTTATGAAACAAAGAATTCTACTTGTCTCCAAATTTAAAGAACTAATTTTAATACTATCAAAATCAACTATTAACTCATTTTTGAGAAAAACTTCTTCTGTTGGTCTTTAATCTTCCTGATTCTTCTCACTCTCCTCTTTCACTCCTGTAAACCATTAGCCATTTTTCTCTTTGCTTTTTTTACTTTTCTATTTCTTCCCTCTTGATTCTTTTGTTATTCTCTCTAAAGCTCATCTCTACTATCACTTCCTCCGTGGCCTGCTTGGTGACTCCTCTCTACCCTTTCACTCTGTCAAAACCACTAAGCATTCGTTAAGTTGGTAGTCATTAAGTGTGTCTTGCATTAAAGACGAGAAAGCCACTGAAGAGAAACACCTGCATGATGACACCATCGGATTCCACCAATGCAGCACAAGCGAGAGCTATTTGAAAAAGTGTATTGATGATGAAAAGAGAAGTCATACCACTGATTGTTTTGCTGAAGAAATGATACAATTAGATGAAGGTAATTACTAGAGATTCTAGCCTGGATAATATAGAGAGTTGATTGTGTCTGGTTAACAGTACATTAGTGCTTTAGGTAATAAGTAACTTACATAGACTAAAGTATATATTTATTAATTGATCACTGTGGTATGAAGTCAGACCATTATATTATAGCCTGTATTGAGTACCTAACATCAGTCATAGAGAAAGTAAAGGCAACAGGCTGCTGTGCTGGCCACCCATTCTTTTATAAAATGTCCATTGTAACACATAGAATTTAATTGAATCATTAGTTATAGCTATATATCTTATTTCAAGCTTATAAAATGGCCATTGTAACACATATAATTTAATTGAATCATTAGTTATAGCTATATATCTTATTTCAAGCTTATAAAATGGCCATTGTAACACATAGAATTTAATTGAATCATTAGTTATAGCTATATATCTTATTTCAAGCTTATAAAATGGCCATTGTAACACATAGAATTTAATTGAATCATTAGTTATAGCTATATATCTTATTTCAAGCTTATAAAATGGCCATTGTAACACAAAGAATTTAATTGAATCATTAGTTATAGCTATATATCTTTTTTCAAGCTTATAAAATGGCCATTGTAACACATAGAATTTAATTGAATCATTAGTTATAGCTATATATCTTATTTCAAGCTTATAAAATGTCCATTGTAACACAAAGAATTTAATTGAATCATTAGTTATAGCTATATATCTTTTTTCAAGCTTATAAAATGGCCATTGTAACACATAGAATTTAATTGAATCATTAGTTATAGCTATATATCTTATTTCAAGCTTATAAAATGTCCATTGTAACACATAGAATTTAATTGAATCATTAGTTATAGCTATATATCTTGTAACACATAGAACACATTGTAACACATAGAATTTAATTGAATCATTAGTGATAGCTATATATCTTATTTCAAGCTTATAAAATGTCCATTGTAACACATAGAATTTAATTGAATCATTAGTGATAGCTATATATCTTATTTCAAGCTTATAAAATGTCCATTGTAACACATATAATTTAATTGAATCATTAGTTATAGCTATATATTTTATTTCAAGCTTATAAAATGTCCATTGTAACACAAAGAATTTAATTGAATCATTAGTTATAGCTATATATCTTGTAACACATAGAACACATTGTAACACATAGAATTTAATTGAATCATTAGTGATAGCTATATATCTTGTTTCAAGCTTATAAAATGTCCATTGTAACACATAGAATTTAATTGAATCATTAGTTATAGCTATATATCTTGTAACACATAGAATTTAATTGAATCATTAGTTATAGCTATATATCTTGTAACACATAGAATTTAATTGAATCATTAGTTATAGCTATATATCTTGTAACACATAGAACACATTGTAACACATAGAATTTAATTGAATCATTAGTTATAGCTATATATCTTGTAACACATAGAATTTAATTGAATCATTAGTTATAGCTATATATCTTGTAACACATAGAATTTAATTGAATCATTAGTTATAGCTATATATCTTGTAACACATAGAATTTAATTGAATCATTAGTTATAGCTATATATCTTGTAACACATAGAACACATTGTAACACATAGAATTTAATTGAATCATTAGTTATAGCTATATATCTTGTAACACATAGAATTTAATTGAATCATTAGTTATAGCTATATATCTTGTAACACATAGAACACATTGTAACACACAGAATTTAATTGAATCATTAGTTATAGCTATATATCTTGTAACACACAGAATTTAATTGAATCATTAGTTATAGCTGTATATCTTATTTCAAGCTTATGCAACTCAATGGGACCAAAATTTGGAGCTTTTTTTTCCTCAACTACCCAAACATTATATTGCTAGGCAACTAAGGCAAACCGTGATACTGTGATAACTATTGACAACTCTTAATGAGGCCTGACCTTTTGAATTATATTTACGAACTTCCAGTGTATTTCCGGCTATACTCAAATGATCTTTTCGCCACATGCTGGTGTTTGACAATTTATTTCAACCATGTCGTCCAGTTCTGGTCTTTTAGAAATATATGCTAAGGCTACAGTATTAGTTATGAGGAAATCCTTTTTTAACATCATAAGTGAGTATATGATAATTAATACTCAAAGTGTTAGTCGTGTTAAGTTAAATTCAGCTTTGTTTATAAAATAAGTTAGTCAAGAATTGTGTCCTTGGTTATTAAAAAACACAATGCGTTGATTCATAAAAACAAATATTCTTTTCCATCAACCAATTAGTTTGGAATTATAAATATGTGATTCTTCACATCTGACGTTCACAATTCATTGTTTTCTTTTGGCAACATCTTTTGGAAATAAAATTTAATCCCCTACATCTTTTCTTATTCGCAGTACAACCAGTAACGCAGCACACATGCATTTTTGTTTAGTAAATGAACGAATAGAACCGGAAATGTTGGTACACGATAAACTTTTAGATTGACCATGCATGCATAATCATTAAGACTTGTCAATACAGCGGTAGATGTACCGAGCAACCATTTTGAAAGCATGAAGCAAATGTTCACATTTTTACCGCCTTACTAGCCTTGCATTCATTCTTCTCCCTCGAGTTTTGAACTGAATTGCTATTTTTATGCTTTGTTTTTGTGCCAAACAAATATGCTTACCCTTGTTACAGATATGTTTCATAAATGTTCAGATCTTTGTTTTTAGCTAGTCAGAATTATAGCCGATGCTATGTCCAGGTACTCTCACATTGGACCAGCTGGATGATGACGTCCTCTTCCACATCGCCACCTTCTTGGAGGCCAGGGTTGTGAAGTACTCCTTGGGCAAGGTGTGCAAAAGGTTCCAGGCCATGTTTGACAATGAAACTTATTGGAAAATGAGGGTCACTGTTAGATGGTCTAAAAAGTATCCGGCTGTGACAAGTAAGTTTGTGTCTTGTATACAAAGTAGTGTCTACGATTTAAACTGATGTTTGATATTGACTATGTTTTTAGCAAGATTTTTTTAACCAACTCCATTTTCAAGATTTACATAACAATTCCTTCATAACATTTACTCATCAATTGATTTGAAAGATTTTCTCCACAGCTCTGTTTGAAATATTTACTAAATGTTTCTTTTGCAAGATTTACTCAGCAATTAATTTTCAAGACTTACTCTATTGATTTCTATTTAAAACATTCATACTTCAATAAAAGTTCAATAAAAGTTGAACTTATTAAGTAACCCTAAACAGAAAACTATCTTAACTTTGTGCCCTGTCTTTTTTTTGTGTCAAATCCTTTGTATCATTGTTTATCCATGTTCTATAATATTTATATTTACCAAATTCGTAGCATAGTCTTTTTTTATTCATATATAAACCTTCCTTTCAATGTACCAATTTATTCAGTTTGAGAAAAGTAAGTAAACTAAAGTATCAAGCCAAATTGATCTAGAGGGCCTGAGATGCATGTGTTCACATGTTTTGGAATTTATATCCAAATGAGGCAAATGAATGCAAACAACCTAAGACAATACATGCTCTGAAAGTAAACTTGGCATCAGATCTATGAAATTGCCGTGATACTTACTTCACTTAGCATTTTTGGTAGCCATAATAAAATTATCATAAAAAAATGTAGTTTTTCTTTTCTCACAGCATATGCCAATCCATCATTTAAAAAGAGTTTAACCTTTCTCATTAACTATTATTTGTGTGCCTTCCCATTACTCCTAACATCTGAGTTTAAATTTTAACACTAAAGGGCACTTTCTGAGCAGTTTATATCATAGCATGGAGAGATATGCTAAATATACTTGATAATTATCCTCAACGTGCCAATTTATTATGAAACAAAATAAATATCCAGGCATTATTTTACACCAGGTCCGCCAGATTTTCGATGGGATGATGCCTGTGTAAAGATAGAAGACATGCGGAAAGTCTGGTCCAACACAGAGGAACATACACATAATTTCATGTATTCATGCAACGTGTATGGGGAGGTGGATGCCGTGCATCTTTTGAAAGTAAGGATTCTGCTATAAATGTCACTCACTAACACTGCGGTCATAATCAAACATTTCAAAATAAATCTCCAGTGTACAGATAATATTTATAACACCATTTTTATCAAAGCACTCAACAAGTCTTAAAAACTAGTTTTAAAATAAATCTCCAGTGCACAGCTGATATTTATAAAATCATTTTTATTAAAGCACTCAAAAAGTGAAAAGAAATTATTATTTAACATTATCTAGTCTAAGTTTTGTTGTATGTTAATTAATTTCTTTCAAGTTTTCTCTATTTCCAAAGGTTTATAAGTTAAAAAATGTTCACAATAATTGAACAATATTCTAGTTAAAATGAACATTTATTTTTTATTAGTTTATAAAGAAGAATATTAAGAACAGTTTTATAAAATCAATTTTTAGAATTGTCTCTATTTATCTCAAACTAATAGAAAGGAGAAATAGTTGTCGCAGGTGATCGTAACCGGAGCCTCAACTTCATTGACCTGACCAAGTATCCAGGGCCTCAAGCCAGTGAAGACCAAATGAAAGATATGCTGATCCATTCCAACAAAACGTCACACGGGGTCAGTGTTGATTTCCATTTATTAATCCCCATTGTTACTTTTTTTTAAGTCTGAAGAAGTTTGGCAGAAAATTAGCTATGTTGTCAATATTTATGTTCTAGGGCTGGATATGGAGCATTACATCTGTTGGCAATAAAGTGATAACTGGGTCCTGGGACACTCAGATCAGAATGTTTGATGCTGAAGCTGGAGGTTCTTTTGTCCAGTCCTACAAGTGAGCCAATTATTTTAAAAGCTAAAAATCAATTTCATGCAGTATATGTTTTAATAGGGGTCATGGTGGCCGATTGGCAGAACGTTCAACTGGCATACAGAAGGTCCTGGGTTCGAATCCTGGTGATAGTTAGGATTTTTTCCTGGGTCTGGAGGGTGTCCCTGGGTTTACCCAGCTCTGATGTGTACCTGACCTTAGTTGGGGTGAAGTAAATGTGGCTGTGCATTGTGCTGGCCACACAATCACCTAGTAGGCCTATGCTGAGTTCACAGAAACTGGTGAATGCTGCTTCACCGGACCTATGATCAATTTGGTCTGAAGGGTACTTTACTTTTTTATTTTACTTACATGTCTTAAGAAGCAGAGTGTGATGATCTCAGATGTAATGGCATGCGGTGCCTGCCAAAATTACTCAGCTCACTATCCAAGCATCCAGGAGAAAAAAAAGCTGGCTTCTAGCAAAGAAGTGTTCCCAAGGAATTTTTAGCCATTTGACAACATAAGAGTCAAGCAATATAAAACTTGTACTGCAAATACAAATTTTAAATTAATCTTTTAACAGGCCTTAAAATTATAAATTAATTTAACTCAAATAAAAGGCTGTTTATCTATTTTACTCTTTAAAAAAAATTATAATATTGATCTTATCTTTCAAAAGAAAAGGCTGAAAATGGAAACCACCATTAATTTAACATGCTAAAAACTTGTTTATAAAAGGTGCAAATCTCCAGTCCTTTCACTCTACGCCGAAGAAAATGAAATTATAGCCAGTTGCTTCGATAAGAAAGTTTATTTTGTTGATCCTCGGATGTCAGCCGCCCGCTCGAGGATATTCCACACCAAGCCAGTACTGTGTGTTACAGGAAGTGAAAATTTCATTCTGTCTGGCAGCGAGGACAGGTCCATCTCTATATTTGACCGCAGGGCAGGAAAAATTTTCATGATGTTTAAAGTAAGTCATTGGCTTCACACCGTTTTGTGGAACTACGCAGTGTTTAAAAATATATTTAACTCATTTGCTACTAATGCGACTCAATACATCTGACCCCCCCCCCCCCTTCTCTGTACTAATGTGACTCAAAGTGCCAGCCGTGCCATGTGACTAACCTCTCGCCGTTTATTGATTTTTTGTTGTACGTTCTCTAGGGTCGTTTTAGTAACAGCAAAGCTTTTTAAAAGTAGGAATATAGTCACTTTGTTTTAAACAAAATGGAAATTTTTTATTACGATTAATTTTTATTAAAAACAACATCAAATAAGGGATAGTTCTTCTTCTTATAATTTTTACAAAATTTTCTTGACTCATTAATCAATACTTTAAGGGGAGTCTAGGCTAGTAGAAAATGAGTTAATCATTTGAAATATGTTTGCTAATGTAGTTTTACATGAATGTTCTTTTCTTGTTTCCAGTTGGAGAGATATCCACTCTGTATGAGTTACAGTGACAACCAGTTGTGGTTCGGTGATGTTTCAGGCAGCCTTCACCTCCATGATGGCACACAGGATATCTTTCAATACATAGGCGTAAGTCAGCGGCTGACAAAAAAAAGATCAATCTTTAAGCTTATGCCAGGCATTGTACTGGCCACACATTTTCTTGAATGCTGTGGCCACAGTAACTTATACTGCTTTACTTCTCATATGAATTGAATTGGTCTGAAATGGATACTTACATTTTTTTTACTATAGAAATAACAATTAATTTCTTCCTGTTTATTGCTTGAAGATGTTAACCCCTTAAATTATAATTGTTAATGATCTCCTTGACATGCTAACTTATTTTGATATTGACTCTTTCAAATACATGTAAAAATGTTATTTAAAATGTTATACAAAACCCCTTTTTTTATAGCATTTTTTTTTTATGGTGATGGATAAACTTTCAGCAAGACAGCAATGAATTCAGTTTGCGTACAGTATGTGCTGCTTAATATTATGTTCACAGATTTTTAATAATCTGTCACTTTCAAATGAAAAGAAAATGATACAATTCTCTGTGGGCTTTTTTTGTTTTCCAGTAAAATCAGAATCAAACTTACAGTTAAAAGAATTTATATTGAGTGCATGAGTATTTGAACACAGACTAGAAGAACATTGCAAATCACACACAGATCAGTTGTAATCATGGGGATATTGTATGATTATTGCTTATGATGCTTGTGTAGTTTTGCCTCAGGTTTTTACAAAGAGCCCTGGATCCAGGGGACTAAGAAGTTGCAATATTTCATAAATTTGCAGAGACAGCAAGAGCCTGATCTATCCAAAGATGAACTAAAATTAAAATCCCAGTAACAAAACAAGCAACACACCAAGTTATTATCACTTTGAGAAGTAAAAGGCAAGGAAAATTCAGATAACAGACTTAGATGAATTTCCAGTACAACTTGATTTACAGGCTCCATCGGACTCTGATGCTAGGAATAGTGAAAATATTGAGCTGAACAATTTTCAATCATTAGAATAGCTTCTTAAAATGACAACAATTTTTATAACAAAGGATATCAACTGTATAATGACTTGACTTAATCCATGGGGTCCCCATTGGAGTAATAAAAGGGCCGTAATTACACCTTTTTATTGATGTTGATCTTGGTTGGCTCCCATCAGTTGGGTCCATGTGAGTGAGTCCGGCTGGTCCTGCGGTTAGTACACCAGACTGTCAACACACACATTGCAGGTTTTATCTCTGCCACAGACCAATCCCTTCCGCAGGAGGAGTTTTTGGCCTAGTGGATGTATTAATCTTCTATCTAGAAAGAACATCTGTAAACGTATAAGATAAGATAGCAGTCTTTGCCTCGTTTACAACCTACCTTCTCCAGATCTGCTTTGGTCTGCCCACTTTTCTCTTCCCTTGGGGGTTCCAGTCTAGTGCCCGTCTGACCACATCGCCCTCTGGTCTTCTCAAGGTGTGCCCTATCCATCCCCCACTTTTGTCTTCCAATCTCCTTTCCGATTGGCTTGTGCCTGGATACTGCTCATGAATGATTTTTCTGATTATTAATTAGTTTTATATCCTTTTCAGCCTAGAGAATTGAATCTCTGTTCCTGCTTGTATGTTTCTCAATGTTAAATGCCCTCTAAGCTTACATTAAGTTTATTGTTGTTGACAGCGCTATACAAATAGAATTATTATTTTTTTTTTTTGCACAAATAGCTCCACCTTTTATGGGGGAATTATTGTTAATAAGTTGTTTACATTGTTTTGTTTTTTTCCTTTCAGACCTATAATGTTGGTCATACAGAAAAAATGACAGGTGTGATCAATACACCTGGTGCAATATTCACCTGTTCTGGTGACAAGACAATCAAAGTCCTGGAGCCGACACGAGAACCACGTGTCATCGCATCAATCAATGTCCATAAGAAAGAAATTGCAAAAGTAGGAATGCATTAAATTATTTGTTTTTTCATTGGGTTCTTTGCTGATATTTTTCTTGTCTAGTCTACAAGTACTATTGTGGCTTGGTGAAATGTTAACGAACAATAATATTACAATAACTTCAAATTTTAAATAAACGACTCACTGAGGACTTGTCAGCTATTACTAACAGGATTGACCATTTTGTAAAAAAGGAAGACTAACTAGCAAAATTAACAGGAGCTGGCAACCTACGGCGCGCGTGTCAGACTTGGCACGCAGAGTGCTTTCCAGTGGCACGAGGAAGACCCCTAAAAAGGAAAATTCAAGTCTCTTCTACAATAAATTGAATTGTAGAGTTGGATGATTTTTAGGCTGTTGGCTCACTGAATAAATTAGAAATCCTACTTTGGCACACTATTATCAAAAGGTTGCCGACCCCTGGTCTATGATATTGATAAATCTGACTTAATATATTCTATGTGTATTTACCTTGAATATTTAGAATATTTAAGAATTTACATATATTATATTGCAACCACACTATTATTATTATTTTTAAAAAGACTCTTTTTTTTTTTTTTAGGATTGCCAATTTTTTGTTACTGGTTTTATGTTTTGTAAAGTGGAATGGCTCCCACAAGTTTAACATTCCCTAAACAACAAAATAAGTTTAGATGTTTTTTTATCATTATTTTCTACAGATTGATTACAAAAATGGTGTGTTGGTAAGTGCAGGTGGAGACGACTGTATAGGAGTCTGGCTTCCTCGAAACTTTCAAAAGGAGGCTTACTGTCTGAACTGAACAAGCTCTAGGGAGTATCAAACCAAAACGAGGAAGGGCCCACAGTGTAAAATGTGTTAACAATATTTGTATTGTTCTGTAATTTTATGTGGTTACACTTTTTATTTTCTGAAACAGAAACGTAGCTGTAATGAATACAATGCCCTCTATGGTTAACCTCTGACATAAAAAAAAACTATCACCTTATATAATTTGGTAAAAGAAAATGTTAACATTTGTATCAAATAGTTTTCAATTTTTCTAAAAATTTCTTATTTTCATTTATTAATGTCTTGATTGCTTTTATTTTTGCTCTCACAGAATCTCATTATCACAAAGATTGTTTCATTTTTTTTTATTTGTATTATTTAATTACACCAATTACATTATTATTTTCGCTTAGAGAGTTGGCACATTGATTGACACATCTCTATACTTATTGTTCTTGAAAATGAGCATTTTCAAAGAACTACCTAATAACAATAATATTTTGAGCATTTGCTGGTAGGCGTTGATGCATTTACTCAGCAGTTATGATTTATGTTTGCATTTGCTGTACATGATGTATTACACTTTGAGTAAAAGTCATTGTACATTCAGTTAAATTACTTCAATTTATTGGTCTTTGTGTTATGTTTTTTTTTTCACTTTGTCGTGAAACTCCTCTTTTCATTTTACTAACGACTGACACTTTAATATTTTGGTTATTTCAGAACAAGAAAATCAAAATATTTCTTAATAGGAAAAAGTAAAAAACTTCAGGTATAACGGCTATAGACTTTCTTATATATAAATATAATACACAAGTACTTCTGAGATTTTAAAAAGAAATTCAAACTCTTTGTTTGCTTCTTTTACTAAGGAAAACAGCATGAAATTTCAAAGTGGGATAGTTTTACAGTTATTATACAGTTATTATACAGTTATTAAACAGTTATTATACAGTTATTATACAGTTATTATACAGTTATTATACAGTTATTATACAGTTATTATACAGTTATTATACAGTTATTATACAGTTATTATACAGTTATTATACAGTTATTATACAGTTATTATACAGTTATTATACAGTTATTATACAGTTATTATACAGTTATTATACAGTTATTATACAGTTATTATACAGTTATTATACAGTTATTATACAGTTATTATACAGTTATTATAATAGATTGAGGGCACAGTGGCCAAGCTTCAGCGCGGTTGACTGGTGTTGTGAAGGTTCTGGGTTTCCATCCTGGTGAAGGCTAGGATTTGTTCCCTCGAATGGAGGGTGTCCCTGAGACTACCCAGCTCAGATGGGTACCTGACATTAGTTGGGGTAAAGTAAAGGCAGCCAGGCATTGTGCTGGCCACAAATCCCCTTGTATGACATGGCCACAGAAACTAATAAGCGCTGCTTCACTGTCCCTATGATTAATTTGTTGAGAAGAGTACTTTTTTTTATTAATAGATTTGGCTAGTCTCAAAGTTGTACAAACTAAATTTTTTCTATATAGCGCTATTCATAACAATTAGTCTTCAAACACACTTTACATGGATCCTATGTTATTAAAATAAATCAATAATTATGTTATGCTATGAGATTGGAATTGTCAATATACTAGTGCAATGCTAAAAGATTAAAAAACAAAACAAGAACAGTAACTTTATTTCATTGATGTATAAGTTTTATTGTTTATATTAAAGAGCATGCTTAAAAGATATTTTTTTTTTAAATGTAAAGATAACTTATAATAGAAGCCAACATAAGCCAGACCATGATGTAGAACAAGTTAAAAAAAATATATTTATGCAAGTAAAATATCAAAACAACATAAAAAGAAAACATTTTTGTTTGTTTCCATTCTGTTGCAAATTAAAGAATTAAACTGAATAAAATAGCAGAAAGGAATAATTATCAATAACAAAATACAATTCTTTTCAAACACGTTTTTTTTCTTCAATGTGTAACTTGAACCCAAAATGAAAACAAAAAAACAAAACAAGTGAAGGTTTGAAAAGTGGACACAAAATTCTGAAGGTAAACTTGCATTTCTGTATAAAAATAACACTCCTGAAAACATTTGAATCCATCAGTCTTTTTTTTTTTGTATATACCTGGCACCAAATTCTTTTATAAAGCTCATGGAATGTGATGTGGACAAAGTGAAACAGTTTACATTTCATTATTACTAACAAGCAAAAAAAAAAGAAACATACACATCTTTTAGGAAAACTTTAAAAGATTTTTTTTGTAAAACACTTACATAACTAGAAAAGATAAAAAAATTATAATTATATTTTCATATTTCTAGAATGTATGTAAAAATGTATAGTTTAAAAAAAAAAGTCACGTTTAACGTCGTCAAATAAAAATGTTAGAAATTATATACAAAAATGGAACCCAAAGTTACACATCATACTTGTTCATTACATCAACAAACATACTGTGGTACAATTTTTGTGTGTAAACCAATTACAGCTCTGGACATGATTTTTCACAACCAAAAGAATCTTGTGATCAATAATATTATGTAAAGTCAGTAAAGAAAATGAAATACAACTAATACTACACATCTATGGGCAAACAGTTGTCTTTTAAAATGGGATATGTGTTTTTTAGTTAACCCCTTAGCATACTGTGGACATCACATCAACGTCATCATTTCCATACACTTAAATACCAAGGACGTCACATCGACGTCATAAATAAATAAACAAATGGTAAAAATATGCAAAGTCAGAAAATATTTCTATTTAAAAACCTGCGTCAGTTAAAGGGTTAATTAATAGACTAAAATTCTTAGAGATTTCTTTGAAAAAAATGATGAATTAAAAAATAAACGCATAAGACTTTCATAGATGACTTTCTGAATGAAATGCCCTGATGCAGTATTATCACACAGTCCCAGAAACAACAAAGGCACTACAATGTAGAATGAAAGCACACTGCACTTATAAATCTAGTCAAGTACATTTTACCAACTGCTGGGCAAAGACTGACCACGACTGAGCGAGCTTATCAGCTACAATTGGCGTAACAAGAAACACTGTAAAATTGTCATTCAAGTCATATACTCTCATTAGCGTTAATTAGTAAATGGCTTCAGAAATCTGATTTTTTTATTCATAAAGTTGAATAACATCGTCCCATTCTTCCTTTGGCCACTGACCGTTCTCTATGACGTTGTTGGGGCTGATTTTCCAGTCCCAGTTTTTGTTGGGTACCATCCACCTGGGTCCGTAGTTGGCTAAGATATACGGAGACGCTGGGCACGGCACACGAACCCGCAGGTCGAGAAATTCCGTCCAGCAGAGTTGGAAAGGTGGGAAAATATACCTGAGAAGTAGAGAGTATGAAATTTTAAAAATGATTTACCTACAAAACAGAATTCCATGCCAGAACACTGCCAACTGTGAAATACTTTAAAATGCTAAAGACTTTAAAAATTAATAACTTTTTTTTTCTATAGCCATTCTACTAGTTCTAGGCAATGAAAACACAAATTGACTTGAAAGGGAGCTTAGTGAGCTAACATAGAACAAAACACTGAAAGACCTTTCAGCTACTGCAAAATAAAAAAAGTATGCTAACAACTTTATAGAAGAAAAGTTAAATAAATGGGTACAAGGAAAAGCTGGGAACAAAATCTACATTGACATGAACATGCCCAACAAGCAAGACAACATAAAATTCCTTCTCTCTTTCAAAGCACAATGCCCAGTTAGGAACAGAACATATAGCACTCAACTCACATCTAAACAGAATAAACCCAACAGCACACACCCAAACTGCAGACATTGCCCACACCCACATGAAACAGTAGACCACATCAAACTGGGAAGCCCCAATATCCTCAGACCTAACATTATTGCCCCATCAACCTGCCATTATCAGCACACTCTCTATTACAACATTATTGCCCCATCAACCTGCCATTACCAACACACTCTATGGCAACACAGAACAGCTGAAAAGGACATAAATTTGTTTGCCTGGCAATGACTGCAAGAGAGCCAACAGCTGTGCAGACTGGTTGTAAGAAAAAAGAAAACCTTTTCTACTCAGTAAACCGTATACAATAATAGGATCTGAGCAACTAGGCATAGAAAAAAATGGTGAAAGATGACTTACTTGTATTTATTTCCAGTACTAGCTTGAGTTCCACCATTCCAAAAATATGTGTCAGTTGTATAAAAAAAGAAAATATCCAATTTGATATCACCGTATATGAAAGACAGTTCCAAACTATCAGTTATCTGATGAAGAAAATTTCAAAAGGGACACATTATAAATGCTGATGTGCATTTTTTTCTAAGTCAACAAATAAACATAAAAAAATATAACAAGGTCAAACTAGTATAGGATTTATTATCAATTACAACAAATGAAAACTATTACAAAAAAAAAGATAAACAAGAATCACCCTTATAAAATTTAAGTCTTCATGCAGAAAAGTAAAAATAAAAAAAACAACAGATTATCAAAATAGTTGACTGACAATTACACCACACATTATCACAATTCATTTCTGACCTTGCCAAATTTATGAATCAATGCAAGTCCGTTGCTTTCTAAGAGGCCTATCAGGTCATCCCTGTAATCCGTTATAAAAATACCAATGTCCACGTCAGTGGTGTGTGAGATCAAATCACACTGCCTGAACCAGCCTGGAACACAAAATAAAAGGATCGTTGATAAATAGATGATATCTACCAGAATTGGAAACACCACATAATAAATAAACTTCATTTTCTGAGTGACATGAAAAAAGAGAAGGAGTTGGTTCAATCTCAAAACTTAAAGAAGTAAAAAGATACTCTGAACCATTACAAATGTTAATGTTTTGTATACAATCAATGTAACTAGTTCTATTTATTTTTAAACACCCATATTCTAATATTTATATTTCTTTTCAAGTCAGAAACATGTTAGTCCATCAGTGGACAAATGAAATAGATTGAGAGTTGTTTCAAAACATCCAATGAATGTCTGTTGCCTTGTGTATGCTAGCAATATGTTCTACCCATGTAAGCCACTTCAGAAAGTCACAGTGCTTGTAATATTAAAGGATGCTTTAAAACTGAGGTTTCCAACCTGCGGTATGCATACTCTTGGGGGTATAAAGATGTGCACTGGGAATGTGCAAGCAATACACAGCTAAAGGCGGAAAGCAACAAAATTGTTGACCCAATTATAGTTCAATATTCAGATTAGTTATATAGTTCTAATACATGTTATTTGTGAAAAAGGAACCTAAAATAAAAGTCTATAAATGTTAATGATTTTATCACACTCATTTAAATATCTTCGCTCAGATATGTATATTTTTTTTAATAGATTTTAGGCATCAGTAGTATGCTACTGAAAAGTAAGAAAATATAAAGGCATCATAAATTCATAAACAGCTTTAAACAAAAAAAAGAAAGAAGTATTTGAGAATGCCAGATCCGATATGAATCGAGTATTAAAAACTTTGGGCCTTTCAAATGTTTACTCCATTTTTCTGGCCTTGTGACAATTTTTTAACATGAAAATACTTTTCCTACATCAAAACATATGAAGAAAAACAAGTTTTAACAGTATCATACGATCATGGTTTAGCTATCAAACTCTTAGCACACAGAGCATACCATGAAAGTGGTCAGCCCATGAATATTAGATCATGGTTTAGCTATCAAACTCTTAGCACACAGAGCATACCATGAAAGTGGTCAGCCCATGAATATTAGATCGTTCTAACAGAAATAGAGAAACAAAAGGCAAGGGGCATAATCTAAATGTTCCACTCTCTGATTTCTTATTTTAGGTTTCTGATTTTTATAATGGGTAAAAATAAAAGTAAAGAACTTTAATGTTCTGATAATAGTGCTTTGAGGGTTTGGTAGTAGGGTTGAAATAAGGGATAAGAACAGATGTAAAACTCAGAGAAAATTGGAAGGTTTGCAATAGTGGGAAATACATGTTAAGAAAGGGCAGTGTAGCTCCCAAGATTATAATACAACCTATATATACAAAATATTGCTTCCATAACTTTCAACTAAAGGGGCATACATGAGCATAGACAAGTAAAGTATCCGGTCTGACCAAATTGATCTGTAGGGCCAGTGAAGCAGCGTTCGCCAGTTTCTGTGGCCACAGCATACTAGGGGATTGTGTGGCCAGCACAATGCCCAGCTGCCTTTACTTTACCCCAACTAAAGTCAGGTACCCATCAGAGCTGGGTAGACTCAGGGACACCCTTCCATCCCGGGAACAAATCTTAGCCTTCACCAGGATTCAAACCCAGAACCTTTGATACGCCAGTCGAATGCACTCTCGCTCAGCCACCATGCCCCTTATACACGAGTATACACAGATGTAATTTAAAATTTGACTGCCCCTGTAAACAAAACATCTAGATAAAAAAGCCTAAAGGTACAATTTGACTTGAACATACCTAAACATGTCCCACTGCTTAACCAGAAAGGTATCCCCACAGAATCTAAGATCTGCTTGGCCAAAAGCACCAGCTGTCTAGCTTTCCTCTTGAAGAGTTCTACTTCCTTTGATTTGTCCAGGCGATACTCATTATAAAAGTAATAGGCGCGGGTGTAGTTGCATTCAACAAATTCAGACGTCTCAATCTCTTTCAAAAAATGGAAAGTGTCATCCGGAAACTGAATTTTGACTCCATCGATGTAAATAGTTTTTAGCTGGAATCTGAAAAGATTTATAAAAATGAATGTATGTTGCAATACAGTGTGAAAAAGAAAATATGTTTAAAAATGTAAAGTAACCCTCGGACCACATAGGGTCGGTGAAGCAGCTTTCACCAGTTGTTTCTGTGGCCACGGAATGCTAGAGGATTGGAGCTGGGCAGACTCAGGGGACCCGGGAACATATTCTAGCCTTCACCAGGATTCAAACCCAGGACATATGGTATGCCAGTCGAACGCGCTGCCGCTTGGCCACAATGCCCCCAAGAAACATGTTTAGTTCAGGGTTAATCATTGAGATCTAATTGATCTTGAAAATTTAGTTCAGGGTTAATCATTGAGATCTAATTGATCTTGAAAATTTAGTTCAGGGTTAATCATTGAGATCTAATTGATCTTGAAAAATTACTAAGATAAAAGGGAGTAGGCATTCAAAATATTAAAATACAAATCATTCATTTTAATAATCAAATACAAAATTATAATTTATAAAGGTCAAAAAAGTATTTAGAATTTTTTTTAATAACAATAAAGCAGAAAAAAATCTGTACCAAAAAAAAAGTCAAATTTACTCACCGGCTGTAAGCTCCAGCAGTGGAAAAAAATGGAGACCCTGACAGGCTGTAAGGGGGCTTATGAAGCTTGTCTTGTCCAGCCGAGTGCCACAGGTACTCCCCCCTCCTGTAGAAGACCACCAGGTGAATGAGCATGGGTTGATAGCCCTGGACAGGCACCCACAGAACATAATGTGTGGTGATCACCCTGTAGGTCCTGTGGTGCAGAGACATGCCCCTAGGGTCTGGATCATTTTTCTCCCAGAACTCGTAGTTCTCATGGGACATTGAAGACACAATCAAATGCTAGATTGAATGAAACAATAAGGAAGGAACACTCAAATGCTGGATTAAATGAAACAATAAGGAAGACACAATCAATTGCTAGATAAAAAGAAACCTCAAGAATTCAACTCTGAATGAGTCTAATGATAATAGTGCATAATCATATCAATCATTATGTGATACAGTAAAATACTATAACTACACATGGGATAGTAAAGTATCCCTTCTGTTTACTTATTTAAGTAATAAATTAAGTCAAAACATTCTTGACTTTCATTATAGCAACTGGGACAAAAACTGGTGTCTTAATGATTAACAAAGACATCAAAATATTAGTTTCCATAAAATACACTTCTTTTAAATGTTTTGTTTTTTTATTTTAGAACTGGTGCATATCTGGCCAGTAATGTTTTCTTCCAACCCAAATAGTTTACATTCATCACACTGAGTAGTTCAGTACAGTATTCTATTGCAGACTGTCCTACACATTGTCATACTATGTTCCAATGAACAAGAACTGCATTCTACAGCTGACTAAACTACACAGTCATCATGAAGTGGCAATGATAACACTAAATAGCATAAACAGAAGGGGGTAAAACAAGAGTAAAAAAAAGTTAAGTAATCCAGTCTGACTTAATTCATTGGTCCATTAAAACACTGTTCACCAGTTTCTGGGGCCAAGGCATACAAGGTGATTTGAGTGGCCAGCACAATGCACAGGCACCTACTTTGCCTGATGTAATGTCAGGTACCCATCAGAGCTGGGTAGACTCATTAACACTAGCCTTAACCAGGTATTGAACCCAGGAGCTTTGGTATGCCAGCCTAACTGCACTGCCGCCTTGCCACCATGCCTACCCCCTAAAAAAAGGGGGATAGTCAAACCAATACATCAATACATAAGTTTAATCATTCTTAAGCTAAAATTTATTTGTTCTTGAGATTCAAATATTACAAAATAGTACAGACCAAAAGATCTAATCCTGGTTCAATGACTCCAAAAGTGACAGATCTGTGATTTTCTTGATTCCATAATTCTACTCTTCTCTTGTTACCTTCCCGGACAGCCCGCAGTAGGCCCGGCTCTAAAACAAATACTGGAATTCCAGAATTCTCGCACTTGCTCAAAAAAAGTTTTACTGCTTCCTGATGAATTAAAAGCAAAAGAATTTTTGAAAACTTCAATTTTGATAAAATATGAAATGAAAGTAAATGTAATGTATATATCTTATCTGTACGCTCATCCGTGGTCCAAGTTTAGTCTTGCATTTCTATTAATGTTTTTAAATGATGTTAAGTTACTGGTTTTCCTGGTTTGTTCAGGCAACCCATTCCATGCCCGAATGTCACTTGGGAAGAAAGAGTACTTATATGCATTTGTTCTGGCATAAGGGATAAAGACAGTGTTTTTGTCCTTATGTTTATCTGAGCATCGCAACAGGTATATTTATAGTCCAGTGCCAAGTTTTGTTAAGATTTAATAAAATTGACATTTAAAAAATCTTACCCATGGAACTCTTTCCTCAAGTGGTTTTGTAGAACCTAAGTTATCATAAAAATACTGTTAAAAAAAGGAAATAAGAAAATTAAATATGTCATTGCAAGAGAAATAAATTGACATGCTTCTTAAAAATTGCACATACTCATACTCAATATCTATAATGATTCTATAATTCCTCTAAATAATAAGCCAATAAATAATTAAAGTGAATATAATGAAATAATATTTAGATTTTCTGTCTTATATAAGTAACTTACAGTTACAGACATAAAAAAATACATCACTATATGAGTCACTAACATCTGAGACAGAAAATCTTACAAATAAGAAAAATTCAGGCTCATTTAAATAAATAAGCATGCTTGTTAGGCCTGTAGAAATAGAAGTAGACATGGGCCATGAGTCAAATGACTTATTAAATCACCTAGCCGTTACCAATCTAATGGCCATCATGTCATTATATTCTCCCAAATGAAATGATTTAATTTGAGTTTAGAGTCGAGCCAATTAAAATATATGATTTATTGCTTCTCAAGACTCAAGCTGTGTAGCACTTTTACGATTATAATCATCATCATCATCAATCCCTTGATCGTTGTGATCGTTGAGTAGAATGAATGGACACCTCAGCAGTCAACTTTCTCCACTTTTGCTTATCTTGAGCGGTTGTCAATAGTTGAGTCAACTGCAGCCCTGTCTAATATTTTACATCGTCAAACCAGCATCTCTGATGAGGACCTCTCTGATGTCCACCTTCTACCGCGCCCTGGAAGATTGTTTTCGGCAGGTTATTATGCCACATGACCGAGCCATGTCCGTTTGCGCTGTTTGATTGTTGTCATATATAATAATATTTTCTTGAGGGCCTGCAATTGAGGATATTATGTCTCACATATACACATTAGTCCTGTGTAGGAGATTCGAAGTATTTTTCTCATGCATTTACTTTTGAAAGCCTGCAACCTGTTTTCAGATGCTGATAGTAGTGATAGCAGCCTACAGGTCACACATCCATACAGAACAATAGTTTGAATAGTAGGCCTAATACTAATACTAATCTATCTTATCTTATACATTACAGACACTCCTTCTATAAAGAAGATTATTGCCTCCTACGCTCTATCTGTGCTCCGAGTCTAGTCTTGCATTTTTATAAATGTTTTAAATGATGTTAAGTTACTGGTTTTCCTGGTTTGTTCAGGCAACCCATTCCATGCCCAAATGCCACTCAGAAAGAAAGAGTACTTATAGGCCTATGCATTTGTTCTTGCATAATAAGGGACAAGGAAAGTGTTTTTGTCTTTATGTTTATCTGAGCTGTGCAGCAGGTTGCTATTGGGTTGTATTTCTAAATTACAGAGTTTAATGCCTTATTATTACCTTATGTATTATTACTATTTACTCTTTGCCCTTCTGTCCTCTAGTGTTTCTTCATCTTCACCTATCCCTTAACCCGTGGGTGGGTCATTGGGGCACCATCGTTGACTGTTAACAATCTCTTATCATTTGTTCCGGTCCTGTGATACCCTTTGGGAGTCGATGAACGACAGGCCGGTCCACTCCTTGATGTTGTTTTCCCATCTCCTCTTTTGCCTGCCTCTTTTTCTTCCTCCCTGGACTGTGCCTTGCATTATAGTCTTTGAAAGACCTCCAGATCTTGCTAGGTGTCCATACCATCTCAGTTTTTTCTTCTTAATTGAGGTGAGAAGGTCCTCGTATGGGCCGATGACAGCAGCTATTTCATTGCGGACCACTTCGTTTGTGATATTATATGCTCTGTATAGGAGATGTTCAATATCTTGCGGTAACATCTCATCTCTAGCGCACTGATTCTTCTTTGGAGGTCTGCAGTGACTCTGCAGTGAGTGTCCAAGCCTCGCATCCGTACAAGACCGACGTCGCCAGAGAGCGCATTAGTCGAATCTTTGATCTGAAAGAGAGTTTCTTGCTATGCCAGATGTGTTTAACTTTGCTCAGCGCTGCGGTTGTCTGGGACATTCTGGCAAGAATTTCTGGCTTTGAGCCTTCGTCAGATATTATGGCCCCTAGATATTTGAAGGCGGAGACCTCTTTGAGTTTTTGCCCGTTTATCCGAATTTCACTTGTGAATGTTCTATTTGCCATGACCTTGGTCTTTTCTGCATTGATTTCCATAGTGTTTCTAGGTTTAGTGATTTGACTAATGGTGTTACTCTTGTTAATTGGGAATATTCACTAGTTTTAGTAGTTATGAACCTTGCAGCTCTTTTTTGACTTTGTTTTAATTTTTCAATGTTTTCTTTAGTTGATGGGTCCCATACAGATGCTGCATATTCTAGTATAGGCCTAACTAATGTGATATAGCATTTTATTTCTTTATTCTTATTACATTTGTAAAAGTTCCTTTTTATGAATCCTAATGTTTTGTTTGATTTTTTAATTACTTCATCAATAATAGGCCTAGTTTTGGTTAAGTTTTGGCAATAGCCGCAATGGCAATGTAAAGTCTGAGCTTAATAGTAATAGTCAACAGTTAATACTAATAATAGGTCTACTATTGTTGCTATAGTTATTGATTAAATGATAATCTTCTAAGAATTTTTTCAAACTATTCAAGTTACCTTTATTCCATAGTATTGTACGATAAGGAAGACCAAACTAAGTGGGATGATGAGTAAAAAACTCTGCGCTCGAAGCATTGTAAAAGTGATATCGTTTTTTCATCTGAGACCAATAATGCCCACTATCAGGCACCGATATACGCTTTACGATGCCCGCTTTAATTATATTTTACTATAATACATTATAAAAATAATAGAGTAATATTGCATTTTAAATATTAATGCTAATGTATCTAGTGTTTTTTTTATTGGCTATTGATGTGCAACGGGTGCTGCCATTTTTGCGGAAAAGCGAAAGTACAAAATTTCAATTGCTGCCAAATAAATATTTTGGCTATGTAGTGAGAAAGTCCCGTTAGATTTTAGCACTGAGCTATAATGTATTTTAGACTAGTTTTGTCTGAAAAACAAAAAAAAAAGCAAACAAAAGGAATTATAAAAAAAAACTTTGTTTTAAGGGTTCTTTAATTTAGTTTGGTATTGACAATAATACTCAATATTCTTTTTTGCAAAGTATGGCAATGCAATGTAACAGTATGGAATAGTATGTGAATTATCAATCGTAGGACCGTAGGATAAGTTGGCAACACAGAATCGAAACTAAAAAACAACAACAATCAATGTTATGGTAATTAAAATCCAGATGGCGTCATAAAATGTTTCCATTTCTCATTTACATGTAGGTCCTGCGAGTTATTGCACAATTTTTCTCATTATTTTAATTAAATGATATAATCATTAACTTGGTCTTGGTTTTTATATAATTATTATAATTAAAAGATAAGAATGCTTGCTTTAAATTAAATTGATCCAAAAAAATGGAAAATTGACAAATTTGACTTGATTGCAGAGATGTTCGGTAGTTCTGTCTTTCAGTGATTGAGTGAAAGAAGAGTCTTTCACTTTCAGCATATTTAAAACACAAAAGTCAATAGTAGGCTACTCAATACTCAATAGTCTAATAGTTCAATAGGCCTATACTGCCTATACTTTAGGCTATAGTAAATATTAGTTAAATAGGCCTATAAAATAAAAGTAAAATAAACTATTAAAAATTAATTTAATAGGCCTACTCAGTTACTCAGTAACTCAGGCACACAAAATATAATATAATATTAATATAATTAAATATATATTATGATAATATATTATATAGATCTATATTATTATATAGATTATATAGTCTAGACTAGGTTATTTGAATGACTATTTATGTAAAAATTAAAAAAATAGACAATTAGTTAAGTTAGGCTATTAGATCACTGGATAATTGATAATATTTAAGTTTAATGGTATCTGTAGATCTGCCTTTTGATAACAGTGACAGTGTGCCAAAAGTATAATTTCTAATTCATTCAGCGTACCAATAGCCTAAAAGTCATCCTACTGTAGGCCTATCACTAAATTTATTGTAGAAATAGACATTTAAGGCCTCTTCCGTGTGTCATTGAAAATCCCTTGGTGTGCCAAGTCTAGCATGCGTGTCCATGGGTTGCCGACCCCTGTAGACTAATACTGATACTGGCATTATTATTATCGACATTCGCCATTGATAGATCAATAGCCTAATTACCTACTTCGACTAGGCCTTCTAAAGTAAAGTACCCTTCGGACCAAATTGATCAAAGGGCTGGTGTAGCAGCATTCATCAGTTTCTGTGGTCATGGCATACGAGGGGAAGTGTGGCCAGCACATTGCCCAGCCGCCTTTACTTAACCCAAACTAGTGTCAGGTACCCATCAGAGCTGGGTAGATTCAGGGGCCCTATAAGTCTATAAGCCTACTTAAAACTTGCAATAAAGTTTTTAATAAAATGTTTAGTAAAGGCTACCCAAGGACAAAAAAAAATTTTGTTAAAAATCTTCAGTCCAAACTAATTCATGTTCGTTGGCCACTTCTTTGGTTTTGGATGAAGGCATCCTCTTTAATTTAAATATATTAATTAGATATTTTTTAGTTTTGCTTTTTGATGACTAAATAATTTTTAATTCTGTTTCCTTCCCAGATTTAATTTTCTTAAAAGCATTGCCATTATGATGTTTCAAAAACATAAAAAAAACACGAAGGACATGCCTGAAAGACCTTTCGCATCCTCTGTTCTGGAAAGAATCGGTGCAGCACAGAGCAACGAAAGCACAGACAAGCTGAGTGATGTCAAAATCAGCATTAACGACCACAAGTTCTGCTGCCACAGATTCATCCTTTGTGCTTGCTCTAAGTTCTTCAGAGACCTGCTCCGCATTGAAAGTTTACCCAGCAATCATTCCATCCCTGTGATCTTTATCAAGATGAAGGGAATTCCTCACGAGACGTTCGGGCATGTCCTGGACGCCATTTACCGAGGTGAGAACAAGCTGAATGAGAATAACATGCTTGAGATGTGGCATGCGGCCCACAACCTGCAAATTGAGTTCTTGGGAAAGGAGTGTGAAGATTTCATTACCAAGAAAATTAATCTTACGAACTATACTAACATTTTTGAAATGGCCACCATCATACAATCCGACAAGGTGCTAACAGCTCTGTACCCATTTCTCACCAAACACTTTGATAATTTTGCCACCTCAGATATATTTAGTTCCATGTTGAAGGAATCTTTCATCTCTATTATAGACAGCTGTGGAGAGTCTATTAAGCCATCAGATTTGCTAGTTATGTCAATCCTTAATTGGGTCACTCACAAACTGCCGCTGGATGAAGGTGAAGGTCATGCTGTGGAAAACAACCCTGATGAGGGCACGAATCCAGCAGACTCTACGCCTGTGAAAGAGAAAACATACGACGGCTGTAAAACGCCCAAGGACGATGTCAGCGAGTCAAAGGCTACAGGTGATAAAAAGAAGCGGCCTCTTGAGGCCATATTCTCAAGATATCATGATGAAGACAGGGCTAAACTAAACCAGCAGGATATAGACAACAGGCGCAAAGACATTGGCTTGCTTTTCAAGGGTGTTAAGTTTGATTTAGTGAGCAACGAATGTCTGCATGAGATGTTGTCTAATGATGTGGTGATGGATAGCAAGGAAGCCAGAAATATTGTGGTCGCAGCAAATGCTCGGCGCATTATTCCAGAAACACCAAAGCAAGGCGTTCCTCGCCGCTATTGGTCTTACCTTAACCCTTATAATTGGAAATAGGTTGCCAGTTATGAAAAATCAGGTCATACGTAACAACACTATGACCCACATTTATTTCCTTAAATCTATAATTAGTTTGTAACTTTTTATTGTTAAGAGACAGGAAATGTCATTTTTATTTTTAGCAATGTTGTAGCATATTTTGCAGGCCATAACTTTTTGACTGACGTAGGTGTCTATTTGGTTCAGTGAGTCATTAACTAATCAGCCTTTTGACAGTTTCTTTTATGTAAAATGGGTTGTTGGTTGCAGTTCAGTTAAAATTATTACAATATCAAAATAAGATTCAATAGTCATTGAAACTACCTGCTGTTGGCTAACTGGCTTAAATTAAGAACTTTAGGAAATCCTGCTACAAAGTTATAGAAATTATGCTATGCACAGATTATCTCATTTATCTCACTATATTTTGGCAATTCAAAGATTAGAATAGTTTTTTCATATCACAACAATATATGTATATAGCTTAGTCCTAATTGATCCACCCTTCAAGTTCTAAATATAACAGTAATACTTAGTCTCACAGTTGTTTTTTAAATGCCTCTTTCATTATGCTTTTTTGTATTATAGTACATGATTTCCTTCTCAGATTAGTTTTCTTTTGTTAACATGAATTTTACCACAATTATTTTCAAATCAAGACCACAAAGAAAATTCTCATTTGAAAAACAAGCACTGGTAGATTATTTATTTTATTTGTTTTAATATGATTGTATTGACCACTTTTTCCAAAGCTCTCACATTTTTTTGTGAGCATATATTACAAATAAAAAAATACATTCATTGCCGGCTTGCACAAAGGCAGCCTACATTAAGGATAAACTCATTTCTCAGTTGGCAGGTGTACAGATATAGGGGGGAAATTCACAAATATGACAGTGTATAGATTTCTATTGTTATTTTGCTGATGTTAAATTGTTAATGTGTGACTCATATTATATATATTATGTGATAGCGAGGCATCATGCTTTATTGTGAAAAAAAACGTTGGTTGGTCGGTGGCGTATATAGGCTCTATCGTTGTCTTGGGAAATTGTAAGGATATTTCTCTTAATACCCCTAACCTATGAAAGGGGCGAAAAGCAGGTGGGGGTGTCCTGAAAAAAAAAATCCTTCAGGGCCCCACTAGAAGACATTGTGGTAGATCTAGACTATTCTAGACTAATCCCTTTTTATATGGTTTAATTTGTCTTTTTTAACTGCAACTTATATGTTTTTGAACATTATTTTTATTTATTTAAAAAATGATCCCGGTGTGAAACATTATTATGAAATTTAAAATTGTACAAACATTTGGCTGAACATTTTCATGTTTTTTTTTCCGTTTATTTTTCTCATCAAAACATTGTTTATAAGTAAAATTGTAAAAAATAATTATAGTTAGGCAGACATAGGTCCAATGCAAAAACTACTGATTAGAGTAGTGGTTCCCAACCTGTTTTAGACTGTGACCCTTAAATACACCTTCTAATGCTGTGGCGACTCGCAGAAAAAAATTAATTTCTTCGCTACTTTATATACCGATATATATACGTTTTTTTTATTGTCTTTGTCGACCCCCGTGAAATGGTCATTCGACCCCGAAAGGGTCTTGACCCACAGTTTGGGAACCGCTGGATTAGAGGCTGACCAAAATTAGGTTTCGGTGCCGAAAGTAGACATGTGGCCTCTTTCAGCGTGGTATTGGCCGAAGCAAAAAAGTTATCTTTCGGTACCTTCAGTGTTACATGGATTTTGGCACCCTGTAGAATTGACCTAATACCCCTGTCTTATTTGTAGAAGGCTCATAAATACAAATGTATGTTTTGATAAAAAAAATATTGATATTGTCATTATATTTTACTTAGATATTTTTTTGTTTTGTCAAATATTAACAATTATGCATTGTTTTTCTGTGTAAATATATTTTAGTTTTTGTAAATAAAAAAATATATCTAGAAAAAATATTTGTTCCATAAATTGTTATGAAGTTATGTAAACTAGAAGGAATAATATTTTCTTAAAAATGTTTTGAAAATAATAATAATAGTTATTTACATAGCGGTTCTATCCATGCTATTAAATTTAGCAAGCTCAGTGCTCTCTTGGAATAATTTGCAGTGGCAGTTGTATATAAGGAACACAGCCACTAGCCAAAGAGAAAGGTCTTTAAGCTCTTTTTAAAAGATCCTTTTGTCTCAGATTCTCTCAGTGTCTGGGGCAAGCTGTTCCTTATAGATGGCGCTACAGATTCAAGGTAGTCTACTTCTTTTGTGTCCAGGCGCACCAGGAGTGACTCTGTGGTGGACATCGCAGTTCGGTTGGCGGCGCGTTACCAGTTCTTGAAGGTAGGAAGGAGTAGTGCCATTTATACATCCTTACATAAGGGACATAATTTTGTGATTTATGCGCTTCATCACATCCATGCAGTGGATATCCTTTAGAACTGGAGAGATATGACCCTGCCTCTTTACCCGTGAAACAATGCGCGCCGCAGTGTTCTGCACCATCTGGAGTCTGCAGCTGGTTCTGGGCCGTTTAATTTAGTTAGGTATTTTACTATAATTTCAATAATACTCAATGTTCTAATTTGCATAATAGTAGCCTATGGCTATATATATATATTGATTACCGTGAGTTTGTTTATATAATATATATTCATATATATTATATATGTTTGTCCTCTCTATAGACTATAAGCCTATAACCTATAACGTATATTATGCTCTTAGACCGATTTACAAATCAGCACAACAATTAAACGTAGCCTATACATTGAAAACGCCCTCCAAATTTTTATTTTATCACTAATATTCATAATTGTGTTGATTTTATACACCGAAAAACACATATATCCAGTTTTGCAAATAAATATAACCGTATGGAACATAAATGGTCTTCTCCGTTCTTTTACTATGTTAACGCGAGGTCTTATCGGGATTTCCCAATAATTCCTCTTGCATTCAGTTTTTTATGTTAAAAACGGATTCCTCATAACTAATCTTGTAGCCATTGTAGCCTATATTTCTAAAAGACCAGAACTGGATGTCGATGTTGAAATCAATTGTCAAACAGCACCAAAAGCATGGTTTTTATTTACGAAAATGGCGGTAAATTTCACCGGAAGTTCACGCTCATCCCAGTTCAAAAGGTCACACCTAATTAAGACTTGTCAATAGGGATAAGGAAAGTTTTTCTGTCTTTATGTTTATCTGAGCTTTGCAACAGTAGGTTGTTATTAGGTTGTATTTCTAAATTAGAGTTTAATGCCTTATGTATTAATTATTACTACTTTACTCTTTGCCCTTCTGTCCTCTAGTGTTTCTAGGTTTAGTGATTTGACTAATGGTGTTACTCTTGTTAATTGGGACTATTCACTGGTTATGAAACTTGCAGCTCTTTTTTTTTAATTTGTTCTAATTTTTTAATGTTTTCTTTAGTTGATGGGTTCCATACAGATCCTGCATATTCTAGTTTAGGCCTAACTAATGTGAGATAGCATTTTAGTTTTAGGCCTATATTCTTATTGCATTTGTAAAAGTTTCTTTTTATGAATCCTAATGTTTTGTTTGTTTTTTAATTACTTCATCAATATGATGGTCCCAAGATAACTTACCTATCATTTATTATTACTCCTAGATACTTAGCATTGTTAGTTTGAGTTAGTTCTTTATTCTTGACCATGAATGAAGTAATGTATCATGTTGTTGTTTTCATTATAGATGTTTGCTTTATCCTTAATCCTTTTAAGTTTAAGTAATAGTATTTATAAAGGACAATCGAAAACAACAAAATTAATGTGTATGCATGTGCCATGATGTGCCAGGGCGACCCGAAACAATAACTAAGGAAAAAAAAACTAGAATCAAATACCGAAAGAAACTTTCTCACTAAAAGTTTTTATTGTAGACCCTAATATTGTATTTTGTCTATTTCTCTTTAAAAAAACAACAACAACATGCACATTGTAGTCATTCGTTTTTCCGTCATTTTGACGGGCATGACCACAAGTTCAGGGGTTGGGAACCTATATGGCTCGCGAGCCAGATGTTGCTCTATTGATGGCTGCATCCGGCTCGCAGACAAATTAATGTTCGATTATAACAAAAATGTTTCTTTAGACTCCTTTGATCTAAAAAATTAATTGCATATCAATATTTCATTTTACAAATGAGCTAAGTCTACTGCAGCTCAGCATCAGAAGTGGTAAAGGGGATAAACTCCGCTGACCTAAAAGACAGAAAAAATTAAGGAACTCTACAGTCATTGTAATTAAAGGGAAATATATCTTGCCTTTCGTTACACAAAATGTACACATTTACTTGAATTTTTAGTTTTAAACATAATGTATGGCTTTCACAGAATTACTTAAAAAAATATGTTTGTTGTCCATGGCTCTCTCAGACAAAAAGGTTATCCCGACCCTTTCACTAGTTTGTAATAATCGGGAAAACCTAGCTTATACTTATACTCGGAATTTCCGATTAGCCCAGTTTCCCAGGGAAATAAAAATTTAAGAATAAACCATAAAACCCCGATGGCGTCATAAAATGCTTCCATTTCTGATTTACATGTAAGTCTTGGCACTAGGTTATTGTTATTTCATTGGTTTTCATCCAATTATAATAGTATAAGATTTAATAAGTTAATAATAAATGCTTGCTTTAAAAGTTTATTGATCCAAAGAAAAAAAAATTGACTTGATTGCAGTGCAGATGTTCTGTGGGTCTAATACTTAATGTCAAATTAAATTTCCAATTCTTTGGATCAATAAAGCCTACTTTAAGACTAAGTTTACTACTGATAACTCATATGCTATACTGATCGTTAGACTTAGCGACTTAGGTTTTAGACTAATAGGTCTTCGTCAAAGTTTCTTTAGTTACTCTAGATCTAGACTCACAGTCACTCAGACTCTAGAGTTAAAGGCTTAATAAGAGTCTTTTTCTTATCAGATAGTCAACGTGTTATTAATCAGAATTAGTGTTTATTGTTAATAGTATTACTTATTAAAAGTTCATTTGCCATTGACAGATGAATAATCAATAGCCTACTTATATACCTACTTAGACTTGGCCCTATATATAAGCCTGTACTTTAAACTTGGAAAAAGTTTTTAATAAAATGATTTACCCATGGACAAAGTGAAATTTAGTTTAAAAATTGACATATTTCCTTTTAGGCATCTTCAGTACAAACTAATTCATATTTGTTGGCTACATCTTTGGATTTGGATGAAGGCATTCTCTTAAATTTAAATATATTATTATATATACTTTTTAGTTTTGCTTTTTCATTTCTGATAACAATTTTTTTTTAAATTCTGTTTCCTTCCCAGATTTAATTTTATTAAAAGCATTTCCATTATAATGTTTCAAAAACCTAAAGAAAACACGAAGGACATGCCTGAAAGACCTTTCGCATCATCTGTTCTGGAAATAATCGGTGCAGCACAGAGCAACGAAAGCACAGACAAGCTGAGTGATGTCAAAATCAGCATTAACGACCACAAGTTCTTCTGCCACAGATTCATCCTTTGTGCTTGCTCTAAGTTCTTCAGAGACCTGCTCCGCATTGAAAGTTTACCCAGCAGTCATTCCATCCCTGTGATCTTCATCAAGATGAAGGGAATTCCTCGCGAGACGTTCGGGCATGTCCTGGACGCCATTTACCGAGGTGAGAACAAGCTGAATGAGAATAACATGCTTGAGATGTGGCATGCGGCCCACAACTTGCAAATTGATTTCTTGGAAAAGGAGTGTGAAGATTTCATTACCAAGAAAATTAATCTTAAGAACTATACTAACATTTTTGAAATGGCCACCATCATACAATCCGACAAGGTACTGAAAGCTCTGTACCCAATTCTCACCAAACACTTTGATAATTTTGCCACCTCAGATATATTTAGTTCCATGTTGAAGGAATCTTTCATCTCTATCATAGACAGCTGTGGAGAGTCTATTAAGCCATCCGATTTGCTAGTTAAGTCTATCATTAAATGGGTCACTTACAAAGTGCCGCTGGTTGAAGGTGAAGGTCATGCTGTTGAAAACAACTTTGATGAGGGCGCGAATCCAGAAGACTCTACGCCTATGAAAGAGAAAACGTACGACGACTGTAAAACGCCAAAGGACGATATCAGCGAGTCAAAGGCTGCAGGTGAAAAAAAGAAGCGGCCTCTTGAGGCCATATTCTCGAGATATCACGATGAAGACAAGGCTAAGTTAAACCAGCAGGATATAGACAACAGGCGCAAAGACGTTGGCTTGCTTTTCAAGGGTGTTAAGTTTGATTTAGTGAGCAACAAATGTCTGCATGAGATGATGTCTAATGATGTTGTCATGGATAGCAAGGAAGCCAGAAATATTGTGGTCACAGCAAATGCTCGCCGCATTATTCCAGAAACACCAAAGCAAGGCATTTTTCGTCGCTTTTGGTCTTACCTAAACCCGTATAATTGGAAACGGGTTGCCATGACACAAGTATTAACAATATGAGTCGCATTTATTTCCTTAAATCTAAAATTACGGTAGTCATTTTTATTTTAATTTTAAGCAAAATAACTGCTGTTATCATTTTTTGTAGGGCATTACTTTTTGACTGTCCAAGTTGTCTGTTTGGATCAGTGAGTCATTAACTAATCAGCTTTTTGATAGTTGCTTTGGATACAAAATTTAGGTTGGTTACCGTTTAGTTATCAAAAAAGATTCATAGTCGTTGAAACTACCTGCTGTAGAAACTAGAATAATATTTTTATATAACAGCAATAGATATAATATATAATAATATAGCTTTGTCCTAATTGGTCCACCCTTTAAGTTCTAAATATAACAGCAATATATATAATATCTAGCTTTGTCAGCACTGTTGTTTTTTTTTAATGCCACTTTCATTATGCTTATTTTATTATTAGTATTATGGTACATGCTTATCTGTCAGATTAGTTTTCTTTTGTTAATGAACTTTACCACAATTATTTTCAAATCAAGAAGACGAAGAAAAGTCTTTAATTTGAAAAACAAGCACTGTTAGATTATTTACTTTATTTGTTTTAATTTACACGTTCTTATCTTATATATTACAGACGCTCCTTCTATAATGAAAATTATTGCGTCCTGCATTTCTATTAGTGTTTTAAGTGATGTTAAGTTACTGGTTTTCCTGGTTTGTTCAGACAACCCATTCCATGCGACTCGGGAAGAAAGAGTACTTTTATGCATTTATTCTCACATAAATGATAAGGAAAGTGTTGTTGTCCTAATGTTTATCTGAGCATTGTAACAGATTGCATTTAACTATTGAGATTTTTCCAAAGCTCACACTTTATTGTGAGCAAATAGTACAAATCAAAATGCCTCTTTCATTATGCTTTAATTTATTATTAGTATTATGGTACATGCTTTTCCGTCAGATTAGATTTCTTTTGTTAATGAACTTTACAACAATTATTTTCAAATCAAGAAGACGAAGAAAAGACTTTTATTTGAAAAACAAGCGCTGTTAGATTATATATTTTATTTGTTTTAATTTACATGATCTTAAAATTATCTTATACATTACAGACGCTCCTTCTATAAGGACAATTTTTGCGTCCTGCATTTATATTAGTGTTTTAAATGATGTTAAGTTACTGGTTTTCTTTACATGATCTTATCTTATCTTATACATTACAGACGCTCCTTCTATAATAAAAATTATTGCGTCGTGCATTTCTAGCAGTGTTTTAAATGATGTTAAGTTATTGGTTTTCCTGGTTTGTTCAGGTAATCCATTCCACGCGACTCGGGAAGAAAGAATACTTATTATATGCATTTGTTCTCACATAAGGAAGTGTTTTTGTCCTTATTTTTTTCTGAGCATTGTAACAGATTGCATTTACCAAATGAGATTTTTCCATAGGTCAAACTTTATTGTGAGCAAATAGTACAAATCAAAATACATCATTGCCAGCTTGCACCATGGCAGACTAAATTAAAGTTGAGGATAAACTCGTTTCTCGGTTGGCAGGTGTACAAATATCGGAGAAAATTGTCTCTACAACAGTGTTTAGAATTTTAGTGTTGTATTTATTATGCTGTTAAATTGTTAATGTATGACTAATATGTAATATGATATTGCTAGGCATTCATGCTTCAAGGCAAAAAAGAACGTTGGATGGTCTGTGGTGTATTTAGGCTCCATCATTGTCTTGGGAAATTATAATGATTTATTCCTCTTAAATATGCTTACTCCTATGAAAGGGTGGAAAAGCAGGTGGGGGTGTCCTGAAAAAAATAAACTTCTCCAGGATCTACCCCCCCCCCCCTTTAAATATATCTGACGTCCCTTTTTAAATGTTTTATCCTTTATTTGTTTTTTTTAAACTGCAAATTTTGTGTTTCCAAATATTATTTATAATTTTTTAAAATCATGATCCCGGTGTGGAACATTGCCTTTTAATTTCAATGTTTACAAACATTCGTCTGCACATTTTGATTCTTTTTTTTCTTCTTTTTTTTATTTTTCTCATCAAAACATTGGCGCACACGTTTGTGTGTATGAAAATTGTAAGATATAATTTTTGTTTGGCAGACATAGATTCTATGTCCAACGCAAAAACAACCGATTAGTGGCCGACTGAAATTCGGTTTAAGTGACAAAAGTAGGCAAGTGGCCTCTTTCAACGTAGTTTCGGCCGAAGCCAAAAAGTTATTTTCGGTATCGGACGAAACTTATAAGCTTATTGACTTTCGGTCAAATGTTGCAAATGAAGTTCATAATAAACAGATTATTAATTCACCCCCAAAGAATGTCGAAAACTGGAGTGTGGGATTACCGTGCAGTCTTTCAAAATTTTTTTGTGTGGCAATTTCGGTTTATCTTTCGGTTTCTGACAAAGGTGTAGTTAAACTTTTGTTTTCAGTCGAAAGTCAATTTATAACATTCGTTTTGGTTTCATTTTCGGGCCAAAACCAAAAATTTGCTTTCAGTCGACCTCTAACTGAAATTGTTATGACATGGTCTTGCGGCAGAGGGTTGTGTGCTGTCACTGTGGGTCTGGGTTCATTTCATTTCTAATAGGCTTACTATTAATCATATTCCAGAGTGACAAAATGACCAATTATTTTGGATAAGTGTTGCTGGGGACCTCCCCTTCCCCCCCCCCCAGCCTCGAGCTGATCTTGACAAACTTAAACTCAAGGCCAACGGGCCGCATCCGGCATGGCTTAACAGTTATATAATATCCGGTCGGGGAGAGAAACAATATTACAGTTTTAAAAAAGGATTCATTCTCCACTGATCTATGAATTTGTGTTACCTGGTAAAATGATAATCTAGTTTGGCACACAAACCTTCAGTGTTATATGGATATTGGCACCCTGTAGAATTGACCTTAGGCCTACCCCTGTCTTATTTGTAGAAGGTTAAACAATACTAATGTATGTTTTGATATAAAAAAAAACTATTGAAATTGTCATTATATTATTATATTTTACTTAGTAAATACCGTATTTTATTTTTATAGTCAATTATAAACAATTGTGCGTTGTTACTCCCTTTCATTAACTCGTACCGTCTGCCTGTTTGTCTGTCTGTCTGCTTGATAGCAAAATTTGCATCGATTTTTCGACCACTTCCCGTCGTCCAATGGAGCCGAAACTTGGCCAGATGACTTGTCCCGACTAACCATACATTCTATCAAATTTTCAGCATAATAACCATTGGAATAGTCACGAATACCTTCTACCAATTTACGAATCGAATAACATATTTTACGAAAAAACGTAGTGGCCTTTGACGGAAGTAATAAACTTTTCGGATTTGTTCGTTTTTACGAAAAAGTACGAATGAAAACGATACCATGTAGCCGAAACAAAGCGAGTATCTTTTTATGTTTTTTTGCGAGCCAAAGCTATAAAAAATAGGATGCACAAAAGCAAAGCCACGATCGTGGCTTCATGCATTAAAAAAAATGCGCAATCGTTATTATTAGATATGTATTTGCCGACATTACCGATTCGAAATTTTAGTTTTTTAGTGAAGTGGAAATGGTAAACTTTGTTTACAAAGAAAGGGAGTGTAGATCTAGTAAAAAAAAACTTTGTTGTTATGTTTTTCTTGTTTATTTTCCTGTGTAAATATATTTTAATTCTTATAAATAAACAAATATATCTAGAAAAAAATATTTGTTCCATAAATTGTTATGTAAATTAGAATGAATAATATTTTATTTAAAACGTTTTAATAATTTAATAATAAAAATGGTTATTTACATAGCGGTTCTATCCAAGATCTTAAATTTAGCATGCTCAGTGCGCTCTTGGAATAATTTTCAGTGGCAGTTATATATAAATATAAGGCACTCAGCCACTAGCCAAAGAGAAAGGTCTTTAATATATTTTTAAAAGACTCTTTTTGTCTCAGTTTCTGTCAGTGTCTGGGGCAAGATGTTCCATACATATAGATGGCGCTACAGATTCAAGGTACCGGTACTTCTTTTTTGTGTCCCGGCAGACTGGGAATTTCATGATCCTGCATTTTTACCCGCGAAACAATGCGTGCCACAGCGTTCTGGAGTCTCTGCAGCTGGTTCTGGGGAAAACCCCACAGGCAACGGTTGCAGTAATCCAACCTTGATTTGGACTAGAGAGACTGACACTGTATTGGCCGTTCTTCTATATTTTGTTTTAGACGGTGAACAGTTGTTGGTTAACTTCAAGTCGGCCCGATAGCAAGTATGCCTAAAACACAGAGCTTACAGCTGAATTTTTATTGTACATATTAACAATGTAGGCCTTAATCTACATAGTCTAAATGTTCAGAATGTGCGGCCCACCTTGTTGTACCAAACTCCTTAGGCCAATGACAAAAAATGTTGCACACCCCTACATTAAACCAATTCCCCCTTTTCTTTTGTATATAATATCTCCATATAACTAAATGCACTATAGCATATTATATATACTGTATATTTTTATTTCACGAGTCTTCTATCGTCTGTCTAGGATCTGGTTCACTATGAAATAATAGGGCCTACACCAAAGCTACTCGATGAATGTTTAAAGAAGAACTTGTTGCTTGAACCTATGTGCAGTAAAAACATTCAACTACACTGGTCAATAATAGATCTAAAGAGCTTCTTTGCTAATCAAAAACAACAACTTAACTACACCTCTGAATGCCTTACATTTATATGGATTTTGGGGCAGAAAGTGCTAGAATGGATTTTCCCCGAAGTTGTCAAATGCAAAAGAAGATGCCTACTATAAAGTTGTAGAGTCTACGAGAAAACATATTGATGTTATTACGTTATAATAAATTACTATACCAGGGGTCGGCAACCCAAGGAATGCGTGCCAAACTTGGCACACAGAGGGATTTTAAATAGAACGCGAAAGACCCACAAGAGATGTTTCTTACTGAATTTTGTTTCTAGTATTGAATGATGAGAACTACTTGTTGAAGCCGATGTTTCTGAATGACAGCGAATATTTCAGTGAGTAGAAATTGCATTTACAAGGACGGGGTCAAACAGCACTTAAACTGTTAGACAATAGGAATAGATTTGCATTGATACCGGTAATATCTTGCCGTGAATTACATAAAAAAACAACAAAAAAAACTAACTACATGTAGTTTCCTAATTTAAGACACAGATCAAGATAGACAGATTGGCTTTTTTTTTTAAGAAGTACATTGAAGCACTCAAAACGGAGTTTTATAAACAAAGGCAAGACTTTTAAATTCATGGACTAATGTCTTCATACCACATCAAGTCCACTAGATTTATCCAACTACAACTTTCTTAGATGTGGATATTTTTTTTAAGTGGAGGTATGATTACCATTTTAAAATTCAGCAAATTTAATTTTTAAAAAAATGGGCATCAAACTCCTATATTTGTATAAAGAAAAAATTTAAAAGTAATAATATTAGTTATATAAAATTTTGTATTAATTTTTTTTTGGGCATCACTATCGCTATAGAATCAAATTTATAATAACTTTTTTTTTAATAAAAGGGAGATAATAAGCCCATTTTCTTTGCGATAATATTTCTAATCTGTTTCATATTTTTCTTTTATAAAAGAGTAAATAGCTTACAATTTATAACTTTAAAATTATCAACCTGTAAAAAATAGTTGAAAAAAATATAATTATTATATGATAAAAGAACTTATAATTTGTACATTGAAAAACATTAACTACCCGGTTTGTAAGATAACTTCGTATTAATTCCGCTCATCGAAAGTACAATACACACATCTCTATATATCGCTTCTCGGCCTTTTGGCTAGGTTCGATCACTCTGGCTTCCTCACACAATGTGTAGATCTTCTCCGCTTTGTGCGATTAGATTTTTCACAACTGTGTAAGGGGCTGAGTTACCCCACCCCCCGAGCTACGGCTCTTATAACTATACGATGCCTAGTAGGCCCTAAGGAGGGGCAAGGAGATCAAACTCCGCCGCGCCTCCTACCGGAAATAAAAAAAAAAAAAGAAAGAGATTATTTCAGTAAGGCTGCGAATCGTGCGATCAAAATATAATGGATGTTGCGCATGGTGGAAAACGTAGAAACCAGGGAAACACGTACTTTTCTCGTCGATACGACGTAATGTCACCGCTGGGCTTATCAAATAGGGCTTTATTCTTCGTTGTACACGCTTCCCGAGTGGCATTCGGGAATGGAATAGGTTGCCTGAACAAATCAGGAAAACCAGTAACCTAACACCATTTAAAACATTAATAAAAATGCAAGACTATACTCGGACCACGGTGGAGAGTAGGACGCAATAATCTTCTTTATAGAAAGAGCGTCTGCAATAAATAAGACAAGAAGATACCGTGAAGACCCCGTTAAACCCGGAGAAAAGTCTACAATTTAGGGGTGATTTGATTGCGAATGCTATGGGATCAATAAAGGGTGCATTACTACTTATAGTTAGTTATAGTATTTTAAAGCATACAAGTACGAGTTATAAGCTGACGACGGAGTTTCATTGGAGGTATTTAGTCCAACCCTTCAGTCAGTGGCGTACCGAAGGGGGTGACACCCGAATGAAAAAAACAATATAAAAAAAACGATAATTTTACAGAGCATGCACTGCTGGTCTAGTCCGATAACAGATCGGATGGCAGATCAAATAAATAATCCAGGAAATGATGACCAAGGATCATCAAAAGACGATTCTCACTTAACGATAGATAGGCCTACTGATTCGTCACATGCTAGCAGCATGCATTCTTTAAAAGTGCAAATAGTGCAGAAAATGGAAGAGGGTGACGTGAAAAACCCAAGTAATTTGCCTGGGTGATTTGGAAAAAGAAGTTGATGCTGATAATGTTGATTCGAAACAAGATATGGCTAATGTCATTATGAGTGACGTTAAAGAGGAAAATTGGAATACTCTATCAGAAGCTTCTTACTGGAATATACCAGTTCCAGATCATTTTCGGGTTGAAATAATAAAAAAGAGGGAGATCTTTGTTTCAGAACAAAGACGGTCCTTTCAGCGTTGTGACAAGACAAGATGCAAAAGCTAAAGGAGATGTGCGCCAACTAAAAAACCAATGGTTCTATAAGGTAATGCCAAATGGCGATAAAATAATGCGTTCATGGATGGTTTACTCACTTGTCAGTGAGAAATTATACTGTTTTTGCTGCAGATTGTCTAATGTTGATGTTACCGAAACAGCATCTAAATTTGTTACTGGGTTTGATAAGTGGTGGAAACTGAGGTCAAAACTACAAAATCATGAGACATCTGAAGAGAACTTATGTTGCCTTGAAAAACGGAAAACATTGGCAGCAGGACTTAAGCTACATAAAACAATTGATGCCGAAAGTACCCGGTATCGCCTTAATGGATAGGGAGAAGAAAAAGTGGAGAGATATCCTACACAGGTTGCTAGATATTAAATTGTTTCTTGCGAAGCAAAATCTGGCATTTCGGGGCCACAGCGAAGATTAAATAAAGGAAACTTTCTTGAGATGGTTGAGATGCTTTTCAAATAGATCTATGACCCAGTGCTGAAAGAGCACCTAATGAGACTAAAATTAAGTACATGTACAGGGAAAGCATCTGTATCTTATCTTTCACCAAAAATTCAAAATGAATTTATAAAAGTACTGGCCAATCATGCAAAGAAAATCTTGTTATGGATATAAAAGACGTATTATGTATTTTGGAATTTTATTTGACAGCACACCTGATAAATCACACACTGACCACATGTCTGAAGTGATCAGATATGTGAAAATCCACAGTGGGAAAGTTGAAGTGAGAGAAGTGTGTCTTGGATTTTTTTCTCTAAGGGGAATAAAAGCTGACATTATAAAGAATCTAAAAAGTGACTGACTTTATATAATATAACGATTTGCAGACCTCAAGGTTACGACAATGCTGCCACAATTTCTGAAATCCATGGAGGTGTTCAAGCCATTTTGAAAAGAAATAGCAAGAAAACTATTTTTAATGGATTTGTCGGCCACTCTCTTAACTTGTGTGGTCAACACTCTTTTGACGAAAATGCTTCATGTATAATATTTTTGGTACCCTTGAGAGAATGGTTTCCTTATTTGCTGCTTCCACTCATCGATGGGATGTTTTTTTTTAACACACTGGGGTGTCGTTGAAAAGGTTGTCTACAACACGTTTGAGCGCTCATCATGCTGCTGTTAAACCATGAAAGATAAGTTTGATGAATCTATTACGGCGACTGAAGCTTTATGTGATCCTCGTTAAAATTTGGACACAAGAGGTACAGCACAAGGACTTTTACATGCTGTCTGTGATTTTACGTTTATCTGCTACCTTAACCTTTGGGCTGATATACTTGAAGAAGTCAATCTTACACAGCAGTACCTGCATCCTAAAGACTTAACAGCTTATAAAAAGCTATTTACGCTCCACCAACGGACAATCAAGACTTTGTGATCTGACTATGTTATCGATTGAAAGGGATACTGTGAATGATATAGATTTTGATGAGGTGATTGACACGTTTGCAGTTGTGAAGAGCAGAAAATGAAAAATTTAAATAAGATACTTTAAAAAATAAAAATAACCGTATGGTTGTTTCAGTTGTTTATTGCTTTTACTTTCTAATATTAAATTAATATTGTTATTGTTTCTGTTATATTTGAACTGTAGGCTTGTTTTAAGAAGACGAAAACTATGGTGAAAGTCGTGGGCGGGGGGGGGGGGGTGACACCCAAAGTTTACCGCACCGGGTGACACCAGCCCTCGTTACGCCACTGCGTTCAGTGATGATTTGAAAGTCGGCACAGGGGCAATGATGGAGGCCTGGTCCAGAGAGTTCCACAGTCTTTTGGCTGACGGACAAAAATAATCTTTGTAAACGTCGGTGCGTGCGTGTAGAACACACAGTTTTGAGCTGATGACATCTGGTAGAGCGGGACACAGTTTGGATGCGACCTGACTCTGTGGACATGTCCACGTGGCCATTCATGATCTTGTACAACATCTTGGCTTTGTCTACGATATTAACTAAATATTCAGTATTTATTCACATCATTTGCCCCCCTTTAATGAAAAAAAAAAAGGGTCTGTGGGCGCAGAGTGAAATAAGCTAATGTATAGGGCTGATAAAAAAATTCCGTTTGCGACCACCTTCCCAAGAATTGTCTATGTTCCCACCTCCACCCTCCTGGAAAATAGTATACGGATGTTCAAAATTGCATTATATATTCTGGATAATACGATGCCCCTGGCGTGAGGACTAGTTGCACTAAGCTTATGTGTTGCCACGTATGAAGATAAATCTAAATATAGAACAAACAAGACTCAAATTTAAAACATTACGACAATTTTCTCAAGGTGACTGAAGTCTAAAAATAAATAGACGTTTAAAATAAGTAGGCCCACGCATTAAGGTATTCGCTGATTGCTCCGCTTTTCCCTTTTATACGAACTATCTATTATGAAGGTTAGATATTATGTTGATTGCGGTTTTACTGAATGTCAAATTTCAAGTCTAGAAAGTTTCGTTGATCGATTAACAATCATCATATAATTTGACTTTTTTTTTTAAACTTAAAGGTTGACATATTGACAGCAAAATTGGACAAGTGGCACTCCGTTTAATAGACCTACTATAAATTGTTTACTTTATGAATTTATGAATTTGCTGTTTGAGTATCACACATCTCCGTATAAAAAATACATACATTGGAAATCCAGTAGACAAAATATACTCTTATTAGACTGTGTGTCTAATCTTTGCACCCAAGAAAGCTATAAGTATAAGTAAAGTACCCGTCGGACCAAACTGATACATATATATATAGGTCCGTTGAAGCAGCATTCACCAGTTTCTGTGGCCACGGCTTACTAGGTGATTGTGTGGCCAGCTCTATGCACAGCCGCCTTTTCTTTATCCCAACTAAGGCCAGGTAACCATCATAGCTGGTTAGACTCAGAGACACCCTCCAGACCCAGGAAAAAAAAAATTCTAGCCTGCACCAGGATTGGAACCCAGGACCTTCAGTACACCAGCCGAAAGCGCTGCCGAACGACCACAGTGCCTCAGAGAAAACTATATTTAGACTATTTGCATGATTTAATTCAAACACTAATTTACTTTTAAATTATTTCAACACCAAGGCCTTAAAAGTCACGAATTATAATTATGTGAAAAATTCATCTCAGGCTGTCACAGACATGCTGTCAAAGACATGCATGAAATATGTAAATTGTTCCTTAATTTATGTAGAAAAAAAAAAGTTAGATTGACTTGATGTCTTCTACTTTTTTTCAATTTAAAATAAGGCGTGGGCTCTTTACATCTGAAATTTTCATCTTTAAAGTGAACATCTGTTTAAAAGCATCTCAAAACAGCACCTGACCTTTTTTTTCTTCTTTTAAAGTTGCTTTATGTATCTTTTTAAAATTAGCATCTACAAAATATGCTAACTTGCAAGAACCAAAAACATTTTCATATCAAGACTGCCAAAATACACTACACAGGCCTACTTACTTACACCTATTTTAGGCCTACCCCTCACAGGCATAGAATAGGCCACCAACAAGGGCTCTCCATCCATCCCGGTCCCGAGCGAGTGTTTTCAATTGTCCCCAAGAATGAATATATTGGTTTAAGTACAATCAATTCTCCAAAATTAGTACCGGCAAAACCTTTTCTTTTTTTTAAATGAAGCATTAATTTATATTTATAAAGTAGACTGTGTGTGTGTTCAACCTATCATGATTAATAAGAGTGAATTTAAAGACACATGACCTTATTGTCTCATCTATAGTTTTGCGATTTCCACCTGGACATGTGTCTTCGCTAGCTAAGTGGTTAACGTATCGGATTGACATGCAGGCCACCCGGGTTCGATTCTCCTGTTAGTCTATAGTCTACCTTTTTTTTTCTACATTTGTTTCTTCATTAAAAAAAATTCTTAACGCTTTCTGTTCATTGTAGTTTATACTTTTTTTTATTTGTAGCTTATAGGCTACAGGTCTGTGTTATCTCCCCCCCCCCCCTGGCTACGCCGGGATTATTCAGCTTGTTTTAATATAAAGTTAATTAAACTATGGTGACAATGACAACGTTTTTCGAATGTGTTTAATTTTTTTAATTTTATAATGTGCAAATAGTTTATCTTATAACATAATATTCAGTTTTACGTTTATTCTGCTTTGGATCACACATAGACTCATTGACACAAAGACACAAGGACACATAGACACATAGACACAAAGACAGAAGGACACATAGACATATAGACACATAGACACAAGGACACATAGATACATAGACACATAGATACATAGACACAAGGACACATAGAAACATAGACACATAGACACATAGAAACATAAACACATAGACACATAGACACAAGGACACATAAAGACATAGACACAAGGACACATAGACACAAGGACACATAGACACATGGACACAAGGACACATAGATACAGACACATAAACACATAAACACATAGACACAAAGACACAAGGACACATAGACACATAGACACCAATGACTGTGTCAGGGAGTGTTTAAATAACCGATAGTGATTTACTTTCCTAATTAAAACAAAATCTCGGCGTACAGGCTCATGTTGCGTCAGTCTCCGAGTACTGCGTAGTCTATTTATAATTTTGACCCGTGCAATGGGAGAGGGAGGGAGCGCTTTCCGGAGATCCTGGCCTAGGACTATGAAGGCCATTGACGTCGGTTACCCACCAGAACTGGTGACGCTCATAGGACGGGGAGGGGGGGAATGGGAGATGCGCAGGTGAATTTTATTGTACTCTTTGATTGGTAAGTCCCCCGATCTGTGACAAGACCGCCGCGGAGAAAAGAAATTAAACCACAACTTTCCGTTTCCCATCACTGCACGCGTCAATTTAGATTTTAAGATACGCAATAGATCCTGGTCCCTTTTATCACGAACTCACGCGTGATAAACAGCGCTGACATCCTATAAAACTTTATCTTTTGTGTTGATCAAATTGTAAGAAATTGAACGAAATATACAAGCCAGTGTGACCCAGTTCATCAACTTTACAATTACTGAGTGACCTTTCACATTTTTATTTCTTTATATCAAATGCAGACGAAGAATAAAAATATATAGTCTAGATATAATTAAAGCTATTGTTAATATATAGGTTATACTGATCAGGGACGTCTTTAGGATTATGAGGGCCCTGTTCCCAAATTTATGTGGGGGCCCCTCGTGGTCTTGCCCCTGCCTTCCGCCTCAGTAAAGGGCCGTTAAATCATGTTACATTCTGTAAAATCATAAATTTTATGTTGCATTTAGCTTGGTTGGGCTGGAGCGCTTGAAATTGTAGGGGAAAAAATGAATTTTATTTTTCATTTTCAACGAAAGAATGGGGATGCCACTAAAACAATTCTTTTTGGGATGTGTGGGGGCCCCTTTTATGTGTGTTTGGGGTGGGGGTGGGGGGGTGGCTGTTCCAATGAAACATGTGGAACCTGCCTAAATACCCCACTGATACTGATATCTAAACTGGATAATATTAAATCACTTTTTAAAAACTCAATATATAGGCCTATAATTACCGTGAGTTTTTTTTTAAATATCTTTTTATATATGTTTAACAGATCGGGACACAAGTTAAATACATAAATTGGAAAAGCCTTTAAAAGAAATTGTTATTCTGTTAACTATATTGTTTTATTCGTTAATTTTTTTTTTTTTTTAAAACGTATTACTAATTATGCAAAGGTTAAGAACTGGTCTTAAAAAAAGTTTCAGAGTGATGTCCCTTTACAAACTTTCAAAATATTGGTTGTTTGTTCATTTTGGGTTTTCCCTTGCTACGAAAACTGTTACTTTTTACTGTACATTTTTTCTTCTTTTTGTTTTTATTCTTTCAACAAAACATAATAATGTAGTCATTCGTTTCTCCGTCATTTTGACGGACATAAATACTAGTGTTTATTTTTTTATATTATAAGCTAAGTTGAAGGCAGAGCCGGTTCGTAGTTTACAGGCGCCCTCGGCAATCGTGCCCCGTGCCACGCCCGATATCCCCACCCACAAATTTAACGCATTGGTAGTTGTATTTTTTTAACGCATTAAGAGCAGTTATAATTAACATGGACATTGACGTTTCACAAACATGTATTTCTCGTGACCCTGTTATTGTTGTTGTTTTTTTTTTATACTCTATTCCGTGACGTGAGCAACTAACAATTTTTTTAAAATAATAATAGTGCTTGTATAGCGCATATCCCGTTGATGACAGTTCTATGTGCTGACGACAATTACAGAATACAGACAACGAACAACAGACGCAAATGTACACGCGAATGCTGCTACTGGAATAGGTGAGTCTTCAGTCGGCTCCTGAAGGTGTCAAGACAAGGGCTCTGTCGAAGCTGTAGTGAAAGATGATTCCAGGCGGACGGTCCCGCGTAGGAGAATGCACGTTGGCCAGCGGACACTAGCCTCACACGAGGGATCCGCAGAATAAGCGCGTCAGAAGCCGAACGAAGTGGACGGGATGAACAAGTCTTAATGAGGCGTGAACTTTTGAACCCGAATGTTCGTGAACTTCCTGTTCTATTTTTAAACTAATAACAAAAAAAGCATGCTTTTGCTGGTGTTTGACAATTGATTTCAACCTCGACGGCCAGTTCTAGTCTTTTAGAATTATACAAAGGATACAATATTAGTTATGAGGAATCCGTTTTTAACATCAAAAGTGAACAGGCGATCATTAATACTCAAGTGTTAGTCGCGTGACGTTAAATTTTTATTTGTTTACAAAATAAATGATTCAAGAGTTGCGTTTTCTTGGTTATTGAAAAACAAAATGCGTAAATTCATAAAAACGAATTACAAAAATTATTTTGCATTTAGCAATAAGTTTGATATTTTAAAAAGGTGATTATTCCCTTCTGACTTTCACAATACATTGTTTTGTTTTGTAAACATCTATTGGAAATGAAATAAATTTTAATCCCCAACAAATTTGAGTACAACCAGTAAAGTAGCACACAGACATTGTTTCGAATAAAATGATCGAATAAGAACGGAAATGTTTTTGCACGTGACCTTTTATGCATGCACACACGTTAAAACTTGTCCATTGGGTGTAGAGCTCAAGACAGAAGCGAAGGTAATCCGGGGCAGTCATTCAGGCACTTATAGCAGAGAGAAGTCACCTTATATGAGATCCGGTTGTTGATGGGTAGCCAGTGCAGAGATTGGAGCACAGGAGTGATATTAATTGACTTATTCTTCTTGAGGACTAGTCGGGCAGCACAGTTCTGGATACGTTGGAGGTCCTGAAGGGACGAGGCCGAGAGACCAGCGAAGAGCGAATTGCAATAATCCAAGCGGGAGATGAAGAGAGAGATGACAGGCTTCAAACAAACTTTCTGGGTGAAATAGCCTATACCATGTGGTTTGGTGTCGGCAACCTACGGCACGCGTGCCAGAGTTTGATCGCAAAGCTGTTTTCCATGGCTCGCGGAAGACCTGACAAAATGGCAATTCAAATTTCGAAGCAGGACGTTTGGGTGGCACCGTTTTGGTGCCGCCGTTTTGGCGGTGGACGTTTTAGCGCGATGGAATGAATATATATCACATCATTTAATAAACGTAATTTAACAACTTCAATCGAGAAAAAAAAATTTGTGGGGTATTGGGCCTAATAAATGAAATAAATAGTAAATAAAAACTGTTTTAAGCAATATACTTTAATGCATATTGAGGACTATTAAATTTGTATTACTTTTGAATTTTTATTTAATATAATGACTGATACACACATATGGTAGTTTATTTTTTTGGGTCCACACTTAGAACGTTATATGCAAAATTACGCGTGATAGTTTTGTTAAAATAAATCTAATAACTACACATGTACGAGTTGAAGAAGTAACTCCATGGCCAGACCATTCAAATAACTTGAATGTTGTAAAATAGTGGGGAGTGATCAAACCCAGGGTCAATTTTAGACAAGGTGGTCAGTGAATAAATGATAACAATGGATGTTTTAGAATACTGGATGCCTGGGTAGCAAAAATGTTAAATGAAACTTTTTAAAAATTTGGAATGGTCTATGAGGAGTGGATACAACGAGTGTCCAAATCAGAGATAATTATTTGGTTTCAACTATTATTATTTACTGTTTGTTATTTACTATTATTTAAAAAAAATTATTATTTTCTTCGATTGAAGTTGTTAAATGATATGATATATTATATATTCCGTCGCGCCAAAACGTCCAGCTCCAAAACGGCTGACGCCAAAACGGCGGCACCAAAACGGTCGCGGCCAAAAGGCAGCGCCAAAACGGCTGACGCCACGTCGTATCGACGGGGATAAATTGTGGAAACCACGAAAACACATCGAAACCACGGTTTTATTCTCTGTTGTGTGCCCGCTAGGAAAGTTAAAGCTAAAAACCACAAGGTTGAATAATTTATGATATAATTTTAAATCGAAGCTAGAGATGTTATTATACAGCTCTAGGTACCCAATAAATAATAACAGAAGCTTATAACGGTTGTAAAATAATAGTTTAGAAAGATATTTAGAAATAATATAATATTTATATTAGACATAGCTCAAAGATTTGTTTGTTTCAAGATTAAAATAAACATTAACATCGACGTAGCTAGTGGTCTGGGCTTTCAAAGTGAGGCTAGTAGTCCATACTGTCAAAGTGAGGCTAGTAGTCCATACTGTCAAAGTGAGGCTAGTAGTCCATACTGTCAAAGTGAGGCTAGTAGTCCATACTGTCAAAGTGAGGCTAGTAGTCCATACTGTCAAAGTGAGGCAAGTAGTCCATACTGTCAAAGTGAGGCAAGTAGTCCATGCTGTCAAAGTGAGGCAAGTAGTCCATACTGTCAGTGAGGCTAGTAGTCCATACTGTCAAAGTGAGGCTAGTAGTCCATGCTGTCAAAGTGAGGCAAGTAGTCCATGCTGTCAAAGTGAGGCTAGTAGTCCATACTGTCAAAGTGACGATCCGGGTTCAAACCCTGTTACCGTCTTTCCCTCGCTGTCTTGCAGTCTGCATAGACAAAGACCTTAAAAACACCGCTGTAACATAGATGAGCCAAGACATAAGCCTAAAAGTAACTTAACCCTTCCTGTACCGACCTACTTCTATCTATGCTGCCTTCAGTTCCGCTATATACGCGCCCGGGACTGTAAGGGTTAATGTATACTAATGGGACTTTTAACGAGGTCGTCTATTGTCCAATCTCTTAGACCTGTACATCCGGTTCAAAACCTAGCCCAGTGTTGGAATTTTTCATTTTCATAAACGGAAGTGTCCTTATGACTAAATTGGAAAAAAATTAGTTCAAGAACAATTATTTAAGTTCAGCGTATGGCCTTCGGCACACCCTTTTTTTTTTAAAGAAAGAAAAAATTTGCATGGCTTTTTATTTTTAGTTCTCTTTGTTGCAAAATAAGTAGATCTTTGAGCTGTTCTAGCGTAACGAAGGCCGTGGGTGATGTGACACGAAACAGTTTATTTTTGTCCAATGACGATTGTTTGGAAACCGTTCATCTTCCTGATTCTTTTTTTTTTTGTTGTTGCTACTTGTTAATGTTGTTGTTGTTATTGATGTTTGCTTATGTTGGTGGTGTTGTATTTTTTTACATTAGATCTATTTGTTAATGTTTTGTGTTAACGTTGCTGCTTTTTATGCTGATGTTTAGGTTGAAGCTTGTCAATGTTTGTGATTGTATTGAATCTGTAATAATAAATGTTTTTTTTTAAAAGGTTGTTATTTTAGTGATATGGGGAAAGGTTACAGCGACAGCGCGTTCGACTGGGCGTACCGAAGGTCCTATGTTCGAATCCTGGTGAAGGCTAGGATTTGTTCCAAGGTCTGGAGGGTGTCTCTGACTCTATCCAGCTCTGATGGGTACCTGACTTTTGTTGGGATAAAGTAAAGGCGTCTGGACATTGTGCTGACCACACAATCCCCTAGTATGCCATGGCCACAGCAACTGGTGAACGGTCCGAAGTGAAACTTTACTTTAGTTAGTGATGTTTGTTATTGTGTATGCTATTGGAATGTTTTCATGTTGTTTTTAATTTATGTTTTGAATGTAAATTTGGTTATAATAGAAAATATTTCTTAAAATCTAAGTATTGCAACAGCTAATCTCATTATAAAAGAGCACTCCGATAATTACTTTTTTCTTTTTATATTTCATTTGTTATCTTTATATTTCATTTGTTATCTTTATATTTCATTTGTTATCTTTATATTTCATTTGTTATCTTTATATTTCATTTTTTATCTTTATATTTCATTTGTTATCTTTATATTTCATTTGTTATTTTTATATTTCATTTGTTATCTTTATATTTCATTTGTTATCTTTATATTTCATTTGTTATCTTTATATTTCATTTGTTATCTTTATATTTCATTTGTTATCTTTGTATTTCATTTGTTATCTTTATGTTTTATTTGTTATCTTTATATTTCGTTTGTTATCTTTATATTTCGTTTGTTATCTTTATATTTCATTTGTTATCTTTATATTTCGTTTGTTATCTTTATATTTCATTTGTTATCTTTATATTTCATTTGTTATCTTTCTATCTTCATTTAAAGCCTACCGTTCCATAAGTTGGTTAGTAAAAAAAAAAAATTAAAATAAACCGAACACCTTTCCTGTTATAATAATCGCAATAATCTGTTGCGAATTTTCAAAGTGTAGCCAGAAACGAGTTCATCAAAGGAAAAGATGAAGTTAAGAAAAAAAAAGTTGATTTAATACATGGAGGAAGACCTAAACTCACTTCTCAATTGACAGTTAAATAATCTCTTTAAAGAGTTTACGGTAAAAGAAAATAGTTTACAAAAGTTTTATGCTTAGCAAAAAAAGGATTCTGCGAGGAGGGGAGGAGTACCCATCCCTGCACCACCTCAAAACATATTTTTTTTAAAGTATATCATGCCCCAACCCAAGAATAAAAATACAATAAAAAACAAAGTAATTAATTTGTTATATATATATCGATAAACAAGGTTGGGGTTTCCCTGAACAATTTCACACCAACGCGACCAATGATTGCGAGTGGTTGACTTGAATCAACAGGACATACAATTTCGTTGAGGTAACTCATTCTGAACCACCCTCTCACGCACGACCCACTCTCCCCACTACGACCCATTACCGCCACACATACACACAAGCACCAACAAACCACACCAAAAAAGGTGTAATCAACGAAGCGTAGAAGGAAATTTCGGAGATAAAATGTATAAAAGGCGGTAGGTAATAAGGATTTGACACAATCTTGAAAACGCTCTCTTACACTCTAACAGTGTTATCGATCGATTAGTTAGTACTGTGACCTTTAGATCATCATATTTAATTGAACAACATCACTTAATCTAAATTTAAAATCAACTCAATTTGTGTATTTGAAATAGTATCTTTATTTAGTTCAGCTATAAATTACAAAATACAAGAATTTAACTGAGCGTTGCAACTATGGAAGGTGAGTTGGATGTACAACATTATAAATGTGTATACTTTTTAAATTTTCATATTTGTTATGTAATAAAAGCAGTAAATATCAAAATTAGATTTGATAGAAGAGTTATGTACAATGTACCCTTGTATTTTGACGTCACCTGGTTGAAAAACAAATGCGTGTTCATAAATGACGTCACAGGCTAGCTCAACTCCCTTTTGTATCTGATATATTTCATGTGTAAATGACAAGGAGAAAATAGTATGGACGATTAGTACAACTGTAGCATTCATTCTTAGGTTAATTAGTTGTTTTTTTAAACCAATGCCTGCATGTGATAAGCGTATTCACAATAGCCTGTTGTAAGCTACTTCGAATTTTCCTTTTTTTTTTTGTTAAACTATTCCCTATTGTTCGGCTAGTTTTGTAATTCACTAAATTGCTTATAAACCCAAAGTCTATAATAAGATGGACCGCTTGCTTTAATATTTCGGCTATTTGATGACTCAAATGATTTCTTTTCGGAATTCCCGATTCCCTTTTGTACTGTGAACTTCCGTTTTTTTTAAATTGCTTTGATTTTCTCAATGAAAAATTAAAGTTAAAATCAAAAGTTGTATACAGCAGAAACATTTAGGCCAATGTAGGAGCGTAGAAGTCATTTAAGACAGCGTTATTGGATGCGCACGGAAAAAGAACATATAAGCTGTAAAAATAGAGCAAGCGGTCCATCTTATTATAGTCTTTGATAAACCTTACACACATAGAACAAAGAGGCATAATTTTTTTATTTTTTTTTGAACCCTTAATTGAGATTAGTGCATTAAATGTTTTGTTGTATTTGTTTTTCTTTACAGTAAGCTCCAGAAGAATGTTTTTCGTTATTAGCTCAGCTGCAATCCTTGCAATAGTTTCGTCTCTCCCAACCAACGTTATAAACAAGTGTCCCCAGCCATCAAAATCAGAGCCAACGCCCCCAGTCTTTCTCTACGGACACCCAGAAGACTGCCAGTACTTCTATCTGTGTTTCTTCGGGAAGCCATTCCTTATGACGTGTCCAACGACCACCAGCTTTAGTGATGTTTATAAAGTGTGCGTCCATAGGTACTCTCCAGAGGATACCTGCTCTCGTAAGTAGGCCTAGTTAACCCTTACAGTCCCGGGCGCGTATATAGCGGAACTGAAGGCAGCATAGATAGAAGTAGGTCGGTACGGGAAGGGTTAAAGTAAAGTACCCCGTCGGACCATAGGGGCCGGTGAAGCAGAAGTGAAAATCGAATCCTGGTGAATGCTAGGATTTGTTTCCGGGTCTGGATGGTGTCCCTGAGTCTACCCAGCTCTGATGAGTACCCTCCCTTAGTTGGAGTAAAGTAAAGGTGGCTGTGAATTGTGCTGGCCACAAAATCATGCAGTATGCCGTGGCCAAAGAAACTGGTGAAATCGTGAGGAATTTGCACCAATACGGTTCCACAAACACACAGTGAACTGACTCTGTTTTATGTTCGATACTTATATGTGCTTTAAGTCCATTCGTCTTGCATGCCGTTTTTAAATAATGCTGAATGATTCGTTTTCAAGATTAGTTCAATTTTAGTTCAGTTAATCCATTCCACGCCCAAATATTATTCGGGAAGAAATAAAGATGTACTTGAATTTGCACTAGCAATCCATTAAAAAAATGCGAAAGTAAAATGAAACAAATGAAAATAATTCTGAAATCTGACGTGTTTTATACATTTACTTTATTGGGATTACGCACAGCACGCTATATTGACCCAAAATTGGCCCAATGTTAAGCCAAGATTTTAACATTGAACTGATGTAGCGAAGTTCATACAAGGACTAATACAGGGTTGGTTGGCGCAGGGATAGAACCCGGACCGTTTTGGTTGACAGTCCGGTGAACTAACCGTTGGACCAGCTGGCCTCACTTTATAGTTATGACGACATTTATAAAACACAAGTTCCAAAGGCGATTTTTTAGCAATTTCAAACGTGTTAAACTTACATAGTCACAACATTGATCAAATTCCACTCCACTTCACTGTACGCTACACTTAGCATTCTAAAGATTAAAAAAAATTAAAAGAATTCATTAGCAAATTACAAGTGAAAAGAAAATTCAATCTGTTTAAAAATCTCAGCTTTCCACTCTGTAAACCTTTCACAATTAATTCAGTTACGATAACTCTAACAGTAGATCTACAGTGATGCATAATTATGTAAAAATCAGGGGAGATAATCATGAGGACAAAATAGTGTTTCAAGGGAGACTAGTTAAGCACTAAGGGAGGTTATCCGAAAACCGCACGTCACGAGAATCATTCCTCGGTCTGATAAACAAGAAAGTGCATGCCATTAGTCGGAGCCAAAACATCCGGCCGTACTTTTCATTAAAGGGATATTAGGTTTTTTAGTTGTTAAGATTGACTAGGTACACATAGTTTGAACATTACATCCAATGAAACGCAGATAGTAGGCCCTACGTTATTTGCATATCAGAAATACAATCTAGCACTAAATATTCAATGTAATACATTTAAAACATATAAATCAGATGTATTTACTTTAAAACAAATGACCATCTGTAAAAGGACCCATGAACTAAAAAAATATTAAAAAATTAGAGCAAATTCAGAAAAAAACTGCAAGGTTCATTACTAGCAAATATTCAATAATAATAAATATGACAATAGTAACACAAAATATAAATAGTTAAATCACTAAACCTAGAAACACTAGAGGACAGAAGGGCAACGAAAAAAGTACTAATAATACATAAGGCATTAAATTCTAATTTAGAAATACAGCCCAGCAACAACCTCAGATAATAACAAGGACGAAAACACCCTTTCTTGTCCCAAATACAAGAATAAATACATAATACATATAAGTACTCTTTTTTACCGAATGGTAACCGGGCATGGAATGGGCTGCCTTAACAAACCACGAAAATTGAAACCAGTAATTTAACATAAATTAAAACAGAGATCAAAATGCAAGACTAGACGCAGACCACGGATGAGTGTAGTAGACAATAATTTTCTTCATAGAAGAAACATACCACTGTAACATACCACGATAAGACCAGCAAACATACAATGTCTAATTGACATATTATTAGATCTTATGAAAACCATTCCGTTACTGAAAAAAAATGGAAAAGTGAATACATGTAGCCATAAAATGTATTAATCACGACTGAATATGTAAAACAATTTTTTTTTCAGAAGAAAACGCTGTACGTGAATGCTCGAGAGGGGCCTCCATCATCGCTCACCCTCATCTCTGTCACAGGTTCTATAACTGCTCATCCATCAACCAGGCATCTCAATTACTCGGCCAGTACGAGGACGAATGCCCGTATCCACAGCTCTACGACATTCAAGATAGGACTTGCAAGCCTTACCAGGACGTGGAATGTTCGACCAGGTTGGAAATCAAAGATAAATGTAAGTCAATGTTTACCTGTTACATATAATATAAGAGATCTCCACACAAGTGGGCATGTTATGTAATGCTATCTTATGCATTACAGACGCTCCTTCCATACATAAGATTTTTGCGTCCTACGCTTATTAGTGGTAACCCTTTTAATGATCGTTTAAAGAGATGATTTGTTTGTTACTTCTCCTAATTAGATTAAGGCCAAAAATGCCAAAATGCCATTTGAGAAGAGCGTAAGATATTAAAATAGAGCAGACAGCTCACTGATATTACAATGTATAATTGTCTAAATGAGGCCTTAAAAAAAATGCGTTATAACAAAATATTTTTATTTTAAGTTAACCAGAACTTTGATTTGATTTGTTTCTTCTTAAGGTGAATATGTTAAACTATCTGGTTGTTCCGATATTCAAAAATGCCAAGAATGTTATAAGACAACTCCTTCATGTATTGGACTTAGTGATGGCTTTCATGTAAGTGAACAATTTTCTATACACATCGCCTTGTTTCACTTTATTATAAGTTTTGATCAGTTACTCTTAATTTAAAAAATATGGATTCTTTTTTCTCATCCAACTAATGTTTCATGACCATTGGATAATCTGATACATTGGGAACTTACCGTATAAAATCGTGGATAAGTCGCAGGTATTTTTATCTAAAATATTGACAAAAACTAGAGGTGCGACTTATCTACCGGTGCGACTTATACCCTAGGTTATACCGTACCTTATTGTCCTAAAAAAAAATAAAGAAAGTGAATCGGCAATCCTTTTTGTATGATTTGTCATACTATAACAAAAACTATGCTTGTGATTGTGTGTGTGTGAAGGAGAAGGGGCCCTATTTAAAAAAAAAAGCCTTTATAGTCTTATAGTCAGCAAAAAAATCATGCAGTGGCAATCCTCCCTTCCGTTTGCCCCACTCCTGCAAGCGAATGTTTGTCTCAATTTTTTCTTTCTCTACGTCTTGGTACCAATAGCGTAAATAGGGTACGGTAAATGGCGCCTGTTGCGCCTGGGACGGGAATCGAAATTGGCGCCTTTTTAAGAATGTTAGTTGCCACTCATTAGTAAGTTAACCTATTTAAAGGTTTTTCTAAAAGTGTCAGTTTTGCGTCTATCAAAACTTTGGTGCCTCGGGCACCCCCACCCCTCCCCCACCCCCGCGCAACCGTCCAATTACGCTACTACCAATTACACGTGGCAGCACTTAACTTCTTCAGACAAACTAGTCTCAAACCATAACAAAATGAAGTGTCTCTTTATAGCCAATATGGCTTTCCATTAACATTGGAAAATATTTCTAACACTGCAAAGCCTAAGCATCCGGGTCTTCTATCGTCTGTCTATGAAATAATACACTCAAGCCACTCGATGAATGTTTGAAGAAGAATTCAATGAATGAACTTGTGTTCAATAATAACATTTATCTTCCCTGGTCAATTGCTAATCCAAACAACAACCTAACTACACCACTGCGTGCTATATATAGATTTGTGTGCATTAAGTTCTAGAATGGATTTTCCCCGAAGTTTTTAGAATGAGAAAGAAGAAAGTTGTAGAGACTATGAGAAAATATATTGGTGTTATTACGTCTTAGTAAACAACTGCCTATACAATTATATACAAGTATTCACGACGCCAAAATGAAAATTTAAATAAATAACTCTACATGACTTATCGATACAATTCTAAATACAATAGGAAAACTATTATAATATGACATGCTATACACGTATAACAATCTGGAGTATGGCATTAACGTCTTCCTTTGTATCTGCAGCCAATTTCAAACAAGTTGTGGACACCCTATTACATAGAATGCGAAGACGAGAGGGCCACGCCGCTGAACTGTCCGCCTATCCTTGATGGCATGGGCATCTTCTCGCCAGACAAGAACCAGTGCGTGTCGCTGTACGAAGTGTCCAGGAGCCAGTTCATCTTCGGACGCAAACCGTCCTGCGCCAACAGGGCAGCGGGGACCTACGCCGTACTCCAAAATGCGAGAGTCTACTTCACCTGTCCAGGACCACAGGTAGCTTACTGTCCAGAAGGGACCCGCTTCGTCGAGCTTAGTCGGCAATGCAGTGCCTCCTAGTGATGAAATTTTAGTTTGTGCATTTCATCAATTAGAATAGTATGTTTTTTTACATGCAACGCATGTACAGATAACTCAGACTTCTTGTCACCCACCACACACATTTTTATCTCCCTTTTTCTGACACTGTACAAAATGTTTTATTTATTTTGTTATTACTGTGTTGAATATTTTTTAATATATTTATTTTGTGCAATATATGAAAATTGTTGTTTGGTCCCAAATTTGTCTCATTAAAGTCTTGTAAATAATAATATAAAAGTTCATCTTGAGTTGTTAAACTGTATTCATTGTTGTTTTACAGGCAACCCCTTTGATAATAATGTGCCTAAGTGGGATTTCTAATTCATTCAGTGTTTTTAAACAATAATTATTAAATGTATGTAGCATGATCAAAAAGGAAAAGGCGCTTTACTAAGAAACCATACAAAAGTCAACACAGATTAGTCACATATTGCGATAATTACAACAATTACGTAATATAATGCTCGTATATATACGCTTAATCTGTTGTTTATTTAAAGTTACAACAAACAAATTTTATCTCAAATTATTTTGTGTCCTATTTTAAAGAAGATAAAAACATTTAAATGCAATTAGTCTGTATCAATTAATCTGAGCCTTGTCCTTGCACTCTTTTTTTTTTACAATTATTCATTATCTGGTAAAATATTTAGTTAAGTTTAAGCTTCACACAGGTGTGTGTTCAAGAGTTAGGCGACTTCCTTGTGGGCCTAAAAACGTTTAGTATGAGAAAATCTGTTATGGGAAAATCTGTTTACATGTGTAAGTTGAGCCAATAGATGAAAATAAAACAAATGCAACGTTTTTCAAAAAAATGAACGATTAATAATATAATATCCTTTCTAAGCGTATTTCGTCCAGATTTTTTCGCAATTCGGCAAATTTTAAAGTCCATAAATCGGAAGTTTTAAATTCAATTGGCTGCATTTCAAAATAGACTTCTGCCAGAAAACTCCACTTTGAGTTTTTCAATGTACTTTTTAAGCTCATCTTTATGTAATGTATATAGATGAATGAGCTTTAACATTGGGGAATTACTTCAATGTCTTAGAGTTAATATAAAAAATAAATATGTCCAGTTTCAAGCCAAATTCTTTAAATAACCAAACAGTTCAAGAATAGTTTGATCCTGTCCTTGTAAACGCATTTTCAACTAATTTAAATGACTCGTTATGTCTGTCAAAAACATTAGTTTCATCAGGCATTCTTCAGCATTCAATTTAAAAAAATGTGTTTCATCAAGAAACATCTTAACTGCTTCCAGACACGAAACGAATCTATTAAACATTTAACATTGACTAAGCCAGCGAACACTGCTGTGAAACAGCACAGCAGATCTCTATATTCACTTTCAAATTCTTGTAGTAAAGATTTGAACTGCCGGTGAATCAACGAAGAGTAGGAAACTATACAGTTGACTATTTTAACAACAGGTTCCATTACAGAGCGCAAGTCCAATGAAGTGATCTTTGCACACAAACTTTCATCGTGTATAATGCAATGGAAGCTTAGCAGTAGACGCCCAATGTGGTTTACAAGAGGTTTGACAAATCTTTTTTGTTTGCCAAGCATCGCAGCAGCGTACCGTCTATTGTAACACAGAATAATTTATTTAAATCAATGATGTGATTTTTTAAATACCCTACGGATGCACTCAGAAAGTCCTCTGCTTTGGTTGTTTCATGAAGAGCTATCAAACAACACAACTCTTCATAATCACCTTTTTTTTTTCAAAATATCGTATGACGATCGTTAGACAAGACGTGCCAATTCATTTAAGTCAATGCTTTCACCAAGAGCGACACTAAATACAGAAGCTTGTTTTAATCAAGTCGTTTCCTTATTTTTAAATCTTCAGCCAAATCAGTTTTACGCCTTTCAATTTAATCTTGCAGAAGCTGGTATTTCTCGAATTCTACAGTAAATAGTTTCTTTTTTTGGTTAATCACTGAAAAGAATTTCATCACTGCTTATAAATGTTTCTTTGAGAAAATCTGTGTGTGTAATAAAAGGCTTACCTTTTAACGCCACACACTGAGCATTTTTGAATTTTGTAATGACACTCCGTAAGCCTAATTCTTAATTCCAACAAGTAGACGCAAAATGCTCGTTTGTTTTTGAATCCCGAAGGAGACATTTTGATGGCTTCTTTTTTTTATTTATTTTTTTTAGGGGGGGGAGGGGGGAGGGGGAGTTTAAAAGTTTGATTTGTTTGTTTTCAAAATGTCTTTGTACACTGGACGTACGACATAAAACACTTTCACAACAGAAAGAACATACACTGCGATCCTTTTGTTGGATGAATCCATTTTCTTTGTCCAAATTTCTTGAAATGGACGTTGATACAGCTTTTGTCTTTTTTTCTGCCATTTTATAGGCACTATATAACATATTATAAATCGCCGCATAATATCACATTTTGAAAAATTGTAACATTTTTCTATATATAGGTCTATAGATATGATGAAATTATAATAATTAAAAGAAAATGCTCTTGTAAAGATAAATCTTAATTATCAAATCGGAAATCGATCAAGTTTTTTTTTTTTTTGCGGTTGGCACACTTTTTTTTTACGTTGAATGGAAAGAAACACTTTTAAATTTACATTATTGGAATCGCGGAAATCACTTCAGTTAATGATCTGCAGATACTAATTATTTGTATTCGATATTTTGGGGGCTTGAGATATAATACAAAAGAGTAGTCGGCACATTTTTTTGATGTAAGCATCCTTTGAAGTACGCACAGGAGACGCAAAGACTAGATTTTATCAGCTGAAACTGAACGTTGTAGAACAGGTAACAAAAGAATGAAATGGTTTGATTTATTTAAAATAAATTGTACTTCTTTTTAATTAAATTAGATTCAGAGTCTGGACAGCGAAAGCTAATGAAAAAAAAGATATGGCACGCAGAAGCTATTAAAAAAAAATAATAAAAAATTCGGGGTCCTCCGCGTGCTAAGCGTGGCACGCGTGCCGTAGGTTCCCGACCCCTGGTCTAGACTATTCCTCTTTTCTTTTTAGTCTTTAAGCCTTAAAAATAAGGCTTTCCAAAAATTTAGGTTTAGTACTATTATATAGCTATAGTCTAAAATTAAATGAAATAAATGCTTACTAATGAAAACAAGCTAGTAGTTAAAAAGGTGTTTTAAAAATTATATTTACAATGTAAAAATAATAATTAATTGATTGTTCATTTTACGTATTTTTATCCATTTGAGTACCTGTACTGGTATATGCATATACATTTTAACAAAAAAATTAATTATGTTGTGAAAAGTTTTTAAATTAAAATTATTGCCCCAGAGACTTAAAACTAGGACTATTATCTCCCTTGATTAGATGTAGTAAGCATTTGTTTAATTTTTCTTTTTATATCGGGTTCGCTCACGTTGACTTTTTTTTAAAGAAATTAAAATAATATATCGCCAAACTACTAGCCTTTTTTACACTGAAGTCAGATGATTGTCTAGAGCAGGGGTCGGCAACCTTTTTGTAATTGTGTGCCAAAGAAGAACTTCTAGATCATTCAGCGTGCCAACATTCTTAATGTCATCCAGTTCTTGCACTCAATTTCTAGTAGAAGAGAATTTAATTGGCTTTTATGGGTTTTACGCGTGCCACTGTAAATTGCCCTGCGTGCCAAGTATGGCACGCGCGCCGTAGGTTGCCGACCCCTGATCTAGAGGAAAAAAAAATTAAAACGTGTTTTTAGCTTCGTGGTAAACTCAGAACTTTAAAATAATAATAATCGTCATTTCTTATAGAAAGCAAGACCGCAGTTCAAAGCACTTTATGGCGATAAAAGTGAACTGCAGAAAAAAACTGACTTTGTTGACATCTTTGATATCTTGAATGAGTAAAATTTATCACTGCAAGGAACAGTTAATTTTTGTAACAAATCTTAATGTGTCTGAAAAGATCGGATCATTCCAACAAAAACTTTAGATTTGGCATAAAAAAAATTGGATGTAAATAAAATGTACATGTTGCTTAACTTAGGCTATCTGCTTTCTTTGAGGAACCATTGAACCAGATAATAGGAATACGATAATGATTTTTACGATAATGATTTTTACGATAATGATTTTTACGATAATGATTTTTACGATAATGATTTTTACGATAATGATTTTTACGATAATGATTTTTACGATAATGATTTTTACGATAATGATTTTTACGATAATGATTTTTACGATAATGATTTTTACGATAATGATTTTTACGATAATGATTTTTACGATAATGATTTTTACGATAATGATTTTTACGATAATGATTTTTGTGAAAGAACACTTGCACATGCTTGCACGCGAAATTTCATCGTACCTTTCAAATATATCTGACACTTCAATTGCACTTGAAAGAAGTTCATGCACAGTCGAATTTGAAGATGTTCCTGAGACAGCACAAGAGAAGTTCATTTAATTTATGAACAACTAATTTCTCTACAATGCCAATTACAAAATTCAGGAACAGGCGTTTGCAGTTATTTACTATTTTGTCTGAGACTGCGCCTTCTTCTTCCATCTCCAACAACATATCTTTGTGAAAGGGCTTTTCAGTTTGTTGATTGTTAAATCTAAATACAGAAGTAGACTTGTTGTGAAAGATGATCTTCGTTGTGTAAGCCGGTAATTAGAAATAAATATTTCAAATATATAATTTCAAATGGATTTTTGTAATTTAATCACTGTGCTTTAATTATGTTCAATTTGTAACATTGAAAATACATCCTGCATATGAGATATTTACATTAGGGCCTACATATTAAAACAGTAGCACATTACAGTTATATAAGATATTTACATTACATTATATAACTGTAGCACATTACAGTTATATGATATATTTACATTACATTTTATAACAGTAGCACATTACAGTTATAAGGTAGCGAAAAAAACGTTTATTGTTGGAGGTCGCCATGAAATGAAGAGCTGGATAAAAGGGTCGCGGCATTAAAAAGGTTGAGAACCACTGATTTAATGAGAAATTACAAATAGTTTAATTTTTTTTATTAAATTAAATATAAAACGCTTTAATGATTTTCTCTTTTACGCTCCTTTTCTTTTGGTCTTGGTCTTGCTACAGCACTAAATTGTCTTATAAAAATAATATAGTTAATCAGTTTGACTTTCACGCTGTTGGCAAGCTGAATGATTCAAAATGATTGTAATAAATTAAATTGTTGAAATGCAATTTAAAGAAAAATATTAGAAACAGCACAAATTGTGCTTCTTAGCTTGTTAAAATTATTAATTAAATAATTTTTTTTCCCGAAAAGGCCCTTTTTTTTTCGAAAAAAGTCGTAGAGAGAGCGGCTGCTCCTCCTGCTCTCCACCTGGCTACACTACTGGGTGTGCCCTCATCACAAGGGCGGCCTTAGCAGTGCTCGGGGCCTGGTCGGACATTTTAATACTGGCTTTAGCAAAACTTTCTTATTTCGCTGGCAATAACAATGAACAATATTTATTTGCCAAAAAATACATCAGTACCATAAAGGCATAATCAAAAACATAATTAGAATATTCTAACATTAGTAAATAATAGTAAAAGTTACCGAAATAATAAAATTAATAATAATAGATTCATTTTAAGGTATCAAGAGAAGAGATTACCGACATAGAAATACAGTATAGACATAGTTGCATAGTTCATGAAAACAATTATAATTTAATAAAAGGTGTTCTGAAAGGAAAGGTGTTAATACATGTTACTATATTTAGCACGTCAATAAGTCGCATTTACTGTAAGGGCGTTTGGGGACCACACCCATAAGTTTAATGAAGTGCTCCATTATATTAATTGCTGGACTTGATAGTCCACAAAACGTAATACGAGGATCATCTGCTCAGGTTAACGTCAGGTGTGGACTTAAACTGACGGCAAAATATTTAGATTCTTGTTGCACTTTGTCAATAATTTTCTTTGTAATTTTCGACGCCATCATGTCCTTAATATGTCCTTTTTACATTTTATTATTGTTTTTGTATCGTTAAATATGGCTAGGCCTAGACTTATTTGAATTCAAAATGTTATGTTAGCATATTAGTAGGCCTAAATGTTAATTAGTATTATAATAACTAAGACAATATTATATAGCATCACACAATATCACTTGATATATTACATACCATGGGAATCAATCGAAACAATACTAGCTGTCGAAAATGTAAATTGTAGTTATGTCCCTTATTTAATGCAGTTGAAATCACGTCTAAATTAAAAAAATTAGTTTCCTAAGTGTCATGCACTGGCTTTTTAAAAATACACAAATGGCTTTACGTCTAAAACAGGTAGGCTAGTACAACCGAGATAGCATTTAGCATTGACGTCTAAAACAGGTAGGCTAGTACAACCGAGATTGCATTTAGCATTGACGTCTAAAACAGGTAGGCTAGTACAACCGAGATAGCATTTAGCATTGACGTCTAAAACAGGTAGGCTAGTACAACCGAGATAGCATTTAGCATTGACGTCTAAAACAGGTAGGCTAGTACAACCGAGATAGCATTTAGCATTGACGTTTAAAACAGGTAGGCTAGTACAACCGAGATAGCATTTAGCATTGACGTTTAAAACAGGTAGGCTAGTACAACCGACATAGGGAACAAGAACAGATACGATGACCTAAACAGGAACAGATATTATTATATGAAACAGGGACCGGAACAGGGATTAGGAACAGGTGAAAAAAGAACTGGTATCAGGACTGAGACGGGACCATGAAATTGTACTAGGTCAGAGAAAAGGACGAATAACTGGTACCAACCCACACTACTGTACCCATGGGCCGCAAAGACGGGCGTAGTGTGTAAACCGCCGATACATTCACATTAAGAATACACCGGCGGGCGAACGCATGGGGGACAGCCCCCGCAGCGGGTCCGAGGTTCAAAGCACTGCCGAGAGGCCACCGAATCTCGGTGGGGAGGCAGCAATGGCCGCTGCAACCACGTCTCGAAAACCACCCGGTGCCTGGATGCCTGTGCCTATAGTGGTGCTCGGTAAATTTGGCAATGGTAAATTCGGAACCGGTATTTAAGGCAAGGTGATTTTGGCAAAGGTAATTTTGGAATAGGTAAATTCGGCAAAACACGCAAAGCGGTAAAATTGGCAACGGTAAAATTGGCAATCATATAATATCCACTGTTTTTATTAAAAGTATTGGTTAAACTACACTCTAGTCCATGGATAGGCAACCTATGCAATGCGTGCCATACTTGACACACAAGAGTGTTTTTAAATGGCACATGAAAGACCACCAAAATGGTGAAAAGAGCATGATAACATTAAGGAGCAATTTGGCACGTTATTTAATTGAACGTCATCTAATGATCAAAGACAAACATTTTAAATAGGCGCCAAATGTACCCCTTCCCAAGCCCTGGCGTTTCTTCCCCCCCCCCCTCAAGTTACGCCTCGGCAAATGTAAAGGTACGCCTATGTGTGTAGGTAACCAAATTGACTTTAGGCATCAAAGCATACGTTTGTCTCCCCCCACGATATTACGTAACTCTGACTACCTGACCGCCACCACTTCATAGTATGATACTGGTTGTGTAAACAAGAGCAAACGTAGAGTGCCCCCTCCCCTCCCGCCACCGACCAGACTCTCCTTTCAGGCACGACCATACTAAGTTCTTTACGAATGAGCCCAGGTTTGTTTAGATCGTACGGGAAACATTGCAAACACATTACAACCCTCCTACTTTATATATCTATAAAAAACGAACACAGTCCTTATTCCCCTCTCCCGAGATACACGAATTTTCTTGACCGGTTACGTCAGGGAGAGTTAAGGAATTACTTTGCTGACCTATAGGCCTATTCTCTCAGCACGGGTTGTTGAGTGTGTGTGTGTGGGGGGGGGGGACACATGCCCACCATAAAACATTTTATCACATTCCATTGCAGTCGGCTATTTGCCGTCAATCAGTAGGCTAACTTTTGTCTTTGTAGTTTTAAACCTTGTACCTTCTATGTTATAACGATACAAGTATACATTACTTAGACATATAGGCCTACAACAATACATAATAGTTGGCTATATTTGACATAGAAACCTCGATAACTTACAAGAATGTGCCTTATAGCCTAAGTAAATTGGTTTAAACATTGAAAGTACTTTTATACAATTTAAATGTTTTATTTACAACTCTCGTTTGTAATATAATTTAAATATATAAGAAAAGTAAATAATTTTTTTTTCTTCAAAATTGTAATAATAAAATGAAATCCAATATCAATATCAATGTTTTGATAGAAATACTGATTTGTTTTACTAATAACAACAATGTTCTGGGATTAAAAAGGAATTTAAACGAATACCCCCCCCCCCAACCTCTTTTAGTTTTCACTGCTTAGCCTGGTGCTACCAAGCTGGTCACTAACACTTTAATCGGTGGGGAGACGGGGTTGGGGAGACGAGGGTGGGGAGACGGGGTGGTGAGACGGGGGAGGGAGGGGCTAGAGTTTGCTTTGTTAACACGGCTTGTCTCATTCTGGTGTTTAAAAAAGAAGAGGGGATGGCAACTAATCTACATTATGTAACATTGCTTTGCCTTGTTTCCTTGTGCTATAGACAAGGGAGGGGGGGGGGTTACATTTGGCGTCTATTTAAATGTTCCTTTTTATGCATTAGTTAAATAACGTAAATGGTTAAAAAAAATTACGGTGTATTTATTCAATGTTTTTCTTAAATTTAATTTTTAGTCAAACGAACTAATTAACTATTTTTTGTTACCTAATTTGTATGCTTTATATATCGGGGGCGGGAGGGAAGGGGGGCATTCTACGTCTGCTCTTGCAAACAGTACCAGTATCATGGTGTAGGTAAAGTAGTCAGAGTTACGTAATCTCGCCAATGTGCTATAAACGGAGGAAGTTTATAGGGACGTATTGGAGATAAGGGTATGCATTGATGCGTAAAGATCTAATCAGAACTCCAAGTGATCGTCAGTTGGGCTACCTTACACACATACCGCCTTTGGCCACCTTTGGGGGTGGGGTGCGGTGGGCTGGGGGGGAGAAACGCCTGGGGCGGGGGAGGGGGTACATTTGGTTCCTATTTAAAATGTTCGTTTTTGATCATTAGAGGACGTTAAATTAAATTACGTGCCAAAGTGTGCCTTAATGTTTCCCTGCTCTTTTCACCATTATGGTGGTCTTTCATGTACCATTTAAAACCGTTTTGCGTGCCATTCCATAGGTTGCCGATACATGGAATAGATTGTAGTCCTACCAATACTTTTAATAAAAACAGTGGATATTATATGATTGCCAATTTTACCGTTGCCAATTTTACCGCTTTGCTAGTTTTGCCGAATTTACCTATTCCAAATTTACCTTTGCCAAAAATACCTTGCCGAAAATACCGTTGACGAAAATACCGTTGCCAAATTTACAGTGATTCGCCTATAGTTTAGGATTTGTGTTACCGGGTGACAGTGCAGGAATACAAGTGAGCCAACACGATAATGATCCTTAGGGGAACCGCAGTGAACGGTCGCTGGCCTGCGGAATCCTTCCCTGTTACACGTGGGGTGGCTGGAACTCGGATAGAGCTATGCTCAAACCTAAGCGTTACGCCCTGGACACAAGAGCTTCGGCTCGTCCGGGTTTCTTAGAGACTTTTTAATTCGGTACCAAGACCAAGATATGGACATAAAGAGGGACCTAAAGCAAACAGACAGGGACTAGGACTGAGAAAGGAAGGGACCAGGACGATAACTATAGCAAGTAGGCCTATAAAGGCCTACATGTATGCAGCGATTATGAAATTTCTTTTTTGTGATGCAGCAGATAACTAGATAACGCATGCTTGTGTTTATCAATCAGGCATCGTTTTCTTTTACCTGTCAGTAGTCAGGTCCAAGTATTATAGGTTTTATAAATGTTATATGAACAAAAGTTATAATACATCATATATGTCTACCCATCCCATTGGAATATATTTTGTTTGAACAAATTAATCAAAGGAATTTATTAGGTTTTAATTAGACCGGAACTAAAGTTGTCAACATGTACATCGACATGTAGGTCAACATGTAGGTAGGAGTAAATATTGGAACTACCTCCCCTGTTCTATTTTTTTTTGGCTGTCCACAACCAACTCGCGTCACCACTAAGTAGGACACACCTGTAGACGGAAGGTGTACGTTTTAAAAATAGATTGTGTCCCCCAAAATTTAGTCAGCTTTCGACTTTCGACAGTAGTTTTTCTTTTTATCTTGTGTGCAAGCTTTTTCGTGTAAGCCACTGTAAGCTATTCCTTTTTTCTATTCTCTCTCTCCCCCACTCTCTCTCTCCCACACACGCACACACATCCCGACGTGGTATCTCCGTGCTTCACAGAACTAATTTTCGCCCCTAATTGATTAAACCCCCCTTTACTGTCGGTCCAAGGTGGATCACCCATCTTACCCACCTCCTCCCACGCCCTTGCAAGTGGCCCTCCGTAGCATCCAACCGGGACCCATCCCTACGCTGAGACCTCTTGAGAACCAGTTCATCGCCTTTAGCCCGCCCCCGCTTCATTCACTATAACTTGTTATTTACATAATATTCCTATTTTATTCCACTGATGTTTCTTTTCTTACATTTTGTATTACAAAAAAACTTAGGTTTGGTTGAAGTTTATAGTTTGTAACATTTATATAGCTTGGGATTTAAGTCCCTAGGGAATAACATAAATAAACTAAGAAAATTTGTTCAAAATGACAGTCAAATAACGCGCTCGTATTTTCTGGACATAGAACAGTGGAGCATATCCTGTGGGGGTACCCCCGTCTAGTCAGTGATAGAGGAGATGGGACACGTGACCCACTTTCCACTGTTCTCTACGGAGATTTAGTCGTGCTCATACGCAGCGCAGAGTTCTTGCCCAGGGAGTAATACGTTCAGCTCTCAGTTCAATCGAACATAGAACAGTAATAGCTAGCAATGAACATTTCAATTAATTGAGCTTACCATTTAAACGAGCTGTATTTTTCTTTGGAAGTAATTATCTTTGAAAAGCAAAATTTTATTACAACAAGCCCTTATAGTGCAACTGCTGAATTCAAGTAAGGCAGACTAATTATAATTGTTTTTAAACCAATGATTCAACGTTTGACCGAGAGGGAATGCTTCATTGCTGCGCTAAGTTACAATCAGTAGAGAGCTAACATAAACATGAAAATGCCAGTTTGAAAGAAAAACAAACCAAGAAAAAAACCTTTTTGTTTTTACATTCTCTCGCTTATCCTTACGACGCAGTTCATGTGTGAAATAGGGATAGCCAACACAGAAACATAAGCTTGCGCTATTGAGCAACTGTTTGCGGGGTTTTAATCTTTGTAAAGAGGTTGGTGCGTACTTGTGGTAGTGGGCCGGGTGGTGGAGGTTAAGTAATTAAACAGCGAACGTGTTGAATGTTAAGGTTTGATAGCGCTCATGTGATTTTATAGACGTCGAAATAGTTAATGGAAAAAGCAAAAACAACAGCCCAGCAAAGAATGTTGAAGATATAGTTTATTCGTATGTTATATATAACAGACGCTCCTTATAAATAAGATTATTATAGCGTCCTACGCTCATTCGTGATCCGAGTATAGTCTTGCCTCTTTAGTATGTTATAAATGCTGTTGAGTTACTGGTTTTCCTGGTTTGTTCAAGCAACCCATTCCATTAACCGAAACAAGCACCTTTGAAGGCATCAAGAGAAGGTGGCATGACCATGAGCCATAAGGTGCAATACTGCAAAAAGGTGCAGCTGAACCCTTTCATTTTCACCTATCCCATAACAAACGGAACAACAGCACCTACGGCTGGTGTAAGGAAGGTCCTGGGTTCGAATCCTGGTGCAGGCTGAGATTTTTTCCCGGGTCTAAAGGGTGTCCCTGAATCTACCCAGCTCTGATGTGTAACTGACCTTAGTTGGGGGTAAAGTAAAGGCGACGGTGCATAATGCTGGCCACACAATCACCTAGCATGCCGTGGCCACAGAAACTGGTGAATGCTGCTTCACAGACCCTATGGATGAATTCGGTCCGTCGGGATACTTTTTTTATATCCCTTAACACATCAGAGTTTAGGCACAGTTGCTAACTTTAGCGTTATCGTTCACCACAGATACGTTTTCATGCCTCCCTCCGGGATTATATGTTCTTCCAGTCTTGAAGCATTACTATCTGTGTGGTGGGTGCTTTGTTTAGCCCAGGGGTCGGCAACCTGCGGATCGCGAGCCGCATGCGGCTCTTTCGATGTCAAGATGCGGCTCTCCAGTTCCATGCGCAAATATTAATAATTATATTATTTTATTTTCAAAACTCATAAAAAATATTATATTAAACAGGATAAAATCACTCAACAGAGAAAATTGATAATAGGTGTAGTAATAATAATAGCCAAATAATAATATTTGTATAGCGCATATCCCGTTGGGAACAGTTCTATGCGCCGTCAACAGTTACAGACAGAGTACAGACAACGAATAAAGGACGAAAATGTATACATGTACAGGTGAATACTGCTACTTGAATAGATAAGTCTTCAGCCGACTCCTGAAGGTGTTGAAACTATGGCTCTGGCCGAGCGGTAGCCAGTGGAGAGATCGGAGCAGAGGAGTGATATGTGTCGACTTCTTCTTCTTAAGGACCAGTCGGGTAGCACAGTTCTAGACACGTTGGAGGCCCTGAAGGGAGGAGGCCGAGATGCCAGCCAAGATCGAATTGCAATAATCCAAGCGGGAAAAGATGAGAGAGATGACAAGCTTAACACAAGCTTCCTTAGTGAAATAGCGACGGATGGCGGCAATACGACGCAGGTGGAAGAAGCAGATTTTGGTGAGGAAGGAGATGTGGGGCTGCATGGACAGCGTGGAGTCCAGATAGACGCCAAGGCTCTTGACAGTGGGGGACAAAGGTACTGTTGCGTCGGCCAGCTAAAGATCGGACGCAGTGAGGGACACGACCCTCTGTCTCGTACCGACGATAAGAGTTTCAATTTGAACTTGTTTTCCGTCATCCAGTTCTTGATGTCCAGGAAACAAATGGAGATGGAAGCAAGGAGCCCGTCGAAGTCTTCAGGCTCATCACTGTTATAGAGCTGGGAGTCATAGGCGAAAGAATGATATTTCAGTTTGTGGCGTTCGATGACAAAGGAGAGGGGTTGGGTGTAAAGTGTGAAAAGAACACGGCCGAGGACAGACCCATGTGGCACACCATGGCAGACATGAACAGGTTGGGAGGATAGAGTAGACGGACAGCCGAAGCTGACAGCCGTTAGTCACTACTTTATATACTACCCAGCCAACAACCCAACGGGCGGTAGTGTTCAGTCTTCTTCGGAGCAAGGTTGTGAGTTGGAGGTCCAGAAAAGCATGCACGTCACGCTGCACAACTGGACAGTTCTAAACTCTAAAAGAAATGCCGTAAATTGAGACACTCATATTTGACGCATGGAATAGTCTTCCAGAATGCTACAGTGAGGAGTAGAAGTTGGCATTTGGAGTGCTGACGATCTTCGAGTCAACATATTCGTGCGAGCAAGCGTTCTCTTGCATGAAATATAATAAAAAGTAAAGTTAGAAGCCAACTAACAAATAAAAATCTAGAGGCGTGCTTGAAACTGAAAACAACAAGTTATGAGCCAGATTTAGCCAAACTTTCAAAGGCATTCAAGGCCATTGCTCCCATTGATATAACTATTGTAACTATCTATTATTCAATAATTATAGTTATAGGCCTACTATTTGATTTCTAATTTTATTATTCTAGCAGATCTAGCTAAAATACTTTAATATATTTTGTGCGAAACATTTGTATATTTTATATGAATAAATAGGCCCCTATTATTTCATATTTAAAACTATTTATTTTAAATCAAAAATCAATTTTGTAGGCCTTTTAGGTAGGCTAATCCTACTCCTAATCAAATACGATAATAATGAAAAAAATGTTAGTGGCTCTTAAAAACTGGGAAATTGTGTAAATTGTAACTTTTGGCTCTTCCGCCTCAAAAGGTTGCCGACCCCTGGTTTAGCCTAATAACAAATACTACTGTCGCATACACACATACACACACAGACATACTTTATTTTGTTTTCACTCAACATTATAATCCCCACCCCAACAATCAAGTGCCACTTAATAAACTAGCTCATAGCAGAGATAATGAAGCGACCTAGGGTCCACAAAAGAAAGACAATGTGGCTTCACATTACATTACCAAAAATCAGAGCCAATTTTTTTTCAAAGTTGGAGTTAACTTTTAAACTACAAAATGTTGAAGTTTACAAGAACACAACATATTAATGCCCGTTTTATTTGATTGCAATAAATAAATTGTATTTTAGACTTTATCAGGCTACTGTTTATATTTTTATTTACTATGTTGTGGGAGGGACGGGCACACAATTCTTTATACTGCGTAAGGCCCCACAGGCTCTTACCCGGCCCTGACTTGACTGATATATTACGATTAACATGCATTAAACATACGTTTTCCCGGATATGACCTATCTATGTTGACCCAGCTTTTATTGTCACGCGGGACAAAAGAACCTTGAAATAAATAAAGATATAGCACTGTTTCGTGATAACTCTGGGACTTCCGCTTTTGGCTTTAACAAAAGAATTGCTATATCTTAGATCTTAGATGTCACACTCTTCCCAGAAACTTGATAGGCTACTGTCTGCAACGATATCACATCGCTAACCATCCTTGTCGCAATGCAGGGAATGAAAATGTAGGGAGAGGGACAAATCCAGGACTGGCATCCGATCAAATCATACCTCAGTTCTCACACGGTTCACTGCTTACAATTTTGATTACCCTGTAATAATAATATAGCGAAAAGTGGAATAGTTTCTAAAATAGTCTGTTTCTTTATAGTTATAGAGATAGCTTTCTATCTATCTATCTATCTATCTATCTATCTATCTATGTATCTATCTTTCTATCCATCTATCAATTTATCTATCTATCTATCTATATTTCTATCTATCTATCTATCCATCAATATTATGTCTGTCTGTCTCTCTCTGTCTATATACTTTTGTATGTATATCAGTCTGGCTTATTCTCTGTCCGTTGTTTTGTCCGTCTCTCTATCTCTCTCCCTCTCTCTCTCTCTCTCTCTCTCTCTCTCTCGCTCTCTCTCTCTAAATAACTCTTTCTGTACTGAACTCAGAATGTTAATGCACCTTTCATTTCTCTAACTAATGTCAGGGAGTAACCAGAGTAATGTCCCATGGATAAGCAGACTTCAGACCGGAGAAACTTTTAAACCCGAGAACTTGGAAAGACCACCCTGTCCCGCTCCTGTCCCGCTCCTGTCCCGCTCCTGTCCCGCTCCTGTCCCGCTCCTGTCCCGCTCCTGTCTCGCTCCTGTCCCGCTTATAATTATATTGCGTAGAACAGGGGTCGGCAACCTTTTTTATAAAAGAGTGTCAAAGTTAGATTTCTAATTCATTCAGCACAAATGAGCAGTATCACAATCTGACTTTTTTTTTAGTAGGATACACAATTGGCCTTTATGGAAGCTCTCTACAGGTTTTTACTTGACTTTTGCATTTATACTTACCTAGCTTCCCGCAAAGCTATAGAACCGCTAAGTTTTATACATGTACCTATAAACATTAGAGATGGGTCGCTCACTAAAGAACTGATCAACTGATCCGGGTCTTTTAAAGGAACGGATCCGAAAGCCGATCACTGTCAAAAGACCCGGATCAGTACTGATCCGTTCCCGTTCTGCATTTCGATATGTTGGTTTCCATAGTTCACTTAGAATCCGGATCTGACCCGGATCAGACCGATTCAGACCCGCTCAGTACTGATCGGATCAGACCCGATCAGTACTGATCGGATCAGACCCGCTCAGTACTGATATGGGTCTGTACTGATCGGATCAGACCCGCTCAGTATTGATCGGCTCAGACCCGCTCAGTACTGATCGGCTCAGACCCGCTCAGTACTGATATGGGTCTGTACTGATCGGATCAGACCCGCTCAGTACTGATCGGCTCAGACCCGCTCAGTACTGATCGGCTCAGACCCGCTCAGTACTGATATGGGTCTGTACTGATCGGATCAGACCCGCTCAGTACTGATCGGCTCAGACCCGCTCAGTACTGATATGGGTCTGTACTGATCGGATCAGACCCGCTCAGTACTGATCGGCTCAGACCCGCTCAGTACTGATCAGCTCAGACCCGCTCAGTACTGAATGGGTCTGTACTGATCGGTTCCCGTTCTGCATTTCGATATGCTGGTTTCGAATGCGAGTGATCGTACAATTGCTGTCAATTGTAAATAATGTTGATGATACCATTTTTGCATTATAATTAGCCAATATGATTACAGTATTTTACATTTACCCTTTTAATTTTACTTATTAGGTGAAAAAAAAGGAATTATAGCTTAAAAACAAAAGTTTAATTATAATTAGTTTAGTAGCCTACAACTAGACAATTGAGAACAATTATTTCTTATTTATATTTTTTTATGTTTTAAGTAACAAAAAAAAAACGGCGTTTCAACAAGGGATCCAAGTTGTTTTTCTCTCCCCTTGACATCCAACATATAAAATTATGGAGGGAGGCGGGGGGGGGGGGGGGAGGGTAAATTACTAAGTGATCCGTGGAACCGTTCAACGGATCCGTATCTTTTTAGTGAGCGCTCAATTGAGCGGCGATCAGCATAGTGAACGGTTTTGCCCATCTCTAATAAACATGCAAAAGGTTAAGTTAATTTGAAATAGGGTGTTTCGCGCGCAACATTTCTCCAGCCAGATTTTCAAGTTCTTCAAAGTGCTGCCTAATGTAGGGCCTAGGCATTTTTCTTCCCATGTTTGCTTAAAAACCGATCCAATAAAAACAAGGGCGTAGTAAAGAAAGATTTGTTGATATAATTTTTCAGTTTGTTTGATAAACAGCTAGATCTAAATGTAACCTTTTTTTTTTAAATTAACATTTAGCCAAAGGGCAACATACGGTGAATTTTTACCCAGGTACATCTAGATGACGCGCTCCACCATTCTAACAACTAAACGTGTACACAACTGATCATACCCTCTAGGCAATAGGTTCTCAACCTTTTTCGACACACCGCCCCTTTTACATTTTTATTTCGTTCACCCAGGGCCGGTTTTACCTATAAGCTAGACAAGCTATAGCTTAGGGCCCCACTGATTTGGGGGCCCCCAAAAAAAAAATTGTCGGAGTGAGCAGTTGTCATAATATACTTAAATATACTGCAGCATTATTTGTCCCAATGCCGCACGTCCGGAACATCCCATACTCTTCACCCAATTGTTTTCAAAAAGATTTAAAATAAGATAAAATTGTGTAGTTTTAAAAATAATGTGTTTTAGTTTTTTCTATTTAGCGTTTGTTTTCGATAGTGGATACCGATATATCTATTATCGATAGCACTTGACATCTCTAAGTTTCTACCAGTGGCGTATTTAGGCATGTTCCACATGTTCCGTTCACATCACAAAAATAATTTTTTTAGTAACATCCCCATTCTTTCGTTGAAAATTGAATGTAATATTCATTTATTCCCTTACAATTTTAAGCGCTCCAGTCCAACAAAGGCCCCACAATCCTGGTTTCTACTATTTAGCTTGTTTAACCTGAATGGCCCCCTTTTTAAAAAGAAGAACAAAGATGTTAAGGCCTACAAAACTAAAAAAAAATACTTTTAAATGCTGCCATTGACCTAAATAATTGACTATGTTTCGTTTTAGGCCTATGACTTTGATTAGCAGCATTTTTCGTAAATATTTTCAACAAGACTAAACTTTTTCACTGCCAAAATGACAACGATTATAATTGGTATTGATTTCTTCATAGTATTTTCGCGAATGCAACTGAATTAACGTTGTAACTGTATATTCGATTACATTAAGGCAAAATCACATTTAACGGCTTAAGTATAAAGATGATTTAAGAACTACAGGGTACATTAGTCTCTCTGTAGATTCCACTCCAGACCGGCCCCATATTGATCAGCCCACTGTTATTCAAATTATTGTGAGGTATGTTTCACCAGATGATGGGGTCCCTATTGAACGTTTTCTAACTTTCCCTGAGATAGGTTGCCACACAGGGGAAAGTATGTCTAAGATGGTGCACAACTACCTTACAAGTGAATGCAAAAAAGATTTTAGTAAGTGTCGAGGCCAGTCATATGATAATGATGCCAATATGTCTGGCAAATACAAGGGAATGCAAGAAATAATATTGAAGATTAACAAGTATGCTATGTATATTCAATGTTTTGGTCAATCCCTGAATCTTGTTGGTAGAACAGCAACAAACTTTTGGGGAATTTTTCAAGTTTTTTTCATCATCTACACATAGATGGGCAGTACTGTTGTCATTCTTCAAAGATGATTCAAAATTTCCAAAGTCTTTGTCAAAGACTAGATGGGAAGCACATTCAATGGCCACAAGTGCAATAAGCTTACTTGATAGTTATGATGAAATGATTGCTGCATTACAGAGAAAGGCGAAACAAGAAATCAAGCCATAAACATTTTGAATAAAATGGAAGAGTTTGAATGTATGGTAATGTTATATTTGTGGAGTTACTTGCTGGATGAATTTCACAAGACTAGTCAATCAGTGCAAGACCCCCAAATTAGTCTAGAAATATTTAGGAAATTATACGCTTCACTTGCGGATTTTGTTAAAGGTTCCAGGGATATGTTTGATCATTTTGAAAAAAAAAGCAAAGGAAAAATTGTCTGATGTTGATTACAAGAAAAGCAGATATAGAAGAAGGCGTATCAACGATGATGAAAATGATGCTTTAGAGTACCTTGAGCCAAGAGACAAGTTCAGAATAAAAACATTTATACCTGTGATGGATGCATCAGAGTCAAGTCGGGCACAGAGGGCCTCAGTATACAATGATGCTGCGAAAAATGTTTCATTCTTAACCAAATTAGAAGCTACAGAAGAAGAGATTCGTGAAGGAGTTAGTACTTTATGCCAAACATACCCTGAAGATGTGGAAATGAATCTTGTTGGAGAAGTCAAGAATTTTCATCAATATGTTAGACATAGTCAAGCCTATGGTTCAGGGTAATATTTATTGATCGTGTCCAATCAGCATTCCCTAATGTAGAAGCGATTTTAAGTGTTTCTTAGTATGATGGTTGCAAATTGCTCTGGAGAAAGATCTTTTTCTCACTTGAAGAGGATAAAAAGTGAAATTAGAACAACAATGACTCAAGATAAATTATGTTCCCTCAGTCTCATGTGCATAGAAAGTGACAAACTACGCAGTTTATCATTTGATGATGTCATCAGTGACTTTGCTCTGGCAAAAGCAAGAAAGAAAATATTTTAGATAATAAGTCTTTGTAAATTATTCCTTTTAAAAGAATTTTTGTTTCTTTTTACCAGAGTTTGCATTTTAAGTTTGTTAGGAATGAATAAAAATGTAAAAAAAATGTATTATTTCACTAACTATAGGCAATACTTCTTAATTGTATTTCATTTTAACCCTCTAAGTATCCGATAATAATATTTTGCACTAACATATAATTCTGGACTTTTAAAGGGCCCCATATCTCAAATAGCTTAGGGCCCCATCAAGTCTAAATCCGGCCCTGCGTTCACCCCCCCCCTCTCTTCCATTCTCCCTCCCCACTTCCGCTTATATCTCTCACCTCCTCCCGAAATTCGACTTATGTGTCAATTTGTTACATTAATTTTCTTTGGACCGACTAGAATTGCGTGAGTTTTTACTCCCTTTCTTTTAAATCGTACCGTCTGTCTGACTGTCTGCTTGGTTGTTAGCAAAACTTCTCGTCGTACAATCGATTAGAAACTTGGCCAGTAGGCTTGTCCCGACTAACAGTACATTCTATCAAATTTTCAGCATCATAGCGTTTTGAATAGTCACGAATTCATTCGACCAATTTGCTAATCGAAGAAAATATTTTACGTCAAACATGGCTGTCTCTACCGAGACGGAAGTAAATAAACGTTGCGGCTTTGGCCCGAAAAAGAAGGGTGCGCAAATGTTTAGTGTGGAAATTCATAAGGTATGATATCACTTATATTTATTTAAATTAATTTTAAACTTAATTTACAAAGAAAGGCAGTATAATAAAAACTTTGTTTTTATGGGTTAGTTTATTATGAACTTTAAAAAAATAAAAATAAAAAGATATTATTTTTTTTAATAACTAATAAAACAATGAAATGACTACACAAAAGGTTTTATAAAGTATTATTAAGGTGAAGCTTGTGTCTGATGTTTTTCTAGCATTTTGTTTCTGTTTGGTTCAATTTTGGTTATCACAGCTCTTGGGTCTCCAAGTTCCATTACTTTAACTTGCTTATTTCTTTTGACAATAGAGTGGTAATAGTACACAAATTCACGTTCCACTAAATATGGTGATGGAAATGCAATAAATATTGTTGCTGAAACCCATATATCTGAAGAAAATAATGGAATGTTATTTTACAACCAAATGTCATGACTGTCAGGATGTGTTTACGATTAGGACATCAACCTGGCAGAAGCTGGACAATGAGAGGGGTGCGGAGTCGTAGGTGAGTGGGGTAGTAGTGGCAGGTCGTCGTGGGGTATGAATTACCGTGACTGGAATCGCCCTGGAATAATTATTATTTCTCTCTTGGCTCGTTAGATGTTATGACGGACACACAGATAGTTCTAAGTAGGCAAATAAATCGCTGGTTAAGTTCAGGTGTTTATTATCATTTCATTTCTTCACTCAATGGCAAGATACATATATGAATTTGCACAGGCTTCAGTTAACACTCAACACATGGTACTGCTAGGTTATCCAAAATTTAGGCAAACGTAGCTGTGTTCATGAAAGTACTTAGACTGACAAAATATCTATCTATACACATGCAGGCGGTATATCCTATGGAACAACTGAATAAGTGGAGGGGAGAATCGAACAACCTTCTCCGCCTCACGCTTGAGCCGAAGTGTCCTAAAACTAGTTAAGCCCGCTTTCGTGCATTTTAGTCACGTGATCAGTGGTCAATTTGATTGGATAGCTACATTAGTTTAGAATTACATATGTTCTGGTTGGCTGGTTTGAAATATACTTGCATAGAAGATTGACTATTGGGGGGGGGGAAATTAGGGGTGGGTGTAGGCGAACGATTAGTACCGCCGACTTTTGCGGGGTGGGGCCCAGGGGAAAAAGGGGGGGGGGGGGTTGGGTAGACGTATACGGAGATACAAAGGATAAGAAAATGACTTATTTCCCTTGATGTACCTGTCTCTATTGGTTCTGGTCGAGTGCAGCCCAAGGTGCTTACGTATGTGCGAGACGCTTCGCTCCAGATGTCACTACTTCGAGTGGATAAAGGGCTTAACCACGGGCGCTGAGTAGGGGACAAAGAGGGGAGATAATGAAAAAGGTGTAGCAGTGGGTGGGGGTGTCTACAGGTGGGTGGGGGTTTCTACAGGTGGGTGGGGGTTTTACGTGTATGCTGAGTTTAGCAAAATAAATGAGTATTTACTATCCAAATACAACATGAATCATAATTGACAGCATAATAGAATATATATATCTATACATACATTAAAGAATACACACACATACAATCACACATACAAATAGTGTAATACCAATTGGCTGAATCAAGTAGCAACCTCTGAATTCGGGAATGAAAAAGTGTAGAGAGGGTTAAAGAGAGGTGAGGAGAAGGGGTGGTTGGGGTGTTCCTATTGCGTGAGAGAGAGAGAGGGTAATAGCTCCAGGCTACTTTCTACTCCCTAATCTAACTCTACGCTAACCTATGTTTCTAGTTCTACACTACTTCTGCGCTATGATCTATCCATGAGTGCTAATAAGGTTACGATTTAATTCCAGAATCGTGACAACTCACCCGGGCAATTTGGGAATCTACTCAGAAAGTGGATTCATACTTAATTTACTGTCTCTGGGGTATGGGATCTTAGTGAGAGTACCGGGATAGTATCTGCGAGTGGTATCTTGGCGTGTCCACGTGTTGGTGGTGGGTCTGTGACGGGGAGGGGTCGGAGGGAACAAGGGGACGCGTTAAGTTATCTTCTGGGGGGGCGAGTATGGCGCTGGGTTATATTGTTACCCGGCCCATCGGGTGTATAGGGTTAACGCTAATCCTCGTCGTCGGGGTGGACTCGAAATGGGTTTCGACCTAAGAAACATTTTAACAGGTCGAAAGCAAATCTGGCGTTTTCGTTCCAATGTAATTTTGGACGTGTGGTAGCATTCAGTAAATCGAATAAGGGCGTTGCTAGTTGCCGGAAGCCGCGTAAAGCATTCCTTTCATAGTAACTGAACTCGTGAAGTATACGCTTTAGCTCGCTTCTGGTCTGGGGCAGTTTTGCGTTGCGGAGCCTGTCTTTAATGGACACGAATTGGGGAGGGCGGATCGGGCTGTGGGTGGGGCGCGGTGGCACGTGGCTCACCTGTGTGGGTCGGGGCGGGTGTGGTCTGCCTACGATTGGCCTACCTAGTAGAACGTCTACTTTCCCGTCTTTGGTCACGGCTGCTTCGATGGGGCCTGCTGTAAAGGCGGAGTCGATGTGTACGACTGCCGTCGGTAGACGCAGGATGGGGGAGTCATGGGATGACCCTTGGAGTCGCACATAGCGGCCTGTGTAGTCGCGGGGGTCGGTCATTGATTCCGTTACTAGGGCCTCATAGCTGAGCCCGGAATCGTATGTACAAGAGCCCAGGTGGCCATTGATTCGGACTATCTCGTCGACACAGTTGTGGCGGGGTTCATTGGGTCCGTCTACTGAGGAGATGGAAAATACGTGATGGACTTGATCCAAGTCGCCGTATGTTTCCTGGCTATTCCACGGGGCGGTGGTTTCGGTTAAGTGGTTGGGGTAAGGGGCTTCTGTTTCTTGTCCTGCCGGACCGTTAGTATACTGCTGGTCGGCGCTTACGGGTTCTGTCGTGGTGTAAAATGCAACGGCGGCCAAATAGGGGGTGGGGTCGCGTCTGTTCCTGTCGTGTGCTAACTGAGGGGTGGGTCTGGTCTGGCGGTGGTCTCCGCGCGGGTTGTGAGGACGAGGTCGCCCGTGGTGGGGCGTGTGTGGCTGAGGCGCGGTTGATTGAGGGGGAGGGTTGACGCGGTGGTTGTCCCCGTAAGGTCGGTGCGGTTGTGGGTGTCCCGGGCGGGAGGATGACGCTATTAGGTTGGACTGCAGAAACCTATCTGCGCCCTGCAGGGAGGGGTTTAAACCGGATATGCCCTGATGGATTAAGAAAGCCTTTAGCTTGGGGGGCATCTGGGATTCTATCTGTTCAGTCATAAGAAGGGTGACCACACCTTCGAATGACTGCTCGACATTGCCTAACTCAACCCACTTGAGTAGGTAAGATTGTATTCGCTCCGCGAATTGGGTATAATTTTCCCCCAGTCGTAGCGTGGACGACCGAAACTTCTTCTGGTAGTGGGACGAGTGTAACTGGTGGCGATTTAGCAGCGCGTTTTTCAGTGCAACGCACGACTCCCTGTCTTCTGGGGCCAGTTTACAGTAAGTCTCGTAATCCTCCCCTCTCAGAGTGGAGACGAGGATCCTACAGTGTAATTCTGGGGGGACCTCATTTAACTCCATACAGTCGCTAAACCGTCGGAGGTAAATGTCGAATTGTTCTAGCCGGGGGTCGTGAACGTCGGTCCATAGAGAAGCATGTCGGGGGAGGGGATGGTTGCTGGGGTTGGCTGAGCTAAATGATGAGGGGGAGTTTGGGTTGTCGCTGTTGTCGGGGGTCCTAGTGCTTGCTGCTAACTCAGCTAGTCTGAATTCATGTGTCCTGTGTGCCTCCTCATCTAATCTATTCTCTTCTCTAGCTCTATCTTCCCTAGCTAATTGTTCTAACCTAAGTGTGTCCTCCCTAGCTAACTGTTCTGCTCTCTCCTCCCTAGCTACTTGTTCTGCTCTCTCCCTAAGTTTCTCTTCTCTCTGCTCTACTCTTAGTTTCTCTTCTCTCTGCTCTACTCTAAGTTTCTCTTCTCTTGCCTCATGGACCGCTACCTGTTCAACTACGTATTTAATGACGTCTCCGTCACTGTAGCCTATCGCTATAGCCTCTTCTCTCAGCTGCTTACGCAATAGTACACCTTCAGCCATAGTGACAGAGTAAGGCGAGAGTAAGGCAGTAAACGGACAGAGATATGACGAGATAGAGAGAGGGAATGTAAGAGGGGTTGGGGTTCAGAGTTTAACTACTTAATACTAGTCCAAAATGGTACTCACCAGAACAGCGGTTCCTAGAATTTCACACACATATATACTAACACACATATCCAATCATAAAGTTATTGTCATATGGCGCTTAGCGCTGTTGGTGTGGATAACTTCGGCTGCTGGTGTATCTGGGGTGACGATCTGGCGGTTGGGGTGTTGAATCTGGCGTGATGGGGTGACGCAGGTGGCGTAGGGTGACGAATATGGCTGCTGGTGTATCTGGGTTGCCGTAGATTGCTTAGAGTGGCGAATCTGGCGTAATGGGGTGGCGGATCTGGCGTGATGGGGTGGCGAATCTGGTGTGATGGGGTGGCGAATCTGGCGTAGTGTGGCGGGTCTGGCTGCTGGTGTATCTGGGTTGGCGTAGATTGCTAGAGTGGCGAATCTTCTTAATGGGGTGTCTTGACTGGCGTATCTGGGGTGACGTAGGCTGCGTAAAGTGGCGAGCCTGGGTATCTGGGTGGCGTAGGCTGCGTAAAGTGGCTAGCCTGGCTTACTGGGGTGACTTGGCTTGCGTTTGAGGTGACGGATCTGTTTGCTGCTTAGGGTCTTCGTGTTGTAGAGAGATGAGCCCCCAATCCAGGGTCGGTTTCAGTACGGCGTGGTCCTCGGGTTGATTGCTGTTGTAAGTGCCCTGAACGGCTTGAGTTCAGGATCCCGCGGCGAGGTCCCCACTTTGTCAGGATGTGTTTACGATTAGGACATCAACCTGGCAGAAGCTGGACAATGAGAGGGGTGCGGAGTCGTAGGTGAGTGGGGTAGTAGTGGCAGGTCGTCGTGGGGTATGAATTACCGTGACTGGAATCGCCCTGGAATAATTATTATTTCTCTCTTGGCTCGTTAGATGTTATGACGGACACACAGATAGTTCTAAGTAGGCAAATAAATCGCTGGTTAAGTTCAGGTGTTTATTATCATTTCATTTCTTCACTCAATGGCAAGATACATATATGAATTTGCACAGGCTTCAGTTAACACTCAACACATGGTACTGCTAGGTTATCCAAAATTTAGGCAAACGTAGCTGTGTTCATGAAAGTACTTAGACTGACAAAATATCTATCTATACACATGCAGGCGGTATATCCGATGGAACAACTGAATAAGTGGAGGGGAGAATCGAACAACCTTCTCCGCCTCATTCTTGAGCCGAAGTGTCCTAAAACTAGTTAAGCCCGCTTTCGTGCATTTTAGTCACGTGATCAGTGGTCAATTTGATTGGATAGCTACATTAGTTTAGAATTACATATGTTCTGATTGGCTGGTTTGAAATATACTTGTATAGAAGATTGACTATTGGGGGGGGGAATTAGGGGTGGGTGTAGGCGAACGATTAGTACCGCCGACTTTTGCGGGGTGGGGCCCAGGGGAAAAAGGGGGGGTTGGGTAGACGTATACGGAGATACAAAGGATAAGATAATGACTTATTTCCCTTGATGTACCTGTCTCTATTGGTTCTGGTCGAGTGCAGCCCAAGGTGCTTACGTATGTGCGAGACGCTTCGCTCCAGATGTCACTACTTCGAGTGGATAAAGGGCTTGACCACGGGCGCTGAGTAGGGAGCAAAGAGGGGAGATAATGAAAAAGGTGTAGCAGTGGGTGGGGGTGTCTACAGGTGGGTGGGGGTTTCTACAGGTGGGTGGGGGTTTTACGTGTATGCTGAGTTTAGCAAAATAAATGAGTATTTACTATCCAAATACAACATGAATCATAATTGACAGCATAATAGAATATATATATATATATACATACATTAAAGAATACACACACATACAATCACACATACAAATAGTGTAATACCAATTGGCTGAATCAAGTAGCAACCTCTGAATTCGGGAATGAAAAAGTGTAGAGAGGGTTAAAGAGAGGTGAGGAGAAGGGGTGGTTGGGGTGTTCCTATTGCGTGAGAGAGAGAGAGGGTAATAGCTCCAGGCTACTTTCTACTCCCTAATCTAACTCTACGCTAACCTATGTTTCTAGTTCTACACTACTTCTGCGCTATGATCTATCCATGAGTGCTAATAAGGTTACGATTTAATTCCAGAATCGTGACAATGACTATAGCCCATTTCTTACAAATTTCATTTTTATTTCTTCATTATTTGTTTATTCAATCAATTTCTTATGCAGTTGGACTAATTTTTTTATAGAAAAGATGGCTATACAAACCATTTAGGAATTTTTTTTTTTTTTGTAATGCTATTAATGTCTCTAAATTGACCATTTAAGTCGTCATTAAGTGTTTCAAGATGTTGACTATAACTGAGAATGTGTTCGTCAGTTTTCTCTACAGAAACAATAAGATGTTCGCTTCCAAGGTTGCGTTTGTACAATAGAAGTTTTGACATAAATGCCAAAATAACAATTTGTGTTTTAATCAAATTAAGATCAAATCCCTGCAATTAATTTTTCCTTTGTTGAAAACTTATTTAAATAAGATAAATATAAGATGTAATGTTTAAATTATTTTTTTTTGATTGTCCTTAAAAGAATCATCTTTGCTTTTCATAGCTCTATCATCGAATCAAAGACTCATAAAACTTTTTTAAGGAGAGAATAACTGAAATTGTTAGCAACTAAATGTTATCAGGAAACACACAAAGGACATACAGCACATCTAGCAGAGAAGTCTTTAAATAAGACATTTATCCACAATATTACGATACCATCGCCGGTGGAGGAATTTTTTTTTTCGTTAATAAGTCTTCAAGTACTGTAGATTTGCCTTTAGTGTCATTTATTTATTTTGAGTAAAGTGGGCAATTGTTCCCTTTTTAAATAAGCTTACAATAAATGTAAGCTAAATGTAAGGCTTGATTTTCTGGTAGAGTGGACTCGTTAAGTTGTCAAAAAAATTGGGATGTTTTTCGGTAATCACACAATTTAATGTACTCTAAATCACCTGCTATTTCATACATTCTTTTCTGCAAGTGTACTATAACTCAACTAATATTTCTAGTTATACATAAGTTTCGGTGTACAATAATAGGTACAAAATATTTTTAACTTCTTTTTAGTGAATGTCGGATTGTCGATATCAAAGCTTGTTTTGTTTAAATCATGTTTATACGTATGTTATTTAAACTAAAACCAACCTCAAACTGTGATAATAAACAAAAGTACCGAACTTTTCTACTGCCGAACTGATCATATTTGATTTATACCAACCCTAGCCCCTAGGCCTACTTCCAATAAAAGTCAGTGCGATTCCTATGTGTTATTAATATAAGATATACTGTTGTTTGAGAACATGTAAACTTTGAAATTTTGTTACTGAAATAGCAGCGGTGATCAAATTATTTTAAGTACGTTCGGACTGTCAACTGGACCATCACCGCCCCCGCTACTGCCCCCCCCCCGGAACGTCAGCGCCCCCTCAGAGCTTCTCACCGCCCCGTTGAAAATCTATTCTCTATGGTGTCTTTAAAAAAACATGAAAAAAAAAACAAAGCTTAAAACGTCTGGTGATTAAATTATATCACTAACTGTAAATGTTTAGCCATAAAGTACGGTCTGGTAGATAAAAGGAAAGGGTTTGAGGCTATGCAACATCACTTTTGCACCCATGGGCTATAGAGTATGGCGAAGTGTGTAAACCATCGATACGCTTGCATTACGTGCACAACCGGTGGGCGAACGCATTTTTGGAAAGCCCTTGTTGCGAGACCGAGGTTTATTGCCAATGCCAAAATAGACCCAAGCCTCGGGGGAGGGGGGGGGAGGAAGCAATGAGCGCGACATTCAGCCTCAAACCCCGCCCTGGTGCGCGGATGTCCAGACCTGTAGTATGGGATTTGTGTTACCGGAAGACGGCGCAGGTTTAGGAGCGAGCCACCACGAGTGGAACTCCGCAGTTGGGGAGTGAAGTGTTATGCAACTACTGCGGGAGACCGTACCCTATGTTACGCGGCACGCCGTGTATGCAGTGAAAATGTTCAAACTCAAACTCCCGCATCGACAAGTATCAATACTTTTAAAAAGAACAGAATATCAAAGTAGTTCAGATGTGCACATTATTTCGCTTAAAAAAAAATTGCATAGAAACTCCATGCTTACAATATATATATATATATATATATATATATATATATATATATATATATATTATTAAATAAAGATAATTAGTTAATATCGTAGAGAAAAATCTAAATGCTGCCTCTAGGAAATAATTTTTTAAGATCTTTTTATGAGATCTTTTTATGAGATCTTTTTATGAGATCTTTTTATGAGATCTTTCTATGAGATCCTACTATATGTTTCATTGTTCAACCGTGACTTGGAAGTTGAGCTAATCTCACGCTTTGGTGGCGTCCGAAACAATTTCCTATATCACGTCTGCAGACAATTTTGTTCTGATTGTACATGATGTCACTATTTTGTAGAATGTCCGGGGGTGTTTTCTTTTAACACTTGAATGGATTTAAATAAGGAGAAAAAATCTGAATGTAGATTTATTATTATACTCTATAGGCCTACGTAAAATGCAACACCTATTCTCAACTGTTTTACAAACGAAGTAACAGCGCGCTTTTTAAAAGTTTTATTGTATTATTTTGGAAGTTAATAAAGTAATCAAGCGATGCATATCGCCTAAGATTTTGCATTAAATGCAATATGGAAACCCGTTTGCAAGACGTTACAAGGGCTACGAAATAAAATCCATTAGTTTGACATCCTGGCTCCGTCAAAAGTTTTATTTTGTGACATTGCATAGTAAATAACTAAAGGTGCTCAGCTTTTGTGACATTGCGAAGTTAATAATGTAAGGGATCCGCATTTTTTTTTACCTTGCGAAGTTAATAATGTAAGGGATCCGCATTTTGTGACATTGCGAAGTTAATAATGTAAGGGATCCGCATTTTGTGACATTGCGAAGTTAATAATGTAAGGGTACATCTTTTTGTGACAATGCGAAGTTAATAATAGCAGGTGTCCTTTGTTTGTGACATTGCGAAGTTAATAATAGCAGAAGGTCACATTTTGTTACTTTGTAAAGTTAATAATAGCATGGGCCAATCTTTTGTGACATTGCGAAGTTAATAATTGAAGGGCTGCATAATTTTGTGGTTTTACAAGGAAGACTGGGAGCGGTTAAACCACGGATAAACTGGAAAGAAGCCGAATTAAAGAATAGAATGGGACCTACATCTGTGTGTCATTTCGATAGAAAACAACGGTAGATTGTCAACAGTTTTGTGACAGAGAAAGAAACAAATGAAACATTCGGGACTTTTTGCGGGGAAAAATGGATTAATTGTGGCTCAGACTTTTTGTGACGGTATATCGTAAATACTTTAAAAAGGTCCACAAATTTGGCACTTTATGCGGGTCAGAACAGAAGGTGACCACAGTATTGTAACATTGCAAAATAATCAATGAAATGCGCCCACTGGTTTATGACTAACGGCATTACCCACACGAATCAATGGGGAAAATGCAGTTTGGAATTGTGATGCAGAAAATTATCATTTTGTCAGGTTTGACAGTAAAGACTGGAATAATGACTACAGCTTTGTGACAAAATAAAGGCTGTATGGCAGATTAAAAAGATGTTGCCGAAAGAAAACGATGGATTGTGAATGTCAGACGTGGAGAATCACCTAGTTATAATCTAAAAACTATTGCTTGATGCAAAATAATTTATGTATAGATTGTGTTTTTCTAAATAATCAAGGACGCAACTTTTGACTATTTTATTTTGTAAACGAAGCTAAAATTAGGCCAAAATGAACGCGACCAACAGTATTGAGTATTATTTATTTTATAGTCACTTTTGATGTTAAAACGAATTCCTCATAACTAATATTGTAGCCTTTGTATATTTCTAAAAGACCAGAACTGGCCGTCGAGTGTGAAATCAATTGTCAAACACCAGCCAAAGCATGTTTTCTGTTTACGGAAATGCACAGGAAGTTCATGATCTCTTTTATTCATGACCTATTGAAAAGGCCAGGCCTCATGAAGACTTATCAATACAAAAAGTAAAGTACCATTCGGACCAAACTGATCATAGGGCTGGTGAAGCAGCGTTCACCAGTTTCTGTGGTCAAAGCAGGTACACATCGAATTAAAAAGTCTCTAAAGAATCCCGGACAAGCCGAAGCTCTTGTGTCCAGGGCGTAACGCTTAGGTTTGAGCATAACTCTGTCCGAGCTCCAGCCACCCCACGACACGCCGAAGGCTTGGTGTGCCGTGTAACAGGGAAGGATTCTGCAGGCCAGCGACCGTTCACTGCGGTTCCCCTAAGGATCAATATCGTAGTGGCTCGCTCGTAGTCCTGCATTGCACAAATCCTATACTATAGGCACATGCATCCAGGCACCGGGTGGGTTTCGAGACGGGGTTGCAGCGGCCATTGCTACCTCCCCACCGAGATTCGGTGGCCTCTCGGCAGTGCAATGAACCTCGGACCCGCTGCGGGGTCTGTCCCCCATGCGTTCGCCCGCCGGTGTATTCTTAATGTGAATGTATCGGCGGTTTACACACTACGCCAGTCTTTGAGGCCCATGGGTACAGTAGTGCAGCAGAACAGGGCAGACTCAGGGACACCCTCAAGTCCTGGAAAAAAAAAACTATCATCCACCAGGAATCGAACCCACGACCTTCGGATCGCCAGTCGAACACGCTGCAGCTAGGTCACCGTGCCTTATCATCAAAACAATACACTAGATTTAAGTTTAAAACACCAGAAACAAAAACTTAAAATAGAAAAAAATGAATTAGAAAAAAAAACAGTATTGCTTTGTTTAAAAGATGACTCTGTAAAACAAATAAAAAACATAAACATATAATCCTGTATTAGTTCGATAAAGTTTGAAATGGTGCAATAAATTTTAATGCCTTTAGACAAAGTATATATAAATTTTTTTTACAAATTTTTAGAAGAAAGTAGGTGAATTTCGTAAAATAAAGTTTTTTTTTATTTAACACGTAAGGTCACAAGTGGATGACCCCTATTTGAGTCTCTGTCATACGTTATTGGAACCTTAGGTATTGCAGATATATAACTATTTTGCTTATAACTGTTCAAAGTCAAATTGAAATCTAACACTATTCGATATGCACTATTATGCAATAAATATATAAAATATATATATATTATATACATATATAGTTGTATAATAATATTTACCCTTCAATTGTGGACTTTTTCCTCGGGCCTATAGGGGTCTCCCCTGTGCAATTAATACAATAAATGTATATATATATATATATATATATATACACATATATACATATATATAGATATATATAGAGAGAGAGACATAGATATAGATAGGTAGTTATATATGATATATATATATATCTATATATATAAAGATAGATAGATATAGATATAAATAGAGAAATAGATAGATAGGTAGATTGATAGATAGATAGATAGATAGATAGATAGATAGATAGAAGATACATAGATAGATAGATAGATAGATAGATAGATAGATAGATAGATAGATAGATAGATAGATAGATAGATAGATAGATAGATAGATAGATAATCACACATAATTATATATTCTATGCTCCAGAAACGGCAAAGTAAAATTTAAGCCACTCCTTATTTTAATGTTGTTTTTTTAAACATGTATTTTCTATAGCTCTAAAATTTGCATATTATATATATTGAGATGTTTATTGCCTAACCCCACATTAATATTTAAATAATATTCTATAGCGGATTTGAAACAGGAACAAAAGGATATCAAACTCGGAAACGATTGGATAGAGAAACGGGAATAAGTGTTTTAAGGCTATTTTTAGAAAGTGATGTGGGATTTGCTGTTTATGTGGGTTGAGTTTAAAAGGTATATAAAGGGGCAGTAATCTAGAACAGCTAAACCTTTTTATTTCACCATTTGTCACCGCTAAGATTGTTAGGTGTTTGGGTAAGTTAGCATTACAATAATCCTATAAGCTTATGAATTATAAAAAAGTTTCTTTATTCATAAATTATAGATTACAAAAAATGATGCTACTGAATAACAGCTATATTTATAAAAATATATACTGTTTTTTTTTAAATAATCATTGCATATACTAATTATTGTCTAGTAATAATATTTAATATTTATTATACTAACTGCATATAAGTACTATTTCTTCCCGAGTGGCATGGAATGTGTTGCCTAAACTAACTAAGAAAACTAGTAGCTTGACATCATTTAAAACAGTAACCATAATGCAAGGCAAGACTCGGACCACGGATGAGCGTAGGACGCAATAATCCTCTTTATATAAGGAGCGTCTTTAATAAAAAAAAGATAACTGATACATTTGTATTTGAATCTATTTTTCAGAATCATACAAGAGATAAAAATGATCCATCAACTCAGCATTTATATTTATGTGGTCCTGTTCGGGCTTGCCTGGTCTGTGTCCACAAATGTGCCCAACAGATGCCCGCAGCCCACTCCAGCCAACCCGGACCCACAGGCCTTCTACTACGTCCACCCCGACAACTGTAATTATTTCTTCACCTGCGCCCACGGCCTCCCTTACCTCATGTCCTGCGCACCTGGCACGCGGTTTAGCGAAGTCTTCCAGACGTGCGCCGCAGAGTTCAGTCATTACGACACGTGCAGCCGTAAGTTATTTGTAACAACTCTTTAACTTTGTCGCTGTAATTGTTAAAAGTAATATTCATCATATTGTCACATTTATTGTTATAATTGTTACTATTTTTGTTGTTTCTTTGGTGTGATGGAGGCCAGATATTAATGTTGTGTCAATTAATGCTATGAGCGGATGTCGTGAGAGGCGACTGCCATTAGAACCTGTACTTGTAGATGAACTTTTATGTACTTTCGATCTGTCTAATAATGTAATTACTTTTTTTTTTCTAACCTATTGAGTCTTTGTTAAGTTTTGGTTGTTAGATGTATTACTCAAAATCCCGCAGCCACCACATGTTATTATTATTACAGTTTAAGCTGTTTTGTTGTTAGATGTAGGCCTATTGCACATAAAATCCCGCAGTCATGTTATTATTATTATTATTACTGTTATAGCTGTTTTAATACTGTTTATGATGTTTTTACTACTATTATTGTTATTTTAACTGCTTTTCTTGTTATTCTATTGTTTTTGTTTTGTTTTGTTTGTTTTTGTTGTTTTTTGTAGTATTAGCACTAAATATCTTTCGTATGTTTTATGAAATCCATTGATTGAGAATTACATTCTAAGAAACTAATTGTCCACCTAAGTGAAAGCAATAGCACTAAGTCACTTGGTCTGCTTGTATGAACAGTATCATAGTGTGTCTGCTTTAAAAATATATTATTAAATGTACTTTTCTTTGTGTATTTAAATAGCATTTTACAATTAATGTTTAAACAATAGTAGCCTACATTTATATTGAAATATCCAGTTAGTAGCCTACATTTATATTGAAATATCCAGTTAGTAGCCTACATTTATATTGAAATATCCAGTTAGTAGCCTACATTTATATTGAAATATCCAGTTAGTAGCCTACATTTATGTTGAAATATCCAGTTAGTAGCCTACATTTATATTGAAATATCCAGTTAGTAGCCTACATTTATATTGAAATATCTAGTTAGTAGCCTACATTTATATTGAAATATCCAGTTAGTAACCTACATTTATATTGAAATATCCAGTTAGTAGCCTACATTTATAATGAAATATCCAGTTAGTAGCCAACATTTATATTGAAATATCCAGTTAGTAGCCAACATTTATGTTGAAATATCCAGTTAGTAGCCTACATTTATGTTGAAATATCCAGTTAGTAGCCTACATTTATATTGAAATATCCAGTTAGTAGCCTACATTTATATTGAAATATCCAGTTAGTAGCCTACATTTATATTGAAATATCCAGTTAGTAGCCTACATTTATGTTGAAATATCCAGTTAGTAGCCTACATTTATATTGAAATATCCAGTTAGTAGCCTACATTTATATTGAAATATCCAATTAGTAGCCTACATTTATGTTGAAATATCCAGTTAGTAGCCTACATTTATGTTGAAATATCCAGTTAGTAGCCTACATTTATATTGAAATATCCAGTTAGTAGCCTACATTTATATTGAAATATCCAGTTAGTAGCCTACATTTATATTGAAATATCCAGTTAGTAGCCTACATTTATATTGAAATATCCAGTTAGTAGCCTACATTTATATTGAAATATCCAGTTAGTAGCCTACATTTATATTGAAATATCCAGTTAGTAGCCTACATTTATATTGAAATATCCAGTTAGTAGCCTACATTTATATTGAAATATCCAGTTAGTAGCCTACATTTATATTGAAATATCCAGTTAGTAGCCTACATTTATATTGAAATATCCAGTTAGTAGCCTACATTTATATTGAAATATCCAGTTAGTAGCCTACATTTATATTGAAATATCCAGTTAGTAGCCTACATTTATATTGAAATATCCAGTTAGTAGCCTACATTTATATTGAAATATCCAGTTAGTAGCCTACATTTATATTGAAATATCCAGTTAGTAGCCTACATTTATATTAAAATATCCAGTTAGTAGCCTACATTTATATTGAAATATCCAGTTAGTAGCCTACATTTATATTGAAATATCCAGTTAGTAGTCTACATTTATGTTGAAATATCCAGTTAGTAGCCTACATTTATATTGAAATATCCAGTTAGTAGCCTACATTTATATTGAAATATCCAGTTAGTAGCCTACATTTATATTGAAATATCCACTTAGTAGCCTACATTTATGTTGAAATATCCACTTAGTAGCCTACATTTATATTGAAATATCCAGTTAGTAGCCTACATTTATATTGAAATATCCAGTTAGTAGCCTACATTTATGTTGAAATATCCAGTTAGTAGCCTACATTTATATTGAAATATCCAGTTAGTAGCCTACATTTATATTGAAATATCCAGTTAGTAGCCTACATTTATATTGAAATATCCAGTTAGTAGCCTACATTTATATTGAAATATCCAGTTAGTAGCCTACATTTATATTGAAATATCCAGTTAGTAGCCTACATTTATATTGAAATATCCAGTTAGTAGCCTACATTTATATTGAAATATCCAGTTAGTAGCCTACATTTATATTGAAATATCCTGTTAGTAGCCTACATTTATGTTGAAATATCCAGTTAGTAGCCTACATTTATATTGAAATATCCAGTTAGTAGCCTACATTTATATTGAAATATCCAGTTAGTAGCCTACATTTATATTGAAATATCCAGTTAGTAGCCTACATTTATATTGAAATATCCAGTTAGCAGCCTACATTTATATTGAAATATCCAGTTAGTAGCCTACATTTATATTGAAATATCCAGTTAGTAGCCTACATTTATATTGAAATATCCAGTTAGTAGCCTACATTTATATTGAAATATCCAGTTTATGATAATGTCAAATGTCAAAACAGGTTTTACCATAGCGTATTTTCTTGTTAGCTTAATTTTCATTATTTTGTTACTGTAGGAGAAAATGCGGCCCGAGAATGCTCAAGAGGGGCAACACTTATTGGACACCCAGAGATTTGCCAGAGATACTTCAACTGTTCGGACACGACCCCGCGGGGACAATTTAGCTTTTTGAAGGAATTTGAGAGCGAATGCCCTTACCCTCAGCTTTTTGACATCACAGAGAGAAGGTGCAAGTCTTTCAAAGAGGCCTACTGTGGACCTTACAGGGTGCCAGGCATTGCGCCATGTAAGTAAAGCATGAACAGGGTATTAAGAACACATAACATTGGTCATTCACAATAACATATGGTATTAAGAACACATAACATTGGTCATTCAAAATAACATATGGTATTAAGAACACATAACATTGGTCATCCAAAATAACATATGGTTTTAAGAACACATAACATTGGTCATTCAAAATAACATATGATATTAAGAACACATAACATTGGTCATTCAAAATAACATATGGTATTAAGAACACATAACATTGGTCATTCAAAATAACATATGGTATTAAGAACACATAACATTGGTCATTCAAAATAACATATGGTATTAAGAACACAAATTGAGTATTTGTAATGATAACCGTCATTTATGTTAGAGTGGAAGAACTAAAAGTCATAAGCAGAAAGCGGAAGTGACGACTGTATGGTAATAGTAGTAAAAGTCTAAATACCATTGCATCGCACAACAGTATTTAAAAAAACGTCGTTTTTTAAGAACACAATGAAAAAAGAAAAATACAAATTAATGTGTTATTCAGAAGACAATGACTAAACTATCTGATATAACTTTGTCTCCAGGCTCATACGTACAGAATCTGTGTGGCTCAAGTCATTGCCAACCATGTAACGAACGCTTTCCTTCTTGTGTTGGACTAGCTAACGGCATTCATGTAAGTTGTGTTTTACTACAGATCTGTATGCATAATATAGTAAAAGTACTCGTAGGACCAAATTAATCCATAATGCCGGTGAAGCAGCGTTCACAAATTTCTGTTGCCACGGCATACTAGAGGATATAGCAGCCTTACACTTTACCCCAACTAATGTCAGGTACCAATCAGAGCTGGGTAGACTCAGGGGATCCCTCCAGTTCAGGGAACAAATCCTAGCCTTCATCAGGATTCGAACCCAGAACCCTTGGTACGCCACTAGTGCCCCGTTATAGGCCTAATATATATAGAGAGAGATACTTTTTTTTTAAATATACACAATGTTTTATATATAGTCACCTTATTACTTATAGAACCGATATTTCGATCATCATGTTTAAAAAGGAACTTGAAAACATATTATTTTAATATTAACCTTCGTAAAACATTTTTTAGACCTTGCTGTTTTACTTTTATAGTAAATCGGTTTCTACATTTATTTGCTTTCTCCCATGTTTGTAAAGTTTAAAATTATTTATTTAGCTTCATATTTTTTCAGCCTAGAGAATTATATCCGTGTTCTTGGTTGTTTGTTGCTCAGTGAGCTCTGAGCTTACATTATGTTAGTTGGCAGCGCTATACAAATATAATAATTATTATTTTTTTGATGCCTGCCAATTGTGTTCATGTTAATCCATATAGGAACACCCACTACGTCTGTGGACCCCGTTCTACATTTCATGTGACAGCGAACGTACAGCGGAACCTTCCTTAACCTGTCCTACTCACCCTGTTGGTGGCTCTGGAATTTTCTCTCCACTCACCAAGACCTGCGTTTCGCTCTGGGAAGTACCACGTGATAATGGAGGCCTTCAGCCCAGCTGTGTGGGAAAGTCTGCTGGTCAATACGTGACCTCTGAGAATCCGGTTGTTTACTACAGCTGTCCTGGCGCCACGGTTTCCTACTGTCCTAAAGGCACCACCTTTAACGTTGGCACTAAACAATGTGCCTAACTTTTGAGTGGACGGACTGTGAGAGTATTGTTTCTTTTTTGTTACTTTGTTATTTACATTAATCAACTCAATCCTTGTAAAGTAAATCCAATCCATATTTGATTTGTTATATGTTATTTGTTGTTTTTTATGAAAATATGTCGTTGTTAAAGTCAACAAATGTAATAACAATATTTTGTCAATGTCACTGTCAATTTTTTTTACAGACAACAATGTTCCAGATTGAAATAAATTATTTACCACTACTTATAATAATGCTTTTTTTTCCCTTAACTATTTGTACTTTGTTATTTCGTTGATATTGTTTTCTGTTTTCACAAAATCAATTAATTAAAAACACAGTTAAAAATTAAATAATGAATATTTAAAAAGCACATTTTGCCTTGCTATTGAATTAAACATGCTCAGTGCGCTTTCTTTTCACAATCTAGTTGCCGATGTTAGTATGGGGAAGGAACAAAAGTCAAAGAGAAATGTCTGACTATTTAGTCTCCTTATTCATCAGTGTCTGGGGCAAGCTGTTCGTCAGTTCGGGTGCCGAAGATTCAAACGAGCGCCCTCCAAAAGCCTTCGTTTTTTTTTTGGTTTCGCCCGATGATACTGGAATCCGTCACCTAAGCATGTGATAAGGAACTCAGGACCTTTGATGGCACAAGCTGTATAGCGATCTCCAAAAGATAGGAATGTTCAGTGCCATCCATGCGGCGGTACGGTAATGAGAGAAGCTTATGTTTAATGGGCTTAGTTCCGGGCTAGTGTACCGGGAGAACAAGATTTGCCCTCGAAACAAAGCCCCACGGAACGCCGTGGGTAAGGGGGGGTGTCAATCGATGAGGCCCGATTTTGATCAAGACGCTAAATCTTGTCTAACAGATAGGAATGAAACCAGAGAATTTGAGTTCCAGAAATATTTAACTCATTATGAAGCTTTAGTGTGAATACAGTCAAAGAGTAGCTCGTGGTGAATCACATCAAAAGCAGCACCACAGTCCAGCAGAATAAAGAGTGTCAGAGATCTCCACAGTCAGCAAACGCCAAGAGAACATCAGTCATGACACGGAGTATCACCGCCCGTCTCACAGCTGTGACCATGTTGATATTGCTGACTGAAACTGAACAAGTGGATTGATGGTGTAAAGATGCTGCACAAACTTTCTAAAGTAGTTTAGATACAGAGGGGTGTGTGTGTGTCTGGGGAGGGGGGGTGGCGACATGGCGGGTCATGGTCACATTTCTTTAGTAGAGGCTTAATTAATGATAACTGACTTAAATAAGCTACTTTTAATTTTAAACAAGAATCGAAACATCCAGAACATAAAAAAAATTAAGGCAGTCCAACACATTCTTCATTGTGATGGGGGTCAATAACAGAAGATGTAGGTTTAAATACAATCATAAAACGCCTTAGCTGCCTTTAGAAACTGGAAAGAATTCAGTGTGAAATATTTCTCTATTAACCGATTCTCCAGAGCTGAGTGACCATGAAACTCACCATGTCTAATAGATCCTAATGTAAATACAATGGCTACATTACTAGTTGTAAAGTCAGTAAATTATTTTTAAAAAAAACTTTTATGAAAATAAAATAAATCAAACAATCCATAAAAGTAAAGTATTTTTTTCTACTCTCTGCACTGGCTCCCTATTCAAAATAGGATTTTATATAAACTGGCATCTCTATGCTATAAATGCCTCAATGACTCTGCCCAGGACTACCTAATTTCCTGTCTGGAAATCTATACAAAACCACGCCCACTTCGATCGGCTGCGCACAAACTCAATTTGATGATCCCGCGGACAATACTCGGGACAGCTGGTCAGCGGGCCTTCACCTACACCCTGCCACTCCAGCTGCGACAAAGCTCAAACTTTAACATTTTCAAGACCGGACTCAAGACGCACCTGTTTCTTATGGACTCCTAGCCCACTCACATTTTTTAAATATTTGCCTGTTATTGTTATCATCGTTTGTAATTGTTAAGCGCATAGAACTGATTGCGGGATATGCGCTATATAAGCTTCATTTATTATTATTATTATTAAATAAATAATTTCTATGCATTTTTATTTGCGTGTGCATTTTTATTTTACGCTCAAAACATTTGAATTTTCTCCAATCGACAAGACAAAATTGGACTAGATCTAACTCCTTAAAAACCGAATGCAATAAACTACAATACTTGTAAAACCATAGACCAGAGGTTCCCAACCCTGTGCCCGCGGGCGCCATGGCGCCCGCGGAACGATTCGTATGTGCCCGCCTCTCACTATTCGACAGAGACAGAATTTTTTTCATAAACATTATTTTAAAATATGATTTATTTTTATTCATTTGTTAGAGTTTAAATATTTTTTTTACTGCCTAGGTTTATTAAATATGTTTGATACTTGTCCCAACTTGTCTAGCGGCGAGCCAGACTGCACTATTTACGCTAGCCTTGAACGGCTAGTGCCATTTGCACATCACACCTTGTACACGCAGAAAACCCGAAGTGAACGAATGGAACGAACGCCACGAACTGATCCGATAAACGCCGAAGGCGCCAAATCACAAGGCACATAACTCTGATTGCTTCTGCGATCATCGGCTCACTTCATGTCCTACCATTGTATTATCCACCTGGAAGCTCTGTGTTGTAAAATTTTGCCATTTGAACACGTCATGAAAATAGTTACAAAAATAATCAATTCTATTCGAGCAGCTCCTTTGCAACACCGACTTTTCAAGGCCCTGTTAGAAGATACTGAAGATAAAGAACATGATCTTATTCTGCATACTGAAGTACGTTGGCTCAGTAAAGGAAAGGTTCTTACAAGATTTGTGAGTTTAATTGAAGAAATAAAAACATTTATAAACGATAGAAAGGAAAATTATGATGAACTAGCTGACTCTGGCTGGCTGATTGATTTGGGATTTCTCACAGACATCATGGAAAAATTTAATTCTTTAAATTTTGAGTTGCAGGGTAAAGACAAAAGCACAGCTGAAATGATAAGCTCTGTAAAGTCATTTAAAGCTAAATTGGATTTGTTGATATCACATCTGCAGATCAATTCTCTCGTGCATTTCCCACATATGAAGAAAATGCTAGGTGACAATGAATTAAATGGGACATTATTTATTAAGACTTTCAAGAGTTAAAAAAAACAGTTTGAAGAGAGATTTTTGCAGTTTAGACATATTGAGCCAATAGTTTCCTTCTGTATCAATCCTTTTACTTGCCAAATAAATGTTATGGAAATAGCCGCATGTATTGCAGATTTTGTTCAAGGTAAGACAGAAGAACTAGAGTTAGAAATTTTGGACCTTAAGAATGATATTTTGCTAAAATCCTTAATGTCAGAGGACTTTTGGAATACAGTGGATAGAGAAAAGTTCCCATTGTTGAAAAAAGCGGCATATAAAATTGAATCATTTTTCGGTTCGACATATTTATGCAAATCATTGTTTTCAAGCATGAACTTAATAAAATCAAGATATCGATCTCGACTCACCGATGAGCATCTTTATGATTGTCTGCTAACAGGATTATCGTCATACGCTCCTAATTATGAAGCTCTGGCCAATGAAATGCAATGCCAAAGATCACAGTGACTTTATTATATTTTTTAATTAAATGTTTTCTTTGTATTTATGTGTTTTGTTTACTTTCTTTACGTTTTGTAAATACATTTCTCTGTGTGTATGCAATTTGAAAAAAATGCCAAATAATTTTATTATTTTGAAACATTTTTGTTTACTATTTATTAATACATTATGACTATAAGAAAATAAGAAAATAAATTATGGGAAAATGACAAGTTAT